>LR750377.1:300000-341368 GCA_902729485.2 Mus minutoides | reverse complement strand
CTTGGGTCTTGTCTTTCATAAAAATAAATTTTGGTTCAGGGAGATGGCTCAGCAGCTAAACTTGCTGATTCTGGTTAGCAGATATGTTCTTTTTCTCCATCTGTTAAAGATTTAAAAGGCAAGAAAGTGTCTTCATCCAAAATGAAAATTTATTGGCAAGCTTGCAGACTTCTACAGTAGAGGAGGGCCTGCAGAGTTGGGAGACCACTAATTCTAAGGGAACTTGGGTTTTCATGTAAGGTTAGAGTGTCACACCTTGGGATTCTATACTTCCCATGTTTTTTATTGGCTTGAGGCGTTTATGCACTTCTTCCATGGCAAGAGATAAGCCTCTGTCTCTGTAAGTTTTGAATAGTAGTACCCTAGCCTCCTTCTTTCTTTGTGGTGTGATAGGTACAAAGACTCACTGTATGAGAGGGAAAGTAGGCTATACAACAAAGAAACAGAAACAAACAAACAAAAAAGACATAACATATGGTGTTTTAAAATATCATTTCATAGTCTCTGTCTACAGTTATCTTCAGGTACTAATGGATAATTGCTCTTCAAGTTCCCATTTGAAGCTCCTGTTAAGTCCCCTGGACCCCTCAAAATGTCCTTTCTAAAAATTTAAATCAAGATTTTAATGTGTTCATTTTTATATATCTGTGTTCTACTTTCATTTCTGTTGCTACAATAAAATACTATGATCAAATGCAATATAGGAAATAAAATGCAGTGATCTAAATATAGGTTTATTTAGATCATAGTTTCAGGCTACAGCCCTTCTTTGAGGGAAGTCACAGAGAAAAGAGCTTAGGACAGGACAGCTGATTGGCCCATGTCCACCTTCAAGGGCAGAAAGAAATGAATATGTCCACAGAGCCAGCTTGTTCCTGCTTAGCTAACTTTCGTTCTTCACTCTTACATAGTTCACTGTCTAGCCCAGGAAATGATGCTACCCATATTCAGAATTAACCTTCCCACCTCAGTTATCAGTCAAGATATTACAATATTGGTTACAATTATCCATAGACATTAGCACACACCAACCTAATAGAGACCAACTCACTGAGACCTTCTTCCATGATGTGTCTTTCTAAGTTGTGTCAGGTTGACAGCTAAAACGAACCACCATAATCTATCTAGGTCCATTTCTTATGAAATCTTATGGCATCTTTCTTCCAGTTGGATTGACTTGACTCTCCATGATGCCACATACTTTACTTGATATTAATGGAATTCTTACCATGTTCTACATGAGGCAGGCTCCCTCCTGTGACCCACTAACTTAGAGAGCCTACAAGCTATAAACAGTTTTCAATTGTATGAAAATAAAAGATGGCATGAGCCAAAGACATACTGCTATCTGTGCTTACAAATGGGAAAGGTAGATAACTATAATTAGGAACAAATGAAAAACATAATTAATCAATTTGATAGCAAAGAACAACACAGGGAGATTCATAGGCTTTCCTTTCCTCCTGTGGCCCAGTGGAACAAAGGAGAGGGAGAATGATAGAGGGTAGGATAAGAGCACTGTAATTACAGTTGCCTTCAATTTCATCATATTAATCTAGAAACCCTGGCAACAGCACTCTGCAGGAGACAGAAAATGATAAATATGGCAAATTACCACTTCCTGCAGCAATGTGGGGGTATTTCTCCAACTGATTCTTATCAATGGTCAAAGTCAGTCCAGCACATTAGTATCACTGAAGTGAATCCTTTCCAATATAATTGTCATCTGTGAAATTGTAAAACTGAAGTCAATTATTTACAAAATACAATTTATAACTTTCAGGGGACTAGCTTGAAAGATAATTCAAGAAAACAAGTGAGATACACACAATGGAGAAAAATCTGGTGTAAAAGATAGATATTGGTTGGCTCTCTCTGACTCTGTTCTCTCTCTCTCTCTCTGTCTGTCTCTCTCTCTGTGTCTTTCTCTCTGTCTCTCTGTCTCTCTGTCTCTCTGTCTCTTTCTCTCACACACACACACACACAGGGTTGGGAAAGTGGTTCAGTAGGTCAAGGGTTGGCACTGCAGTGGAAAGATCTGAATTCCATCACCAGAACTCACATTAACAATAGTGGGAGCAGTGAAGCTCACATGAAAACCCATCACAGGGGACAGAGACAAAGAGACCAGCCAGCTTTGCCTACATGGAAGTTACAGGCTATGTGAAGAGCATGTCAGAAACGAACAAAAAGACAAACAACCAAACCAAACCAAACCAAACCAAACCCTCTACCACCACCATAAAAACAAACAAACAAACAAACAAAAAACAGGATAGACACTATCTCCGGAAGGATTGACAATGTTGACCATTGCATTTTCAAAAGTGCATATGCACTAGCTTATGCATACATGAACATATACATATATGCAAACACAGATTAGCAGGAAACTATTCACAATATAATCCAATGAGTATTTTCTGAGTCAGTTATTATGTCAGCTTCTATAGTAGAAATTAAGGTTAGGTTGTTTCCTTTAAGTAAAGTTAGCTAGCAAAATGAGTGAAAACACTGCCAATTCAAAAACAGTATGTGTGTCAGACCTGATTGTGTGTCATCATTTTTACAAAGAGTTGGTGAACCTATATTGATTGACTCCCAGTATTGAAAACTAAACTGAGCTAGTTGCAGCATATCAAATTATTAATTACTTAATTAACCTATATATCTACCTATTGTGGTATTGGAGATCAATCTCAGAGCTTTGAACAGACATAAAAATGTTCTATGGCAGAGTGACATCCTGGCCATTTTTGTGTGTGCAAACTTTCTGTTAGGGCATTTGCATAAATGACTGCTTACATCAGAGAAGCCATCACCACCACCAAGATTCTTCCTAAATGTCTCTTGAGAAAATATCAGTTTGACTGGGGTAACCCAAAACAGTGTGCACAACTGATGAGCAGTTACACAGATGAATAAATCTCTCCCTGCCAAGCAATGAATTGTCTATATCTTTGGAAGGGTGAATTCTGTAAGACTATTCCCATGGTTCAGGCCCCATGAACCCCTATTCATTTATTGCAGTTGTTTGCAACCTATAGTTTGTAATCCCTTTTGGGGGTAGAAAGAACACTTCACAGGGATACCTTAAGATCATCAGAAAGCATAGATATTTACATTACAATTCCTAACAGAAGCAAAATTACAATTATGCAGTAACAATGAAAATAATTTTATAGTTGTTACTACAACACGAGGAACTATATTAAAGCAACATTGCACTAAGAAGGTTGAAAACCACTGCTTTAGTAGAGAGCTATCTATAACTACACAAGGAAGGGTTGGGTTTTGTGAATTCCCTTATCTAGGCAACAAACAGCTACCTATCAATTGCTGGGGACAGTGTACAATGCCAGGGGGTGCCTGCAGCAGGCTGGTATGAAGACATTTCTGTACTTGCTGCAGCTTCTTATAAAAAAAACAGTTGTTCCCATTTCTCCTAACCCTTAGCCCTAGACAATGACTGTATAGATTTCATTTGTGTGTGACTGCTTTTCAGTTGGCCTTGGTGTGCATAATAATTAGATTATATCTTACTTTCTTACTTCTTTCTCCTTTTGCTGTGATGAATTCTGTGAAACTAGATCTTCCTTGATGTAATGATTTTTAAACAATTAAAAATTGAGGCATGAGGCACAGCACAGCACAGTCCTAATGGCCCAGGTGCATGCTGTGAGCTCTCATCTTGGAAACAATGTAATAACCGCACAATGGTAGTTCCAGATTAATGCTTGACTTGCAAAGAAAGTTTGATGAAATTATTAGAAAATGAAATAGAGACAACATTGGGACCTCAACAAACAAAAAATCCATTAAAGTTATGAAGGAAGTTTTGCACAACATTTAAGAGTGGTCCCTGGATAAACGAGCATAGAATGCAAAAAATCATGTATTAGTAAAACTAAGTTAAAACACTGGGACTCTTAGAAGAGTCATTGTGTGCAATGTGCAGAAGCAGAAAGCTAGCGGAACTACTGAGGCAAGGGTTAACTTGATTCTTTCTGGCCACTGCCTGGCAGCTTTGCCCATGTCATTTACCATTAGAGCTTCACAGGAAAATGCAAGTAGCCGGCCTCGGAGCTCTGAGCTCTGAAGTATAAGAAGTTAAAAGTTAAAGTTTAAATAATGATAAGTTTGCAATTGTTATTATTTTGGTTACAGTTCTGGGAATAGGGAAGCTTGAAACTTTGGGGAACAATTGTTAATTCTTGATTCTTTGTGGGATGTAATTATTCATTTGAATTTGATTTGGCGATGATTATACAATGTTTTTCCTACCTGCTTTTGGAGTATCAATAAAAGGCTGGGGCAAGAAAAAGGCAAGAGAGCATAAGAACGTGTAAAGAGTGAATGAAGAGAGAATGGGAGGTGTGTATGGAGAGTGTATATGTGTGTGTGTATGAGTGAAAGGAGAGTGCATGTGATGTGCGTGAGATGTATGTGAAGAGTGCATGTGAGAGTGAACGGGGACTCACAGGAGTGTGTATGAGTGTGAGAGTTTGAGAAAAGGAAAGCACACAGGAGAAAAGCAGAGAGCACATAGGAGAATGCAGAGTGTGTGCAGCCTTAAGCTTCGAGCAAATTAGCGAGAGAGAAAGAGAGCAGAGAGTAAGAGAGAAACTTTAAGCCTTGAAAAAATGCCTGTCAGTTTGTACCCCAAAAGTAGTCTGCGTATATTTATTATGCGCTTTCCAGAGATTCCTGCTTCCAGCTGAGAACTCCGATCCTGTGACGAGGCTGGATCCCGACAATCAGCCACATCCGCAGGAGGCATGCTTTAATGAGCCCTTTCTCCTAGTAAGCTTTAAAAGTTTATGAACCGCTAGGGAAGGGTGTGGCCACATAAACTCAAGCACTTGCTGTTTAATTGTCTAGAGATAATTTGGGAGGAGAAGGGCATCGCTGTGAACTTTTATGAATCTTTTAGAAAAGGGCTTGAACTTGTGACAGCCTCTCGTGGTGACTGTTAACTGTCTGAATCCCTAGGGAAGTGTGTGGTTTTGTGAGCTCTCTCCCTTAAGGACTGCTAATGGCCTATGTTACTTTTAGGAACTAAGTGGAGACTTGAGTTCCTTCCCTAGTCCTTGATGGAAAGTGGATAGGCCAAATATCTTGCAGATCAGCTTCATGTTATTTCAGTTGCCGAATGTCCAATGGGGCCACAGCCCTGCCCTACCCAGAGTGCTATGTTCTTCACCACCTATTTTTACATTCCACCATAATGACTTGAGAGTAAGGAAGCTTCAGATTCTTCCTTCTTCCGTGCCTTCACTATCAATGATGTTCAGGAGTAATGCAAGTGGGACAAATCTTTGACATATATCATATTTCTCATTATCATAGACAAACCAACTGTATTAGGAAGCTAAGGTTGATACAACCTTCAGTTACATTTTTGTTAAATCATGGAAATAAATACATCTAAAATAAATTCCTTACACACTTCCTTTATATTTATTTTTAACCGTATTCATGTGTGGGAGTGTGTGTTCATGCCTGTGTGAGTACCTCGATACATGGGTGGTTGTATGTGGAGGCCAAGGTTGAGCTCAGGATTCTTCCTTGATTTCCTTCTTGATTCCTTGGTCTGTCAATCCAACTCAAGGCTCAGTGATGTGAATAGTCTCATTAGCCAGCTTGTACTGGGGATTCAGTATCTCTGCCTTCCTGGCTGGAAATCTGGTTGGATTACTCTGCTCCCTTGGCAACTATGTGAGTTTGGCAATCCAGAACTCTTGCCTTTCATTTTTGCATAGCAAAAGGTTTAAACCACTGAGTCATCTCTTCTACCCTTTTGTTCTTTCTCCTTTTATTTCTCCTCTTCCTGACCCTCCTCCTTCCTCTTTTCCCCCTTCCCCTTCACCTCTGCTTCCACCTCTGCTGCTTCTCCCCCTCCTCAACCTCTTCCTCCTTCTTCCTATTCTGAACATATTCAATGCAAATATAGTACTATGAATAGCCAATAAGTCTGTGGGAAATGATCACATGACTGAGTATTGCAGAAATTGGGATTAATGCCATAGCATTGAATGCCTCTTGATTATGGATCACAAAAGGAATAATACATAACACATATTTATAAAGATTTACTTATGAAGGTTCCCTTTTGCCCTATTTTGGGGAGTATAAATTGTCACACTCATTTTAGTAGATAGTACAGAAGTACTTACATAATTAAAAAATAACTATGATTTTTTTTAAGGTTAAGATGTTTTTATTTTGTCCTTAAGAAAGAACTCAAAATAAGATTACAAAATCACTGTTACACCAATAACTTAACAAAATTTCACATTTCAATGTCCTGTTTCAATTCCACCATCTTCCTGAATTTTTGCACCTTTTGTCTCACTGTATCACTGAGTAAAGATGCATGGATTACGTTTTTATTTGTTTGTTTTACTTTGGTTTTTTCCCAATTTTTATTAGATATTTTCTTCATTTACATTTCAAATGCTATCCCGAAAGTCCCCTATATCGTCCCCAATCTCCCGCCCTGCTCCCCTACCCACCCACTCCCACATCTTGGCCCTGGCGTTCCCTTGTACTGGGGCATATAAAGTCTGCATGACCAAGGGGTCTCTCTTCCCATTGATGGCCAACTAGGCCATCTTCTACTACATATGCAGCTAAAGACACGAGCTCTGGGGGTACTGGTTAGTTCATATTGTTCTTCCACCTATAGGGTTGGAGACCCCTTCAGCTCCTTGGGTACTTTCTCTAGCTCCTCCCTTGGGAACCTGTGTTCCAGCTAATAGCTGACTGTGAGCATCCACTTTTGTGTTTGCCAGGCACTGGCATAGCCTCACCGGAGACAGCTATATCTGGGCCCTTTCACCAATATCTTGCTGATAATAACTATGATTTTAAAGTAGCATTCAGACTTCTGGGTTTAAATCCACAGTAAATTAAATTTAAACATTAAAATTTTACCATGCCAATTATTCAGTCTATATTATAATATGTGATAACCAAGATCTAGGAACAACCTAACTGGTCCCTGACAGATGAGATGATTTAGAAAAATTATGCATATAATAAATCTGATGTGTAGAGATATTGTGTGATACACAGTTATAACGAATCTGTAATTTACTTGGGTTTAGAAATCACAACATCAATTCTTTCAGTCCAAGAATGTGTACATTACATGCATCACCTGTGACCTTTTTATATTATATTTTATAATTCTAAGAATCTTATTCATCTTTGCTCACACTACTTACAGAGAAATAATTTTGTTTTTCTCACTTGTTTCAATGTCTTATTTCATTTTATTGTGCTACTGCTTTAGCTATTACATGTGTGTATGTGTGTGGGGGTGTGTACATACTCAGGTAATATATGTAATATTTACTAATACTGTCTACAATTGAGTTTTATGGAGAATATGACTGTAGAACTTGTCAAAGGAAATATCCAGTTTTCAAATCACACCAGTGTAAAGTAGTGTCACCTGCTAAAAACCAAAACCTAGAAGTAATCAGGCCCTAAGCAGAGAGGACTGCAGTAAAGATAAGAACATCCCCAGCCTCCTGAATCTTGGAGGTTGTGATGGTTTGAATGTGCTTAGCCCAGGGATTGACACTATTACAGGGTGTGGCCCTACTAGAGTAGGTGTGACCTTGGAGTAGGCATGTCACTGTGGGTATGGGCTTTAAGATCCTCATTCTAGCTGCCTGGAAGGAAGCCAGTATTCTGCTAGCAGCCTTCAGATGAAGATGTAGAACTCTCAGCTCCTCCTACACTATGCTTGCCTGGATGTTGCCATGTTCCTGCCTTGAAGACAATGAACTGAGCCTCTGAACCTGTAAGCCAGCCCCAGTTAAATGTTATCCTTATAAGAGTTGCCTTGGTCATGGTGGTAAAACAGTAAAACCCTAAGAGGCCAATGTCCACTCACTGCTGTCTGTGTTTCTGTGACTTAGTTATTAGACAAGCTGTACCCTTTCACCCAGAGAAAGTGTAGCTTCATCACATAACCTAAGTTACATTTGCCCAGCTCCCATGCATCAGTCATGAGACTTTGTCACATGTTAATTAATTCTGCTTCTTCATGACACAACACTTCCCCTTCTATAACACATCTTTGTTTGTCTGATTGGGCTAAGACTTCACTCTAGAGCCCCTGAAGTACTTGTTGCTATTAAAGACTTTAATAAACCACCAAGCTTAAGGATGATTTGGTTCATTGTCTTCTCTGGAACTTAGTCTCTACCTGTTTAAAACAAAATAGAATCTACTTCTGGGAAATCTAGAAAGAGACACAATACTTTTTCAGATACTATGTAATTTTGCATATGCAGCACTTACCCGGGTACAATACAGAACTTAGATTAGAACTTTTTTGAGAGAAATATGTTCCTGGAAGTTAGGAACAACACCAGTTTAGCACTGGTGGAATTTGATATGAGTAGACCTTAGAGACTGCCAGGCTCCTGTTACCCTAATCAGGACAGTGTTCTTTGCTCAAATATGGGGTTAAGTTGGACAAAGGCCCTGCATGGAATTGTATCTTAGACTTGACTTCACTGGTAGTATGTTCTCATCAATAGATTTCCATATACAATTATACAATTACACCATTATCATCAACATCATCATAGTTGTTATTATCATTATTTATTATTACATATATGGTGCAAGCTCACATGTGTATAACCTCAGGTATATATGGAAGGCAGGAGAAGATTTTGAGGGTCCTTATTTTTGTCCTCTTTATTTCCTTGAGACAGGATTTCTCACTAACTGTGATGCTTGGTTGGTAGCCAGTAAGCCTCACTGGCCCCCATCTTCTACAGTCCTGTGGTTTTAGGGATGCATGGATAGGTCCAGCTGTTTGATCTAGCAATGTGATGGGGTTGCAAATTCAGGTCCTCTTGCTTTGCAGTTCTCTTACCCAGTGAGCCATAACTCCAAGTCTTCTTTTCAATTTAATTTTAATTTTTGTATCAGATTTTATATTTGCTATAGATCAAAATATACTTTATGTTTTGAAATATCAAATTATCCTACCATTTTGTTATTGGATATGAGAGGTATATGGGAAAGAAATCCTAAGAGAAACATATTCCTGTAATTGCTTCTCTCAAATTAAATCTAATAATGTAAAACAAACTTCTAATATTTGTGCATGTGTGTGCATGCATTTGTTTGTGTATGTGTGTGTGTGTGTGTGTGTGTGTGTGCATATCTGTGTGATGTGCATCAGGAAACTTTCTGATTTAAGCAGAAAATCTTAGATATTTTTGCTTTGTTTAAACTTAATATAGCTGTGAATGGTCTACCATGACAGTGTTTACAGAGCTATGTCCCTGAGAATTTTTCATTTCATACATCATTTACGACTGGCCCAGGTGATCCCATAAATTCTGGACCTATATAGTTTCACTGCAGAAAGGTAAAATAAAAATATACTTATTCATGAAGAATCCAGACCAAGCATGCATCCCATTTCCTCTCCACTTCCCCCAATCCAATTACTGGGAAACTATAAGAGAAAGGCCTGAGGTTCCCCCACAACATAAACCAAATTTGATGTTTCACTGCCACTATTTGTTTTTATGAAGGAATTCATCTCTCTCCTGCCTTCTGACTTGCTGTCTCAAAAACTCTAGTTGCAGGCAGAGGGCTAAGAAAGAAAAGAAGGGAAGTGGAGGTATAGAAAGACCTAGTAGCAATCACACCTAGTAACCCGGTCAAATATTCTTGTGTTCACAGTCTCAGAGTCTGAGGACACATTGCTGTCAGTCAGTGATTTTAGTTTTTACTTAGATTTTGATCATCATTTCTTTTATTCTTAGTTATTTCCTAATTAGACAGTGAAATATGATCATATCCAACTGCATTCGTCTGTTCCATCTCCTTTCATATTCCTTAACATGTCCCCCTTCCAACTTCTTGTTTTTCTTTATTGTATTGTTGAGAGGCCACTGTACTCCACTCAGACTCCAGCTGTGCATAGGTGTGGGGATATCCACATAAGAACTATAACAGTGAAACCTTCCAAAAGCCCCAGCAGCTGTCACCTGCTAGTAGCATATCAGCAAAGCAAGTATATCTCCTCTCTATCCTGGAATTGTGTCTGGTTCAAGCTTCCATGGGTGTTTCTCAGGTAAGCACAGTTACCTTTCTCAGGTGGGTGTTTCTCAGGTAAGCACACTTTACCTTTATCATAAGTGTGTTCACCATGTGATGTCCAGAAGACAGCTATTACTCTGTGTGTTCCTCTCCATCCTCTGCCTCTTGTGCTCTTTGTCCCTTCTCTCCCTAGTCCATCTCTAGCCTTAAAAGTGCAGGTTGGATAAGCACATCCCACAAGGGCTGAGTACTCCGTTTCTCATTTTCACTTTACAGGTCAATGGCATTAAAGCCAAATGACATAAGGGATCATGTCATTCTTGTGCTTTATAGCTTTAAAGAAATCCAGGCCTAAGGCTGAATATTGGGGAATGATGTAGAATTTCATGTCACTGTGGAATTCGAAGGAATATACCCTTCTCTCCTTTTGAAGATCAAGTGGTAAAGGTTACGGAAATAAAGTTATAATTGCTTAACAGTGAGAAGCATACAAATATATTTTCCTGCAAGAGGACAGCACATAATAGCTAGCACCCAAAAGGCCAGAGAGAGAGAGAGAGAGAGAGAGAGAGTGAGAGACTTAAACACGAGTCTTTCTTCATCAAGGAGTTATGGGCTACATACTAACATGGAGAGCTATGATGTACCATGACTTCTTTCATCTAGGTATAACATCATCATCATCATCACCCTGTCATCTTGGAGTAAATACCTTGGCAGGGTTCCATGGTAACTGACTTGGCAGAGCATTGCAGAGATCTATGTAATGAGTAAATCCTCACAGGCTCTGCATTTGTCAAAGAGGAATCTGAAACTCAAAAAGATCATATTGGTCCACAAGATGGCTCAATTGATAAAGGCACTTGCTGCTAAACCTGACAGCCTGAGTTTGGTCCTTAGGTTCCATATTTTAGAAGGAAAAAAAAACCTCTCCCAGGTTGTCCTGATTTCTACATATGCTATGCACTGTAGTGTCACCCTCCACTCTCTGTTCATTTTCTTTTTCCTTCCCTTTCTACCATTTCCATAAACACTACCTGTAATAAGTATGTTGTTTTTATACTTTGTCATATTTTTGAGATTATAATGAAATTGCACTATTTCTGCCTTCTGTTTCCTCCCTCTAAACTCTCTCATATACTCCTTACTCTCAAATTCATGACATATCTTAATATTAATTTTTCATATATACAATTATATATATATATATATATATATATATATATATATATATATATGTCTGTATAATATTATTCACATGTAGGTTTTCAGTTAAGAACATTTGGAATTAGATAACAAAAGCTTCTCATTTGTTAAGACTCTTCATTTTACTCTTCACATTATTTATTTGTTTACAGAATTTTGTGTAGAATTGAGGGCTGGTGAACTTTCCCAGTATGCTTTGATATGTCTATTGTTATTGGCCCTGTTTGGCTCATATTTAGGCAGTCATGTTGGTGAGATTTTATTGGTATAGTTTCTGACATTTCAGAGACATAATCCCACAGCAAACTACCTGATCCTCTGGATCTTCGAGTTTTTCTATCCTGTCTTCCACAATGTTCCCTGAGCATTAGGTGTGGGAGTGTTTTGTAGACGTATCTAGTCTGTATTTTGATTGGATGTAATTTTCTGTAATGGTCTCAGTTCCAAAGAGAAATTTCCGTGATGAGTGGTGAGGACTATACTTATCTCTGGGTATAAAGACAAATGCCTAGATTGCTAGAGATTGTTTACTAAAGTTGTAGTTGTTGGTTCTTCTTTAACCCTGGGTACTTCACTAGTGCTGGGTTCATGGCTACTACCAGGTGTGATTTGATTCTTGTTGAGTGAGTCTTTAGTCCCATTAGAGGGCAGTTGATATGTCTTTCCACCTTACCACCAAGATATGGAAGTCACTATGGCACCCTTTGAGTTATTGTGCCATGGTGCACGTGTGCCTGTGTGTGCACATGTTTGTGTTTTAAAAGATTGTGTGGTTGGTCAAAATTCATTACTGAGAATTTATAAGTATGCTATTTAAACCAAAGGAATAATTATACTGTGTCTCATAGAAAGATTATACACCATCCTGCTCAGTTGAATCTATTCATTTCCCCTTCAAAAATAGTCTCCTATTTCACATATGTATACACACACACACACACACACACACACACACACACACACACACACTTTGTCCATATGTGCATGTAACTCCACAGAAAGAATAATAAAGGCTTTGCTCTTGAGCCCAATATGATTGACCCAAGAACACAGATTCAGGTTATATAAGTACCATGTTCTAACATGAAAATGATTTTATGAAGTTTCTATGTTATTCACCAAAAGAAAGTCATGAATGTAGATAAATTTCAAGTATGTTGGTACCCATCTGATGTGGAAAGTTTATAGAAAGATGGTGACATCTTTGCTGCAAAGTTAGGATGTTATCTAATGGCATTCCTAAGTTCTGTGATGGTAGAAGCCAGTAGACTAGGAAGTTAATACAGTCCAATGTGTTATCATTGGAAATCACAATGATACTGTGTTAGACACAAAATTAAATGGTTGTTACAAGAGATGAAGATAGCATAAGATAATTGACTCTGGACCCACAACATTTCCAACTCAACACAGCACAAAGCTCTAGTCAGCCCATGAGTCTTGAATCTCTGACATAAATTCGACTTGCCTCTAAGAACGTTGGCTCACACTGTGTGACATCTTTCTCAGCCTCCTAAAGCACAAGGGCCTCCCTTTGCATGTTATGCTTATTGTCCCTGATATGTTTATGACTGCATTGAAATGCACTTCTCCCTTTGCATTCCCACCTCTCCCAAGCAATGTGAGTACTCTCACGTCATGGAGAGTTATTTAATGCTTCTAAATCCCTAGTCTCTACAGAAAAGATCTGAGTGACACGGGTTCTCAATCACTGTTCATGGAATGAAAAAGTCTCATAGTCCAGATCTGATATAACGTATATTTTTTACACTGCCCACAAGAAGCCAGGAGGCATTATGAATCAAACTTGATGTTGGGCAGCTATAAACCAAAAGAGCAGACTAAGGCTTCTGGAAACCCTCCTTCACAAAAGCAATTGGAAAACTCACCCCAAACTGTCAAAGTCAACTTTTTTTTAACTCTGGAAATTAACTGAAATCTTAAGGGGAATGTTTCAGAGGAAAGCAATCAGGTGAGAATTTATTCAAGAAAATTGGCTGAATCTTGGTAACAACACTGTTCTTTGGAGCCATTTAACTCACTCCATCCATCTGACTCTCTGTCTCCCTCTTTTTTTATGTGCATTTGTATGCGTATGGGAGAGTGTGTGTGCAGGTACACTTGTGTGTGGGTGAGTGTAGAGATAAGAGAGCAACCTTGGATGTGGTTCATCACATGATATATATTGTGAATGTGTGTGTGTGTTTGTGAAACAGGGCATCTCTGGCCAGTAAGCTAAGTTATTGGATAAAGGAGACCTAAGATTCTTCCTTCTCTGCTTCCCCAGTGCTAATCTAATCCTGGTCACTACAACTGCATTATTTATGAAGATTTTGGAGTTTGAATTTAAGCCCCTATATTTGTCCTGGCAGCACCTGCCTGACAGAGCCACTTTTCAAGAGCATCTTTTCACAGATCCTAAAAGAGAGTTACTCATAATCACAATGAAAATAAGAAATCTGAAAGCCATTGAGGGTGGGAGTCAACAGCAAAGTTTGAGTTCTTTCTAAACCTTACTGCAGGGGCTGGAAAATGTAGATTAATTATAGAATGCTTGCTCAGCATACATGAAACCCTGGGTTCCATCTTCAGCATCACATAAAATTGGGGGCGGGGGCGGGGGTGGCAAGGACAGTGATCCAAAGTTCTACTCTAGGCCTATGAAGATATCTCAGTGGATAATAATGAGTTTAAATCACTAGCACTCATATAAAAATTCAGGTGTGGCTAATATGTGCCTCAAATCCTTGCAGTAGAGGAAGAAGCAGAAACAGAACAATCCATAGAGTTTTCTAGCTGCCAGCCTAGCTCCAGGAGCAAAGAGAATCTTCATTTCAAGGGAATACGATGGCAGGAGACTTGGTATCCTACTTTGGCTTTCACAAGCATGAGTATGCACTAACATATGTATCACACACACACACACACACACACACACACACACACACACAAAACAATACTGATATGTACATCAACACAGAAGTTAAAAATTAAAATTAAAAACTCAAGGTTAGCCTTGGTACATAGCAAATTTAAGACCAGCCTGTGCTATGTAAAGCCCAGTCTCAAACATATGAAACCTGCCTTTCCAGAAAGCGACTTCTATTAAACTCAAAATTCATCGTTAGAGACTGCTTATTTTTCAGATGTGGCTTAATTCTTTGAGTTGCTGTGTTGTCCAAACTGACAACCTGACAGTGAGGTGCTCATGAGTACTAATAAGCCTGTAGAAAAGAGGTAGCAGATTTAGAGATGGAGAAATAAGAAGACTCAAAGAAGACTGTTGACACATTCTAAATTCGTCTCTAATTCTAAATCTTACAGAAATGTGAGCCCTTGCTGAGAAAGATATGAAGAACCCAATTACCTCCAAGAAGGGCAAGGATGGTGAAGCTGTCAGAAGAGGACAGGAGCTTATTAGGTAAGATGCTTCTACCCAGATTTCATTGACTCCTAAATCTATTCATCCTGTAAGTCCTCTAAATCTTCTCACACAGTATTCTCTTGCATTAATTGACAAATCCGATTTGCAGACCTAATCAAGGTCTCTTTTACTAGAAAGCCCATAAACACTCTGACATCTACAGAGGCTCTCCTCTACGTTCTATCAAAAATGTATTAGGAAAAAAAAGTGTGATGACTAGTAATTAATGTAACCATTAAAGTTAATAAATCCAACCTACTCTTCAGACCTCTACCTATTCCTAACCAACCTAACAGAAAATATTATTTCATATTGGCACTGTGTTTGCTTTTATTTGAAACACTTGGTAATGAGTTCTTCTGTTTGTGCACACCAAAGGCATAATATTTGCAAGACACTACCTTACTGTGCCACTATCGAGAAATTTTGCTTTTCAGATTTATTTTTTTTCTTTTTTCTTTATTTATTCTAATTTTATGTAGGTGTGCCTGCCTTTTTGGGGGGTATACATACATGAATACAGGTTCCATAGAGGGGAGAAGACAGGAATCCCCTAGGGCTAGTGTTCCTGGCAGTTTCCAGCTATCAGAAATGGATGCTGGGAACAGAATGGAAGAGCACTGTGCATCCTCAACCATTGAGCCATCTTTCCAGCCCCTCTCAGCTTGCTTCTTCTTCTTTGGAGGTTAAATCCCATGACAATTATTTTTCTGTCCTCCTTGTAAACAAACAAAACAACACTCTAAAAATCACTGCTTTTTGTCAAGTTTTTACTAGGTAGGTGACCCTAACAGGAACTATGAGGGGCACCGGGGATTGCTAAAGTCGGTCATTCTGGGAAAGAGTGGAAGGATCTTTCCTTCACACAAGTTAATGCAAGACATCAAAAAGCACATCGCAGGGCTAGTTTATGATGCCAGTTTATGGAAACTCAGCACAGGAAGATGGAGATGTTACAATACCTGGTACCCAGCTTCCCTTCTCCCAGAGAGACATCAGCAATTCTCCAAACAACTTTGCCAGAACAAAAAGTTCTACAGAGGTTTGAAGAAAATCCAAGAAATATGTCTTTTTCTATTCTATCATTTCTGTTGGCTCTCTGAGAAATAAATAACATCTCTCTAGCCATTAGTCTTTGCAGGAACTGGCAGGTGGTTTCCTCCAGGGAAGCATGTAAACAAGTCCAGAACAACCTTTGTGGATCAGGCTGGGTCTATAGTTGTTCTCTATCTCAGCACCTGTGCTGATTACAAGGGAAGGCTAAGCATCAGGGGCAAGTCAAGGTATGCTGGTAAATGGAAACAGGCAATGGAGATAGAAATCTCAGCTTTCAAATAAGAGACAAAATTCAAATTGTTCCCTGTTTATGGTAAACAATGTGTAGTCAAGGAAATTTTTCTTCTATTCTTTCTTCCTGTTTGTCCTTACTCTTTGACCATTCATGCAAGAATGAAACTGTCCCAAACAGAAACATGTCACTCTCTTTTGTTCATCTGATCAGACATACAGAAACTCTGAACTCCCAACTCCCAAGAAAGGTAAATTTTCCCAGGACTCTAACGCTGGGAGAAGGAAAGTCTAGGATCTGATCATAGAGAAGATTGACCTTAGGAAAGAGATTTAAAACTTTCAGACACAGTGCAGGAGAGACATTTTACTGAAGATGGGATTTGTAGGAACACGTTTTGACCTTGCCTGTTTAGATTAGGATTCTGAAGACAGACTGGGAGCATCACTATACCACTTGGATGCCTCTGGCAGTGTGGTCTTGTTGAATCACCTTTTCACTATTGTTTGTCTGTTCAATGGTCCTATTATGGATTAGTGACAGAGCTTAGTCTCTTTGGGGACCAGGGTACAAACACTGACCTAATGTCCCCCTTCTGTCCATTTCTTTATTTAGAAGGCTCTCAGCAATCCATTCTTAAAGAGACAGGCACCATGCATCTTTTCAGGCCTCTCTCAGGTCTCAGGCTCCTCCTTCTGCTTCTAGCAAGTAGGCCAGGATGCAAAGGTGCAGACAATTGAGTATTTTGGCAGCTAGTCAAGACCAGTCATCTGCAGGAAAGCTTCAAGACATAGGAGACTTTTAAAAACTCATTTCCAAAAGCCAGGAGCACCTTTTCTTACACAAGGCCACGGAGTTCTTTGAATTCCACAGGAAAAGAAACCCTTATTTCAGAAATAAGCTTTGAAGTTGTTTGAAGATGAAAGAGGAGACTTGCCTCTGAGCCAGTTCCCAAGCAGTTGGGAGGGACTATGGCATCTTGAAATGTATTTCCAGAAACCTTATTAGAATTTGAAAGAACTGTGCACACAGATTCCTCATGACTCCTTCCCTGTGAAAGTGTGTGACCGAGTTCAGGAGCATAGTTGAATCCTGGGATGATAAAAACTACAATCAAAATCTTGTTATTTGATTATACAAAATGATTTCTGATTCCATCAAGATGATGAAAGGCAATGACTTCAGCAGCTTACCTATGAACTGAACTTCATTCACCCCCTCTGCCTCACTTAACACCCCAGAAAAGTATGGGTGCTGCATAGCATTTGGGAAGACCCAACACATCACAAGCTCTTCTATGATGGCATTTGACTCTGTGTCTACTAGCCAATGGAAAATCCTAACTTGTAAAAAGAAAAATAGAAAACTTTATTTATAATTTATTGCTAATTATTTTAATAATGATTCTTAAAAAGTCATTGATATAAAATCTAAGCAAGGACCATAGAAATGGCTCTGTGTTCAAGCACTTGTGTATAAGCTTGACAACTTGAGTTCAAGCCCTGTAACCCACATAAATAGCTGGATATGCTGGTGAGCATCCGTAATTCCAGCCTTCTTAGGGAGAGATAGGAGGTGGAGACAGTAGAAACATCTGGAAGCCCTGGTATGTTGCCACAGAAATGACTAAAGAGACCCTGCCTCAGGCCTGGTTGGAAAGAGAGAACCTAATGCCAAAATCTTGTCCTCTGACCTCAGTGTGTGTACATGGCATATGCACCCACACTCTGATCCACATACTGCTGGTCATTCGCACAGCAAATGAAGTAAATCTTTAAATATTCTAGCTGAGAACCTACTGTTTGTAATATTTCAGAATACACACACACACACACACACACACACACACACACACACTTGTTAGAAAATTACAGCATAGATGTTTGAGAGATAAAGCTAAAATGGTTGACAAGGTACAACTTGAGGACTGTCCAGACTCCAATGGTGGTTCAACAAACTGTGCATGAATTATGCCTTTGAACAAGTTTCTTAACTTTCTCTACCTCAGTATTCTTATTTATGAAACAGATAAAAAAAAAAAGGATGCAGTGCTCAAAACCCTTAAAACACAAGGGTTAGGGTGAGTGCTTTCCAATATGTCACTCACACTGACACTTCAGCTCTGGGGATAAATGCTGATATGCCTGCCTCTGAGGAAAGTGCACTATGCAAAGATCAATTTCATACTATCAGTGAATAAGAAAGAAATCTTTTCTTTGTCAAGTTAGATGACAGACGCATAGGGATGAGATAATATAGTTCACATGGCTTTGCTATTAGTTTATACTAGCTCCATAATGGCCAGATAGTTTGACAGCAATATATTAAACATTAAATACTGCCACCTTTAGTGGTAGTGCTTTCTTCTTCACTAAACACAATGTCACCATTCCACAAACAGAGGAAGATTACCATGTATATAGTAATATTGTTATTTCACCTTTGGATGAGCCAGTAATTTTATATGTATAAACATGACGATGGTTTGTGAATACAGGAGGGTAAACTGTTCAGATTGTTTTCAAAATTATTGGATTAATTTTTTTTTTAGTTTTAAAATGTTTTAATTATGCATATATGTCCATATGAGTGCAGTGTAGTCAGAGACCAGTGCAGTGCTTACAGAGGGTGTTGGATCCCTTGAAATGTGAGTTAGAGTTGGTTATAACTTCCCCAATGTGGGTGCTGGAAAGTGACTTTGGATCTTCTCCAAGGGCAGCAAATGCTTTTAACTATTACCCCCCTCTCCATCCCTGTGAAGTCTTTTTATATATGTGGCATTAGGAATTAAATTTAAGGCATTGTTGTGCTAGGCAAGCACTTTGCCACAGAATTACACACTCCACCTTAAAAGTCATTGTTGAAATAAACACAGACGCACAAGCAAGTATTCACAGCCTATGTATGCCTATGAAAACATTCTACTAGATTCTGTTCTAACATTTATAGGAGATCAGCTTTTACAAATGACATATAAAGACTCCTAACCTAGCCTTTAAACAACATCCCTTTATTTTTCTGCTATTCTTAGCTGACACCACTGTAAGATTCTGCGTATTTGCACGCAATGAGGTTTAACTGAAACACCCATCACCAATAATTATCTAGTTAGGTGGCAGTGACCTCTTGGGCTGGGTGCTCAGGGTGCTTTTCTTTCTTTCTTTCTTTCTTTCTTTCTTTCTTTCTTTCTTTCTTTCTTTTCTTTTCTTTTCTTTATAACTGTACCTTTTTCTTATTTTATTTATTTATTTATTTATTTATTTATTTATTATTAGAGAATTTCTTCATTTACATTTCAAGTGTTATCTCATAAGTCCCCTATACCCTACCCCCTGCCCTGCTCCCCTACCTACCCACTCCCACTACTTGGCCCTGGCATTCCCCTGTACTGGGGCATATAAACATTGCTAGACCAAGGGCCTTTCTCCCCGAATAATGGCCAACTAGGCCATCTTCTAAAACATATGCAGCTAGAGACATGAGCTCTGGGGGTTGTGATTAGTTCATATTGTTGTTCCATCTATAGGGTTGCAGACCCCTACAGCTCTTGGGTACTCTCTCTAGCTCCTACATTGGGGACCCTGTGTTCTGCCCTATAGATGATTGTGAGCATCCACTTCTGTATTTGTCAGGGACTGTCAAAGCCTCACAGGAGACAGCTATATCAGGGTCCTTTCAGCAATATCCTGCCGGTGTATACAGTAGTGTCTGCATTTGGTGGCTGATTATGTGATGGATCACCTGGGTGGGGCACTCTTTGGATGGTCCATCCTTTCATTTTAGCTCCAAACTTTGTCTCTGCACCTCCTTCCATGTATATTTTAATCCCTATTCTAGGGAGGAATGAAGTATCCACGTGTTGGTCTTTCTTGATTTTCTTGTGTTTTGGAAATTGTATCTTGTATCTAGGTTTCTAGGCTAATATCTGCTTATCACTGAGTGCATATTAAGTGTCTTCTTTTGTGATTGGGTTACTTCACTAAGAATTATGTCCTCCAGATACATCCATTTACTCAAGAATTTCATAAATTCATTGTTTTTAATAGCTGAGTAGTACTCCATTGTGTAAATGTACCACATTTTCTGTATCCATTCCTTTGTTGAGGGACATCTTGGTTCTTTCCAGCTTCTGGCTATTATAAATAAGGCTGATATGAACATAGTGGAGCATGTGTCCTTGTTACCAGTTGTAATATCTTCTGGGTATATGCCCAGTAGAGGTATTGCTGGATCTTCTGGTAGTACTATGTCCAGTTTTCTGAGAAACCGCCAGACTGATTTCCAGAGTGGTTGTACCAGCTTGCAATCCTACCAGCAATGAAAGAGTGTTCCTCTTTCTCCACATCCTTGCCAGCATCCACTGTCACCTGAATTTTTGATCTTAGCCATTCTTACAGGTGTGAGGTGGAATCTCAGGGTTGTTTTGATTTGCATTTCTCTGATGATTAAGGATTTCAAACATTTTTTTTAAGGTGCTTCTCAGCCCTTTGGTATTCTTCAGTTGAGAATTCTTTGTTTAGGTCTGTACCCCATTTTTAATGGGGTTATTTGAATTTCTGGAGTTCAGCTTCTTGAGCTCTTTGTAAATATTGGATATTAGCATCCTATCAGATTTAGGATTGGTAAAAATTCTTTCCCAATCCGTTGGTGGCCTTTTTGTCTTATTGACAGTATCTTTTGCTTTACAGAAACTTTGCAATTTTATAGGGTCCCATTTGTCGATTTGTGATCTTACAGCACAGGCCATTGGTGTTCTGTTTAGGAATTTTACCCCTGTGCCCATATCTTCAAGGGTTTCCCCCACTTTCTCCCCTATGAATTTCAGTGTCTCTGGTTTAATGTGGAGGAGGGTGCTTTTCTAGTACACACATAGTCCTGGAATTTGACATTCTGTCTTATGATTTGCTTTTTCCATGTTTTTATTTCTACCATCAAATCATTGTTCCTTCTAAAGATAGAATATCTTACTCATTGGACATCATGTGACACTTACTATGCAATAGCCACACAACAGGAGTCATTACATGGTCATAAAATGGATGAATGTACTAGACTCTGTAAACATGTGAAGAAAGCAAGGACTTCAACAAGGTCCGCAAGTTTGAGTTGTTGGATGACCACATCTCACTGTCCCAATAGAAAGAAGATTTCTCAAAGGTGATAGCATAGAAGGTGTGGTTCAGCATATAGAGGTCTTGCCTACAGTTCCAGAAGCAGAATCCAGGCAAGCTGGTACACATCTGAAACCACAGCACTCCAGAAACAGATACAGTAAGATCAGAAGTTCAAGGTCATCCGGTGCTGCACAGTGAACGTGAAATTGCCTGGTCTCCCTGAAATCTTATTCAGAAAACCAAGAGAACAAAAACCAAACAAGGCTGAGAGAAAAATTACCAAAAGATTCTTGGACAGGACATCTGTAGGTCGTGAAATAATTTAACTAGGTGGATGGAGTTAAGTAAGGTGGAGAGTAAGTATGTACATTTTATCATTTTCTACATCAACACAAATTTCTCTCTCTTTGGGGAGCAATACTAATGCTAAATAAGCAGAAATAATGACTGGGATATGGGGAGAAAGAGAAACAGAAAGGAAGTAAGACACAGAATAGTTCTTGTCCCTGTATTTGTGTAATGTGTGGAATCCAGAAAAGCTGCAAAAGCATAATGTGTCAATTACAATTGCACAGGTGTCTCATTTCACAGGAAAAGCAGTCTCCCTGTGCGTGCTTCTAGGGTGGTGGCATTCACGTGGCAATCCACAGACTGTCTATGCCATTATCTGTTCACATCCACAAACGGAATGTGAGCAGCATGCAGAAAGAATTGACTTGAAGAGTTCTAGTAAAGGATCCCTCGCCTTGAGAGGAAAAGCAAAAGGTCTAAAAATAATAAAAGAAAAAAAGAAAACAACAACAACAAATAGAAAAAGAAAAAAACGAAAAACAGGAATCACGTACATCAAGTTAGGAAGACACTCAGAACAGATTTATACAAGTTAAACAAAGAGCCTTCAGAGGAGAATATTTCAAAGCAAATTGCTTCCAGAGTTTTACTGCCTAAGGGCCTGACATCTGTAGACAGCCAAATGCCTAGAGGAGACTAACGAGGGGGAAGATACACATTAACAGTACAGGAGCTAAATTTATAGTCTAGCTTGAGAGATACAGCATGATCAAAAGGAAAACGAGGCAGAAGGAAGGTGGGAATTAGTCGAAAATTTGACAGTACTGTTCTTTATATTTTACTGAGAAGGAATACAAATATTTCTGTTAGTGACATTTTTCTTTTAAATATGATCATATAATCAAGTGAAAGGTTGGGAATTCAATGGAATGGGGCTCAGTTCCTCTTCTATTGTATTACTGACAAATGGCATATCTGCTTTGAGTCACTGGTTTGTGTAATGAACACGCAGACCTTACTCTTCATTTAGAATATTGCTGTAAATATTCCCAGCATTGCAAACAAATTAAATGGAACTTGACAGGAACTAAATACATGTGAACAGCATTACTGCAAGCATTCAAGATTTTCTTGCCTTGTTTTGTTTTAAGATTATGTTGATTTCTGTGTACCAATGTGAGGCTATGAATGTGTTAGAGCATTGTCCGTAGGGAGCAGAAGATAGCATCTGATTTCCTGATTGTGGAGTGACAGGCAGTAGTGAACAGCTGGAGGTGGGTGCTGGGAACTGAACCTAGGTCCTCTGCAAGAGTAGCAAACACTCTGAGCTACTGAGTCATCTCTCCAGCCATGAGATTAGATTCTTAATAGCACACCAAAGTACAAATCCATAGTCTATATATTTAGTTCTTTTTTTTTAATTGCATTTATTTATTTATTTATTTATTTATTTATCTATTTATTTATTATTTGAAGGGCACATTTGTGGAGGTCTAAAGAGTTATTCTTTTGCCTATGTGATTCCTAGGGATTGAACCAGGTCATCAGGCTTGGCAGCAAATGCCTTTACCTCAGAGTCATCTAAATGCACCCTAAGTCTTAAATAAAGAAACATTTTTTCTTATACTAGAAAGTACATCTGACTTGAATAAACAGTTCATCCTTGCTTAATTCCAGGGTGGAGAGAGGTTTATTTTTGTTTATTTGGTTTGTTTTTGGGTTTTTTTTCCCTAGCTTATTTATACTGTGTCACCTTATTCTAAGATGTCAAGGGAATACTTACCTTACTACAGGATGAGATTTGAATGTCACCCCTAAAATCCAAGGCATTGAAAATTCTAGGCTACCAGATGTGTCAAATATGTAACAATGACTTCAAGAGGTGATTAGAGGACAGTATTGTGGATTTGCTAGTACAGGGGCTTGCTGATAAGCTGGATGACCTAATACAATGGGGGAATCCACATAAAGGTGAAAGGAGACAACTAACTCTGCAAAAATGCTCTCTGGCCTCCCCTGTGCATCCTACCACACGCATGCACAGATACATGAATACATACAACATGCAAACTGAAACTACAGAAAGGTGACTAGGTCACAGCTACTCTTCCTCAGCAATGGGATAAAGGCCCTTAGAAAAGAGGCTTCACGCAGCATGCTGTGGGCTCAGCTTTGCTTCTGCCACGGGGTGCTCTGGCACCACTGGGAGTCAGGCCAGGATGAAAGGTCCTGAAGCTTGTCCAGGCTGGTGGGTTTGTAACTCGAGCTCATGGGAGGCCAATATGTACAAATTATAGTGAGTGTGAGATCAGACTTGGCTACAGAGCAAACTGAAGGCCTGCTAGTCTTACAGAATAAGATTCTACATCTGTGATTGGGTTACCTCACTCAGGATGGTATTTTCTAGTTCCATCCATCTGCTTAAGAATTATATGAATTCATCATTTTTAATAGCTCAGTAGTACTCCATTGTGTAAATGTACCACATTTTCTGTATCCATTCCTCTGTTGAGGGACATCTGGGTTCTTTCCAGCTTCTGGCTAATATAAACAAGGCTTCTATGAACATAGTGTCCTTACTACATGCTGGAGCATATTCTGTGTATAAGCCCAGGAATGGTATAGCTGGGTCCTCAGGTAGGACTATGTCCAACTTTCTGAGGAACTGCTAAACTGATTTCCAGAGTGGTTGTACCAGCAATGGAGGAGTGTTCCTCTTTTTCCACATCCTTGCCAGCATTTGCTGTCTCTTGAGGTTTTGATCTTAGCCATTCTGACTGATGTGAGGTGAAATCACAGGCTTGTTTTGATTTGCATTTCCCTGATTATTAATGATGTTGAACATTTCTTTAGGTGCTTCTCAGAGAATTCTTTGTTTAGCTCTGTATTCCATTTTTAATAGAATTATTTGGTTCTCTGGAGTCTAACTTCTTGAATCTTTTGTATATATTGGATATAACCTTCTATCGGATATAGGGTTGGTAAAAATCTTTTCCTAATCTATTGGTTGCCATTTTGTCCTATTGACAGTGTCCTTGGCCTTACAGAAGCTTTGCAATTTTATAAGGTCCAGTTTGTCAATTCTTGATCTTAGAGCATAAACTCATGGTATACACTCACTGACAAGTGGATATTAGCCCAGAAGTTTGGAATACCCAAGATACAATTCACAGACCACATGAAGCTCAAGAAGAAGGAAGACCACAGTGTGGCTACTTTGGCCCTTTTCAGAAGGGGGATCAAATACCCATGGGAGGAAATATAGAGACAAAGTGTAGAGCAGAAGCTGAAGGAAAGGCCATCCAGTGACTGTCCCATCTGGGGATATGTCCCATATACAGTTATCAATCCCAGACACTATTGTGGATGCCAACAAGTGCTTGCTGACAGGATCATGATGTAGCTGTGTTCTGAGAGGCTCTGCCAGTGCCTGAACAAATACAGAAGTGGATGCTCACAGTCATCTATTGGACTGAACACAGGGTCTCTAACGGAGAAGCTAGAGAAAGGAAGCAAGGAGCTGAAGGGGTTCACAGTCCCATAAGAGGAAGAACAATATGAACCGGCCAGTACCCCTAGAGCTCCCAGGGACTAAACCACCAACCAAAGAGTACACATGGAGGAACTCAAGGCTCCATCTGCATATGTAGCAGAGGATGGCCTTGTGGGACATCAATGAAAGCAGAGGCCCTTGGTCCTGTAAAGATTTAATGCCCCTTTGAAGGGGAATGCCAGGACAGGGAAGCAGAGGTAGTGGGTGGGTGAGTGAGCAGGGGGAGGGAGGTAGAGGATAGGGAGGGTTTCTGAGGGGAAGTGAAGAAAGGGGATAACATTTGAAATGTAAACAAAGAAAATATCTAATAATAGTATCTGAAATATCTGAATATATCTGAAAAGGAAAACAAAGAGTCTGAAGAGATGGCTCAGCTGCTGTTCAAAGGACCTGAATTTAGCTCCCAGAACACATACAAAGCATCTCACAATTGCCTATAACTCCTGCTTCTGTGAATTCAAAACCTTTTCTAGCTTCCATGAGCAGCTGTATCCATGTGGTATGCATAAACTCATAACCTGACCTATTTTGTTTGTTTATTTTAGTAATCCTCCTGTCTTTGTGAAGGCATAGTTCACTGCCACCATTGTGGCACCATTGTGGCATTGTGTATATAGTAAGTGTAGTAGTTATTTTTCTGTTACTGTGATAAAATACAAAGGAGTTTATTTTAGCTTGTTGTGCCAGAGGAATTGGGTCAATAATGACAGAGGAATGGGAGCAGGTATGTAGACAGATGTGGTGGTGGAAGCAGGAAGCAGAGAAATTGAATTCTACCCACATACAGGAAGCAGAGAGAGAAATAGAAGTTGGGACAGGGTATAAGATCTTAAATCTTGCCCTTAATGGCATACAGTTTTTAGAAAGACTACACCTTATAAAGGTTCATAACCTCTGCAAATAGCACCACGAACCTCAGTATATGTGTTCAAATATATGAGTCCACGTGGACCATTGCTCATGCAAAGCACAATACAATGTCCCTCATATAGACGAGTGAGCAATAGAGAGAGAATTAGAGTATAAATATAAGTGAACTACTGTGATAAGGGAAAGATTGCACAAGTAAGTATCTAAGGGACTTTGACATTACCCAAGGCCAAAGACAAAGTCATAGAATTATGGAATCCTTTCAATAGAGTATGGGCTAGAAGGAATCCAACACATTTTCACCACTCTTGAAAAATGGCTAAATTATAAAGCCAGAAATATTTATTCTTTCAGGAAAAATAAGCAAGATCGAAATGGAACATGAGAACAAATTACTGAGAAGTGAACATTTTTCATATTATCTGTAAGAGACCTTTATACATTTATATACAGTAGCCATGCTATTAAAATCATAGATGTACTTTCCTGGAAAGGGAGATAATGATAAAGAAGTTAGTTTTTCTAGGATGAGACTTCCATTCCACTCCAAATGTGCTGACCACTTCAGTTTACCCAGATGTAAGAAACTCAGCTGCACAATTTGTGGGAGAGGGAGACTGCCTTCCTACTTTCCCATGATTATGGTAATGTTTGAAAACTAGTACAGGGGACTGGAGAGATGAAGAGCATTTGCTGCTCTTCCAGAGGACTCAACTCTAGTTCCCAGGTCTTATGCTCAGCACTTCACAACCACTAAAACTATAGTTATAAGAACTCATGCCCTCTTGAGCTCCATGGGCACCTGAACATATTCACAGGCAAGCAAGCATGTGCATGTGTGTGCACATGTATACACACACACACGCACACACACACACACACACACACACCTTCAAAAAATCTTTTTTTAAAGGAAAGAAAACATCATATCTCATCATATCATCTAAGTATCTGTGTATCTATGTATCTATCTATGTATCTATCTATGTAACTATGCATGTATATATGTAATGTATGTATGTATGTATGTATGTATCTATCTATCTATCTATCTATCTATCTATCTATCTATCTATCCTTTTGTAAGCCTAGGTGTTTTATTTTTGACAAGGTTACAATACATTCTCCTGCTACCTATTGAATTGTTTACAGCACACCCATACCAAATGCCATTTTGACAATTTATGATTTTAAGAAGTGTGTTGAGTTCTGTATCTTTTATGGTATAAATCCAGATTGCATCCTATGCAAGTAGGTGTTGAGAACACAGATGGTAGAGGAATAATTTTGTTCAAGTAAAAATGGAATGTTCACTATGCAGTGAGTGTGTGTGTGTGTGTGTGTGTGTGTGTGTTTGTATGTTCCTCAGGTACCAATCATCTACTTCTTTTGAGATAGATTCTCTCATTGGCCTAGAAATGACAATTTAGCTAAATTGGTAAAGTTAAATGGGCTGCGGTGTTTGATTGTGAGTACTGGTCAGGCACATAAGTTCAACTCTTCATTCCACATATAAAGAGCTGGATATTTAGGGATATGTACGTGTCTAGTGTTGGGGAGGCATAGAGAAGAGAATCCCAGCTTCTTGCCTAGTCAGCCATCCTGGATGAGTGGGTGAGCTGCATACTTAGTTGAAGACTTTCCCCAAAAAACAAGTGGAGAAGAGATGAAAGAAACTACCAGACATCCAATTTGGGCCTCCACATTTTCAAGCATTGGCATGTAAACACATACACACACACACACACACACACACACACACACACACAGAATTCATACCACATGATCCGAACATGAAGCCAGGACCAGGAGGGGTGAGCAGGGCATGTGTCTTGGAATCATTCTTTTGCATGGGCTATTGAAGGTGAATAAGGGAATAGTGTAGTCATTTTGCAGCATGTGATTCTTTAGTTGTTTAGTTAACTATATGCTTAAGATTTAGAAACTCAGCAAAGTTGATTATTTTATACCTGTTAAAATCCAGGATGCTGCTCAGGCTGCCCTTCTCTAAGGTACTGACTGCTAGCTAGCTGATAACTGGGCTTTCTACCTTGGACACATATAAGGGCCAAGTGTGGCTACATATCTCCTTCCCCGAACCTTCTCTAGAGCCTTCTAGAAATCAGAGAGCCTTGCTTTGAAGCCACTTTCTTCAGATTCCTATAAAAATGGACCCCCAACACTGCCTCGCAGGCCTAATTTTTCTCCAGTGTTCCCACCATGCCCTTGTATGTCTGTGGCGCTAGTAACACTTCCAATGAACTTTTCTGTTTTTAACTCTAATCAACAAATCTTAGCAGTGCCCAACATCCTAGACTTTTTGTTGGGAACAAGTAAGGGGGGCCTTGGGGAAGAGGGGGAAGGGGAAGACCCACATCCTGCCAGAGTTCTATTCTCTGATCAATCAGGCATGGGAGAGCTGCTATCTACCTTTCACTTATCCCTGGGTGGGCATCTAAGCCTCTGACCCACTCTTGGAGGGTGGCAAGGGGAAGCCCTACCTGGGAGCCCCAGAGCTACTTTCCTAAAGCCCCAGGGAGCCCCGGTGCTACTTTGCTAAAGCCATCAGGGTTATGGGAGAGAGGGATGAGGGAAGAGGTTCCCAACACTGACGAGAGTGAGCACAGTGGATCTTGACTGGAGCAGAGACTCTCTATGGTTTTAGAGCTTTATTATAGAAAGGCAGGGAGAAAGAGAGAAGGTAAAGAGGGGTGGCTAGAAAGAAAGAGAGTAAGAGGGAGAGAGGAGAGGAGAGAGGAGAGAAGACAAAGAGAGAGGAGAGAGGAGAGAAGACAGAGAGGATAGTGATAGTGAGGGGAAAGAGGTAAGAGAGTGAGAAGAGGTAAGAGAGCAAGCAGGGGCTGAGCAGCCCTTTTTATGGTCGTTACTGTTGCTAGGTAACTGGGGAGGAGTTTAGTCTGAAGGTCAGAAGCTTGGGCCATTGCATACTTGACTTTTAGCCATGCTTCTCTTGTGGGGGAGTGTGGGGGGTGGTAACTTAGGCAGGAGCCAGAGTTCCAGGAGCATGAGGTGCTCATTTAGCCTACTGTGTCATTTAGGTGAATTATCACCCTTCGGGGTTCAGACCTCAGCCCAACTGGAGACCAGTCTGTCTGTGCATAGCCCAATTCCCCACAACTTTTCACATACCTTCTTAAATTTTTATTTTCTTAATCGTAAATGTGAACAGCTAAACATATTCAAATAATTAATTGAAGAACATTTATAGTGGATGGGTTAGCATAGAAAAACACTTGTCTAAGCAGGAGGACCCGAGTTTGATTCTCCAGTACCATCTTAAAGGGCAAGCTTGGCGGCTCACATCTATCACACCACAGTCACGTGTGTACAGAGGTAGGACCCAACAGCAAAACAAGGGACAATTGTACTGAAGTTCACTCTGGGGGACCCATGAGTTTCAAAGGCTTACTTACAGAGCATGGTTGGGGTGAAAGACAAGACTGTGGGAAGTTGAAAGTATCCACACATGAAGGTCTGTAACCAGCATGAATGATGACTTCCCATGGCTATGTAGACAGAGTGTCCCCACCCCACACAAAATCCTTCTCCACCTACGTCCTTTAACCTTTCCTAGGTGCACTTAGGAAGACTGGCCTGCAATGGATAGGAAAGTTGGCTGGATCCTCAAATGAGGAGCTCATGACTCTCCCCACCTTTTCCATCTGACTGTGAACATCAGTTAGAAAGCCAGGTGAGATGACTTTTGGCAAACATGGTTATACCAAACTCCTGTTTTTTCTTTTTCATTTGTTAGATATTTACTTTATTTACATTTCAAATATTGTCCCCTTTCCTGGTTTCCACTCCAAAAACCTCCTATCTCCTCCCACTTCCCTGTGCTCCCCAACCTACCCATTCCTGCTTCCTGGCCCTGGCATTCCCCTATACCGGGGCATAGAGCCTTCACAGGACCAAGGGCCCCAAGGGTCTCTCCTCCCATTGATGACCTACTAGGCCATTCTCTGCTGCATATGCAACTGGAGCCATGAGTCCCACCATATATACTCTTTGGTTGGTTTATTCCCTGGGAGCTCTGGGGGATACTGGTTTGTTCATATTATTGTTCCTCCTATGGGGCTGCAAATCCCTTCAGCTCCATGGGTTCTTTCTCTAGCTCCTTCATTAGGGATCCTGTGCTCAGTTCAATGGTTGTCTGAGAACATCCAACTCTGTATTTGTCAGACACTGGTGGAGCCTCTCCAGTGACAGCTATAACAGGCTTCTGACAGTAAGTACTTGCTGGCATCCACAAAAGTGTCTGGATTTGGTGATTGTATATGGGATGGATCCCTAGGTGGGGCAATCTCTGGATGGTCATTTCTTCAGTGTCTGATCCACACTTAGTCTCTTAAAGATAACAACACTTTGGTTCAGTGGATTGTCCTGTACAACATTGGGAGTCCACCATGGAAGGTACAACTAAAGCTCAGACAATGATAGGCCAATGATAGGCAGGACCATACCTTGCCTGGCACTGCTTGCATGTGTATATCCTTGGACTTCTATGTAAGTTTACCCTAACCTTAGGACCCTATCAATGGACCTCCTTCCAGTGTGGCTATATTTAAAGGAATCTTCTCTTTCTGCCTTCCACAGTTAATTTGCCCCTTTTAATTGTCTTATCGACAGTGAGTGGTAGAACCTGACTAAGGCACCGGTGGTGACATGTAAGTGTGATAACAGTTACCTTGTTTAATTAGGTATGGTTCTCATTACTATGACCAAATAGCTGATAAAGGCAACTTAAGGCAGCAAGAGGTGTTTTGCTTCATAATTTTGGGGTGCAGTCTGTTACAGAGGGGAGTCAGTGGCAGAAGGAGCCTAAGGCAGGTAGTCATACTGTACCTGCAGTCAGCAAGCAGAGAGAGAGAGAGAGAGAGAGATGCTGTACTCAGCTCACTTTCTATATTTTCTTCAGTCCAGGACCCTAGCTCACATTGATGGAGGATCTTCCCACCTCAGTCAACCCAATGAAGAATCAAACCTACAGACACACCCAGAGGGCTCGTCTCAGAGTTCATTATAGATTCTGCCAATCTGGCAATTGATATTAACCATTCCAGGTGCCCATAAAAGATTACTTTGTCTCCAGGATAATACATTTTTAATCTCAGCTCAAGAAGCTAAGAAAGGATGTAATTCATCTCAGAAATATTTTCATTAAAATGAAGGCTAGCTGGAGAGGAGGGCTTCAGGGTCTTGGAGCTTTGCCTAATTTGCATTCCTCCTATTCTAGGGGAATAAAGTTTCCATAAAGTTATCTTCAACTCAAAAAGTCCTGATGCTTAGAGACATAGACACCATCATTGATTCCTCTGGATTCAGACCAGGCTTTTCTAAGCCTGGGATGAACAAGGAGTATGAAGTACTTGGCTCCCCTACCATTTGGAGGGCTTCAGGCAACCTTTGTATTTCATTGTACATTGTGTTTGGTCTACTCAGCCAGAAAAAAAAAATGGGAAATAGATTTTAAAGAAAAATTTTAAAAAGATCTGAAAGTATAAAACCAGCTTTTCTCATCTACAAAAGCCTTCATGGAGCAGAGATGTATCCCCCTGACATAGGTTTTCAAAACTTAAAACCTTTCAGGGAATCTAAGTCTGATAGCATTCATAGGAAAAAAAAATCCTTTCCTGACCTTTCTTTAGCCACCAGAGGCAGGGGCATTATTGCTAGAGAAAGAATGAGGGCTAAGATGCTGTAAGATCACTGAGAAGAGAGGGAAGACAGTGGAGTCCAGGGACAGCAGCTCCTCCCTGGAGGCCGAGTGGTTGATATCCCACAGCTGCCAGAAGCAGCCTTGACAATTGATTTCTGAGAGTCTGGGGGCACTCACCCCGAGCTTGGGTGTCAGTCTTCAGCACTGAGCTATGCATACTAGTTAGGGGCTCTTGTTCTTTGAGTGATAGTTATTGATTAGACGATGTCTGACTCTGACAGCCTAGTGTCAGGATCAGTAAAGGTTAGTGAAACACTGAAGTTGAAAAATACCTTTCCCTCAATTTACCACCATCTACTCTTTGCAATGGCTGCCAGCAGAGTCTGCTGCTGTTGACCTTAAATGAAAGCAACTCCACACACTCCAACCCCTGTATGAGTACACCTGATTCAAAGCAGCAACAGGCTGCAAAATCGTAGACGTGGCTGAGGATACCTTTCCATTGAGACGCTCTTGATTAACTATAAGAATGAAGGTATTTTGGGAAGGTAATCTACCTGTGTTGATAGAGTACTTGCCCAGTATGTATGAAATCGTAGGTTCAGTAGGACCCCTCAGGGAGTGTGAATGGCCAAGCCCCACCCCCAAAGCCCTCCAACCACCAGGTTCCACTCACAGAATACTCTAACTGTCCCAATGGCCGGACCCAGCCTCCACTGACAAAGGAAAAAACAAACAAACAAACAAACAGCTCAGGACTTAAAATGCCAATAAACTTCTTGTGTGAGGTTTGTTGTGCAGTATGACTTTGTTGTATGCCTTGACTCCCGATTACCATGATGCTTTTCCTCTCAGAGCTGTAATACTCTCAGGTTTAATCATCAGGACCTTAAACCTGCCCTTGTGGTACAAGCCTGTAATCCCAGGATTTAGGAGGTAGAAGAAGAGGATCAGAAGTTCAGGGTCATCCTTGGTTACATAATGTAAAGTGTTATAGCTCTGAGGGGAAAGGCCTGTCCAGGGAAAGTTTTACAATTGTGCTCTAGGAGGTATCCTGCCAATCAGGAGACAGGGATGCTACAAAGATACACACAGCGATAAACCCCACACAAGAAATGTATTGGGATGGAAAAATTCAGGAGAGTGACTGCTTCTGTTGAGTGAGAAACAGCAGGGAAATAGGCAGAAGCCAGGGTTTATATAGGATTGTGTGTGTGTGTGTGTGTGTGTGTGTGTGTGTGTGTGTGTGTGTATGTGTGAGGGGGCAGGGCAGCTTTCCAGGTGGCCTGGGATTGGTTAGGATTTTTGTGAGCTGATCCTTGAACAAGATTAAGGATCACTGGGATTCCTTTACTTGGCCTTGGTCCTGGCCTTGGTGTCAAGTCAGGGTCAGGGTATTTTTCCTTTGTCCTTTTACCCAAGGCATATCAAGTTCAAACCAGAATGTGTCTTTCTCAAAAAATCAAAACAATAAAAACAAAAACAAAGGCAAGTGTTTTATGAACAAGTAATGAATAGTGTTCAACATGCTGCCTACATTTTCTGAGACTTAAGATGACCGTGGTTTATTGGGCAGAAGGAGACATTTCAATCTACAAATGTTTCAGCAAGTATCTTTTATGCCCTCGTCATCTTACAAAATGTTGTGTGTGAAGAAATAAGCATAGACTGTAAACTGGAAAATGATTCTCTATCATACAGGGCTACACAAAGTGGATAAGTAACAGGAAGTCATAGGAGAACTAGAGCACATGAAGATGAATGGTGTCCTGTTGTCAGCATTGTCAAGGTTAAAACCTGATCCTGGCAGGCCTAACAAGCTAGGCTTGGTCACCCATCCATATAAGTCCAATTAAACAGACAGATGAAACTGAGAAGCAGCAGAGTTTTATCCAATGTAGCCACCTTGGAAAAGGTACAAAGAGGTCTAGTGACCCCCTCTAAGTTCATCTTGGGGTCCTGACATGAGAATTGAGATTAAATGACAAGAAGATTGTACATATGAACAGTTCTAATCAAGGTGTGATCCATCTAGTCCACCATTAACCATAAATGTCTGGGATCCTCTCTTCTTCAGGGTATCCTGAGAAGTTGTCAATTTGCTTCTGGATGAAACTAGGCTTCAGATGTGAGCTGTAGATCCCTCAGAAATTCCACCTCATTGGGGAACCATTGTTTCAGTACTCTACTAGCTAAAGGGAGAGGCATAGGTGTCTCATTATACCTTCTTTATTCCTCAGGACAGGCACCCTCTGTCTGCCATTTTCACCAAGACACCCTGCTCTTCTGTGAAGGCTCTTGTTGATGTCTTTGGTTTGTTTTACTCGGAAGTTGATAGTCACCTGCTATGAGCTTAGCACAACAAGATCACTGACCCTACAACCTCTTTGTTATATTTCATATACTCATTGATGCTCTGTAATATCACTTAAATGTTTGCTCTTGGGACAGTTTATACTTGTGACAGAAATTATATCTTTCACGTTGTATTTTCTATCTTGAAATAGCATGACATTTTGTATACTCTTTTGAAAGTTCTATAAAATATTGTGTTGCTGGTTTACATTTATTCAGTATTATATTCTTGTGTGAGCATTAGCCATGTTGTTACACTCATTTTCATAAGTATGTATGTATACACACACAGGATATTTATTTACCCTGTTATTGATGAATATTTAAAATTTTATAGGTGTTTTAATTTTGCTTTAAGTGTTAGTAGTTGAACCTAGGTCTTGTCTATGCTTGATAGGTGGTCTACCACTGAGTAATATTCCAAATTCCCTTTTGAAATTTTAATTTTGAGGAAGGGTCTCACTAAGTTGGAAATAATTGCCACAAACTTGCATTCCTTTCTGTCTCAGTTTCTTAGAAGCTAAAACGATAGCCATACACTTTGAGATATGGCTAACTCTTGTTGTTTCAGTGTAGGTGGTCAAAGTGTAAACTTCAAGAATGTGTTGTTTGCTAGGGAAAAAAAAAACTGTTTCTAGTTATGGTGTAGCTCATAGAAGCCCATAATACAAAATTCATTGTTTAATCCCAAACAATAAAGGTAAAGTTTAGTTTGTAGAAAGAAGTACACACATTTGAAAGTGATGTCTAATTGAGTGACAGGCAAAGTGACAAATTAGAGAAAAATTTGGCAGAATCAGATATTTCTATCACAAGAACATAGAGAAAAGAGAGGTGACTTAAGAGAGAACAGTTCTTTCCACACAGGATGCAGTTCTACCATGAGAGTTTTACAGACACAGGTTCAAGAGAGAACAAGCTAAAAACAGGTGAAGACAGAACTAGTCAGAAAATGAGAAGGAGCCAGCAGATTAGAACAGATTGCCAGAGTTAGTTTGAGGCCATGCATGGCTAAAAGTCAGAGACAGATTGAAAAGCCAGGTGGTATCAGTCACCTTGGAGAGGAGTTTGAGCCAGAACAGCTGAGTTGAACCAGCCAAACAGAGTTCAGAAAAAAACTAGGAGTGAGTTTATTTAGATACAAGTCTCAGAGGCTAAAAACATTCTAGGTCTAGATAAGATTACATGGAGTCTAAAAGCTTCCACAACTAAGCCTAGGTTAGCAGAGAGAGGCAGTAAGCCTCAGAGGTGACAATTATGTCAGGAGAATAAAATTTCCATTTATATATTGCGATATATTAAACCAATAATCTGAGGTTCATGTAGGAAAGAATTGTCAAGACATAAATTCAAAATAAGAGTTCCTGGATATCAAGGTTCGAGTATTTTAACTCTTTGAAATTAATACTATATTTTACTGAACGTTTTCTTTCTTCTGTGTCTTTATTTATGTATGTGCTTTCTACCAATACCTGAGTATTATTAATTGTACCTACCACACATTATCAATTGATTTAATTTTTGTTAACCTGTTGGTAGGGAATACTATTTCCTTTTGATTTTAACTTTCAAATATCCTGATCATTACAAATTTAAGAATCTTTTAAAAAAGATTTGGTTTGTGTGTGTATGGGTATGCTCGCTCATGTGCTCACATGTATATGTACATACACATGAATGCAGGTGCTAACAGTGTCTAGAGGACAGATGAGATTCAAATGTGGTTGCAGTTAAATACAGTTTAACTCTCCTTCTTGGAGACAGGGTGGAGGAAGAATGGGATGAGGAACTGTGGGAGGGCAGACCAGGAGTGGGTACTGACTAGACCGTAAAAAAATAAAAGCAATAAAAAATATTTTTTAAATAGATGTCAACTCAAGAGTGTTTGTAGCATCAGGGAGGTTTAGAAGTGCCCAGCCATTGAGCTAGTCTAGGCATATTGAAATTAGGTGGCACACTTGTGCAGGCATGCATGTGTGTGTGTGTGTGTGTGTGTGTGTGTGTGTGTGTGTGTGTGTGTGTGTTGGTAACTGGCAACAGGCTTCCAGCTCCTGGGACTCTGACACCCTCTTTTAACCTCAACAAACACTCCCATTCACATGCACTTAGTCACACATGCATATATAACAAATACTATTTTCAAAAATAAATTCTCCTTTAGCTACTATTATCTTTCTTTCATTCAGACACACATATGTCTCACATGTTTGTCACACTTATAGCTTAATAAATTCTAGAGATGTTTATTTATTTTTCCTTAAATGACTAATTTTGTAAGGACCACTGTGATTATGACTGAGCTGGAGGATAGAAACAGAGAAAACTGCTACCTGGTAATGTTCCCAGGGACTGTCTATCACAGAAGTAGATTTTTCTGGGAAGAACCCCAATGTGCAGGTCTAAACTAAAGATTTCTTGCACCTTGACAAGTGTCTACTTTGCCTTAGCAATGTTTTCTTCTAGACTACTGCCACCAATGGACACTATACACTTTGAGACATGGGAACAAGTCTAAAGAGGATGACACACTGAAATTAGCCTCATGCCTACACTGGTCATTGACTGGTGTTGCTTTGCTGTCATCTCATAGATGAGACAGGGGAGTTCATGATATAACCAGTAATTACTTTTCCATCATAGCTATATTATGTGGTATTAAGACACTCTACACTGCATTTTTCTTTACACATTACAGTACTCTAGACTTGGAATGCAGATACAAAGTTGTGTGCTTGCCTAGTTGAACAAACACTTGTCATATCACTAAAACCATATAACTATCATCATTTTTGTCATCATCATCACCCCTCCACCACCACCACCACCACCACCACCACCATCATCATCAGGATCCCCACCTGCATTACTTACCTGTCTTGGTGCTTTGAGAAAATTTCTGACAAAAACAATTTAAGGACGAAAGTTTGTTTTGGTTTCCCATTTGGGAATATACTTTAACATGGTGAGAAAGGCATGGTGGCACGATTCTGAGGCAGATGCTTATGTTACATTAATACATGCTCAGGACGAGGGGTTTTTTGCAAGAATCTGTGATGCTTTCCAGGTTTGTTTGTAAGGGAAGGCTCTAGCAACCTGTGCTCATACTTCTGGCTTCTCATCAATACACTTGCCACATTGATGCATGCTACCTTGTAGGATTACATTTTTTTCAACTTGACCATCTGTGCCACTCTTCTAAGGCCCATGTCTTCCAAATGTCTACTTTTAGTTATATATTGGGATTTGGGCACAAAATTAGCCTTGACATGCTCTTTCAGAGAACAAGAAGATTGAAGTCCAAAGAAGACAAATGACTCTCCCAAGTTTCTCTAAGGGTAGAACCTGGACTAGAGTAAAATCATCATAAGCTCTATCTTGCTCCCATTTATTCTATGCTGTTCTTCACTGCTTCATGTCTTTTTCATCTATCTACATCAGCAACTGAGGCAATGTCAATTATTGTCAGATATGAAATGGTATTGTTATGTTTGTATATCGGGGCTGGGGTTGATGCTTATGTGAACATGTGTGGGATGCAGAATGCCATCCTCTATTGTTCTACATCTTGTTTTCTGAGACATGTTCTCTCACTAAACCTGGAACTCATCCTTTTGGCTATAGTAGCTGGCAATCAAGCTTCCAGGAATTCTGCCTCTTCCTCCTTAGCTCCAGGATTGCAGGCACATACTACCAGGCCCAGTTTTGACATGGGTACTAAGCAGCTGAACTCAAATTCTTATTAATTGACCAATTTAGCCACTTGAACAAATTACCAAGCACTTTACCCACTCAGCCATATGCCCAATCATTAAAGTGACACTGGTGACACTGGTTTCATCCAACATAGAGCTATCACTTGCAAAATGCTTCGATAATAAGCACCATATACCTGTGCCAGTTTCCATCTGACCTGCCAAAGAGAAGCCAGGTTAAATCCCTTTACCCCCACATTACCCTACCCATTCCCCAAGCTGCCCTGAGCTATCTGTGACTTATCCCTGGAGCTCCATTGTCTGGTCACTGCTCTGCTGGCATAGGCATTTCACAGACACTCAACAAGGTGCTTCTGCTACAAATGATTTCCAGTGAAGACTGGATTCAAATGTCTCACATGAAAGGAGCCCAGGAATGACAAACTTATTATGCTTCTCTCCTATGTTCTTCTTATGTTGTGTATATTCACAAGCACAGGTATGTTTATGCCACAAAAAGTAGGGGGAAAATTGTATAATAGAAAACAGAAACACATGAGGGTGTGGTGCAAAGAGAGGTTATTGAATACAGTTAAGTCATATGCTTGCTCGTCATGCACAACTGAATTCTTACACAGCAACTGAAAGACAAGTAAATACTGTACAGCAAGAACAACATGAAGATATGCGCATTTATTTGTTAGCTATAGAAACAAAATTGGCTATATTAATCACACTAAGGGCAGATCTCATGCACAGGATTGATAGCTAAGACAAAATAAACTTGTAGTTTCTCCTTGCTTTGTTTGAGGTTTCTTTTGATATTGTGCAGGGTAGGGTGTTGTTTGGTTTTGGTTTGGTTTGGTTTCCTTTCTTTCCTCTTTCACTCTCCTACTGGTCCTTTGTTTACATACTACAGTTTCTGGTTTTCTGTACTTCTTGTGTTTTTAATTGAATAATTTTTCTCTGTGTGTGTTTTTGAGTGAGAGAGAGAGAGAGAGAGAGAGAGAGAGAGAGAGAGAGAGAGAGAGAAGTGTGGAACATTTAGGAGAATGTGGGGAAGGAAAGACCATGATCAGAATGTATTTTATGACTTTTTTTTTTCAAAAACCAAGACAGACAGACAGACAAAAAGAAAGACAAGTGAACTTTAAAAACAATGTTTGTTTTTGTCTAAATTTGTTTTGCTCTAAAACCTATTCTACACTGTGGCTGATCAGAACACTAATTCCATCAGACATTAAATCTCCGTGTAGTGTTGACTCTCCTTGGTGTGTCTGAAAGCATCAGAGACAGCAGAAAACATAACTTTAGTATGGTGCAACTGCCAAAGCACCAGAAACCAAGAAAAAGAATGATTCCTTCCTTTCCCTCTCTTCCCCTCCCGATCTTTCTCCCCTTCACCTCTCCCCTCCACTCCCTCCACCTTTCCCTCCCATTCCATATTCCCTTCTCTTTCTTTTTCCTTTTCTCCTTTCACCCATCCCTCCTTCCTCCTCCCCTTCCTGCAGTCCCCCTCCTACCCTCTACACATCTTCTCTTTTCCTTTCCAGTATCAGATATCTATTTGGAACGATAAATAAAGCCAAGAATTATATCATCAATAACTCTTTCTTTCCAGTCAAATATACATTTTGGAAACAGAAAAATTCTCATTTGAAATTTGAAATTGTATTTTTTTTTTACTTTCAGTAATAAAGTCAGGAGACTTTAATTCCATTTCTTGCTTGTATTATTATAGTTTCCAAATGAAACCTAAAATCTGCCCTGCCTTTCCTAGTAAGTACTTTATACTACTTCCCATAACACTACTCATTTTGTGGAAACATACTGTAAAAGGATGGGAGAGTAGAACATTCTACTCAGAACATCAGGGACTGAGAGTCACAGATATCAGACAGCATCAGGTGGCATCATCTTACATTTCAGTTTAGAATTTGATCAAAAGGCCATTCTTCCTGACTAGAGAGATTGTTAAGCAGTTAAGAGCCTGTATAGTCCTTGCAGAGGACCTGTGTTCAGTTCTCAACACCTATTTTAGACAGCTCACAACGATTTGTAACTCCATCTCTAATGTATCCAACACACTCTTCTGGCCTCCATGGACATACACATGCATGTGCAACACACACACACACACCACAGAGAGACATAAAAATAAATGTGTGCTTGTCTCTATACAACCTGATAAATTTTTATAGCATGGTTGGCTCTCTGTCACACCAGCAAAGGTACATTTTATACTTGAAAAATGACACTGAAGTTCAAAACCCACAAATTGTCAAATGGCATTTATTGGTCTAAAGGTCAATTAAAGACTGCTTATTAAGCTTATAACACTGAGTGAAACTAATAGCAGAACTTTGAACAACCATGTATATGGCAGTGTTTATTAAAACACAGATGTTTCATCTAAATCTGTAAAATATGAAAATAAGTATTCAACCATTTATAATACTATTTATCAGATAATCTTCCAAATGTTACATATCTCTCACATCTACTATTATACAATGTTAAAGTTACCTGTGCTGAATATATGTGACTCACCTCAAATGATAATTACTTACAAACCAACTAAAATGTATTCTTGTTTTTCTTTAGTATGTGTATTACTTCACCTGAAATAAGATGTATTAGCAACCTTCCAAAAATAATGTGCATAGTTTTTGTCCATCACAATGGAAAATTTGATATTGATTGGCCTAAAGGCTATGTCAAAATCACTCCCATTTGTGAAGAATAGCAATGAAATCTGTGCACAAGTTTAAGCTTCATGAAAAGTATGTGAAGATCCACTTGCACTGTGATTAAGTAATCCAATGAAAAGTTCTAAGTATAGAAAATGCACATTAAATGAGTGCAAGTGACATGGCAGGATCAGTATGTAAGAAACTGAAAGTCATACAAAAGTAAGAGGAGGTAGGTACTATGTATCTGGATACTCTTATGCTTGAAGAAATAGGAGCTTAACTTGGGGAAACACAGAAGTGTATTCAGTGAGCTAGTAGAGTGGTAAGAAACTCATATGAATGACGCTTTGATTGTTTGCACATGTGAATCAGAAGAATTTCCACAAAGGAAGATGACATTTCTTTGCACCATTTCCTGCTCACGTGTATAAAACCTGGTAAATCTTCATAGCATGGTTGGATCTCTGTCACACCAGCAAAGGCACATTTTTCACTTGAAAAATGAAATTGACTTTCAGAACCCACAGATTGTCACATGGCATTTCCCTACTCCAGAAATTCTGTTAAGAAATGCCTCCTTGGGTAACATAGCTTCTTTATTTCCTTCTTTGCTACATCCACTCCAGTAGTGACCCACCTGACAGGATGAAAAGCCTGGGCGCGGTCCCGAGGTGAAAAGTTCTTGGAAACTTAGTCTCCTGGAATCATGGCATCCTGTATAACGAATGCTCCAATGTCCTTGCTTTAGTTGGTAAACAGATCTGTGTGCTTTCCCTTAATATTGCTTCATTATAAGTGCTTCTAAGGATTGAATTTTTGACATATAGCTGCTAGATTCCAGGCAATCCTTGATCTGACCCTGGGCATGGATAACTAGTCACCACCCTACACAGGAATTTACCACTATCTAGGAATAAGGAAGTTCGTGACCTGAGGAGGAACCATACTATAGAACTATAGCTAGCTGAATTACACCCAGATACAAGTATTCACAATGGCCTAGGGGGAAGGTGGACTATACAATGGTCTACAATAGGAACTAGGGCTTCTAAGATTAAGTGGACCTTAGGTGGAGCTGTTTTTGATCCCAGATGTTAACATTGAATTTTATCCCAGTTC
>LR750377.1:0-295000 GCA_902729485.2 Mus minutoides | reverse complement strand
GCTGGCTGAATTCTGCAGTTGGGGAAAGTCAGCAAAGCCTGCTATAAAGTTGTTTCTATTCATCTGAATAATCTTGCAGCTGTCTGCTTGCTGTTCACAAAATGAATGGATTGAGCCATTTCTCCTTGAGAAGGAATATTGAATATAACCATTACTACTTACTAACACTCTGCTGAGGACTTAGCATGATATGTATTGCTACATATAGTAAAAGAGAATGTTGTCTTTGAGGTCAAACATCTGGCTCCTACTTCTCAATTGGCTTATGTGTGGATGATACATAAACACATTTTCTGAGAAAACAACTTCAATTTGGTGCTTGTTATATGAACATTGTAGAGTACCAGATTGTTAAAATTTCACAGGGTTGGAGACTATTTGCATCTCTCTCTCTCTCTCTCTCTCTCTCTCTCTCTCTCTCTCTCTCTCTCTCTCTCTCCTTCTCCCCCCCTCAGGTCCTCATGCTTACATGGCAAGCATTTTGCAGACTGAACCATCTTCTCAGCCCCTAATATTTTTTTATTCTTGTAAGTAAATAATTGGCTTGCAATATTTCATTGATACTAGTGGAACTAGTGGAACTACCCCAATTCTCATGTATAAAAGAGATGTCTTTATCACTCAATGTCCAGAAAGCAACATTTATTTCAGAGTATTTGGCATGCCCTACCCTACTCTTTAGTTTCTTGTGGACCCTGAAGGAAAGAGGAAAGAAATTCAGAACATATAATCAGTTGTCCTGGGAGAAAGTTTAATATTCAGGAGGACAGTAACCCTAGCTTTCATGATTCTTTATCATGAGGAAAACAAACAAACAAACAAACAAACAATCAAACAAAAAGATTGCTCAGTTTTAAGAGCACTAGTTGCTCTTGTAAAAGACCCAAGTTCTGTTTCCAGCACTCACATACCTCATAGATATCTCTAATTACAGATCCAGGGTATTAGACATCTTCTGGTCCTCTCTATTACTGCATGCATGTGATGCATAGATATACATGCTGGCAAAACACCCACATAAATAAAAATGAAAATAAATCAGTATTAACTGAACTGCACAGTATTGGTACACACCTTTATTCCCAGCTCTCAGGAAACAGAGGCAGGTGGATATCTGAGTTTGAGGACAGGTTGATCTAGAGGTTTCTAGGATGACCAGGGTTATACAGATGAACCCTGTTTAAAACCAAAATCAAAACAACAAAAAATTACTCTGAAGAAAAGACAATGTCTATTTTTGGAAAAGTTGTGAAAATATGAGCAAATATCCCTATGTATGTGGGACAACCAAGCCCCACCTTCAAGGAATATACCATCTCAGATAGAGCTGGCTCAGATGTGAACCTGCTTTTTTCACACTAACATGTACCAGCATGTCTGGCATCCACTTTTTTTTTTTTTTCTGTTCTGAGATTCTCAGTTAGTTTATTTGCTCTCTAAAACTTGCATGCATTTTCTTGAGTGTTTGTAAAGATTTTAAAAAGAATCAATTAACCATACAGATGTTATTTACGTCTTTAATATAGAGGGAATAAGGAAGGCAGCAGATTGGTTCAAACATAAGGCTAGCCTGGTCTACTGAGTGACTATAAGGCCAGCTAGAGCTATCTAGCAATACCCTCATTAAAATAAGCAAACAAACAAATATACTAAATGAAATGAAATACTCTTCTTAAGTTATTAATTGCCATGTGATGCCCCTCTCCAATATTTAATTTATGAACAGAATAGAGAGACTGGAGAGATAACATAGGGTACTTATTATTATTGCAGAGGATTCACATTTGTTTACTGGCACCGACAAGAGGAGGCTCATAACTACCTGCAAATCTAAGTTTGAAGGATTAGACACCCTGTTCTTAGGACACTGAGATTCACATGCATTCTCCCTAACATACACAGACACAGACACAGACACACACAGACACAATACATATGCATAGTAAAAAATAAAATCTTAAAAACTTAAATGAGTCTTACATGTCTATGAGTGGGTAGGACTGATTTTTTTTTCTTGTTCTTCCGTATTCATTATATATTACTTCATTAAACTAGAAGACTGCCTGGACCCTGGCCCACTTACACTCTCAACTTGGATGGCTACTACTGGCCTTCTTTCTCCATAATGTAACCTCTGACCCTCCTGTAAGCTTTGGATGACTGTGTCCTTAAAAAGTGTCTCTTTTGCACACTACTTCCATCATTTTCTGTTGCTAACATCCAACCTGTAAGACAGACAAGAATCAGGGATACGAAAAAGCACAGTTCATCTTTGCATGGAAGGCACTAGAAATAAATTATGGTCATAAATATTCTCTCTTGAGTGGAACTCTAATGAATAAACTTTTCTTTGCTATGACTCTGTAAATCACATTGTCTCCTTGAAATTTGGTTTCTCTATCAATAAGACCCAGTATAAATTTAAAAGACAGACAAGGTCTCTGTCAGACCTCGGTGCCTGTGTTTCTAACAGACTTTCTAAAGCACCATTATGTTCTTGTTTTTACAGTTGCCTGTCCATAACATAACATACACTAGCATTCAAAGTTTTCTGCTGGTGTTGCTGAAGTAACACTCAAGCAGCAATTATCTGACAGGCTTGTGACCTTTTGACCTTTATAGCTCTTCCTCCCTTACAAATGGGAGTTTATGTCTAGTCACTCATTAAGCTCTTGAAGAGATACTGTTAAAAAGAAATATCAAATAATCTTAAATAAGCTTAAATTTCATGATAAAATGAAAAATAAAACTTCTTTTATGAATATTACTAATACTTCTGTCACAAAGCCTTGACCTAGTGGGAGACACACAGACCCTTCACTAATTAATGTCAGTCACCCACCAAGCTTCTCGAGTCCTTCTAATTCTTCATATCAGGATGCAGTTTCTGGGAGAAATATGTTCTGGTAAAACATTTTTATCACACATATTTCAAACTAACTACTAAAGAGTATTCTGAATGTTCTCACTAGAAATAAATTATTACTATTTGAGATAGTAGCTAAGATAATTGTTATTACACAAAGTATACATGTGTGGAAATACTCCTCAGTACCATATAGTATATGCACTAATAACGTGGATCCTATCTCTAGAATCAGAGTCAAGTCAACCATTGTCTACTGAGAAAGACCCTTTTCCATTGTTCAAAAAAATTATCAGTTTGGTTTTGCTACTTATATTTTTCTGTTTTTATTTAATTACAATACAAGGAAATTATTCGCCTTTCCTCACTTCCCTCTAATCCCTATCATATCTCATCTCTCAAACTTATGACTCTTTTCTTTAATTATTATTGTTATACATAGGTGCAAATAAATTTAAAAATAAAATCTGCTAACTCTTTTTATCATTGCTTGAATGCATGTGCATTAGTGTTGGATAATTGTTTCTGTTGCTTTTTCTTGAGGAAGACTAATTTTCTCTCTAATTAGTCCTTAGTTAACCATAGCTCTTCATTTAGGGTTGATGTCCTATGACATCTCCATCATCAAGCTGGTGTTGTCTTTGTTCTGGTCTTGTTTATATATCTACAATGCAAATCCTACACCAAAGGCTCAGAGAACATTGAATAAGAGGTGTAGAAATATAATAAGAGCCAGAGGACCAGGGTGTCTGCTGTAAGGTTGTATCTCCTAGAAATGACAACAAGCTACAACAATGAAATATAAACATTACAACTTGTTCTACACGATTGTTTATATTTTAATTTCAGGATATCAAAATATAAGTCATATAAATTTAAAAATATACAACTTATTATATAAATATGTATATTTATCAAATATATAGCATAACATGAATTATATAAATATATAATAAAATTATAAATATGTAAATTTATATAAAATTACAGAATTTCATGTAAAACTTCATATGTAATTTTGCACAAATTCCATACTATATCCATTTCTATAATTAGATTATGCTTGATTGTGTTAGGTCTGTGTAGAGGTCAGATAGACTTTACATGACAGGACTGATGCCACTACTACCTATCTGTCTTTGTTAGTTATGTTGTAAGTGTGAACATGATGGAAAAATGTGGTTTCATCTGGAGTATCTTGAAATCTTTTTAATAATATTATTTACTGATCACTTAATGGATAGGTGGCCCATCTGGTAAACCCACCTACTTTTGTGTCTGTCCATGCTGATCAGCTCTGGAATGCTTAAACAGCCTGTTCCAGGTTAGATCTTTGTCAACAAAACAGCTTTGGTTGACAAGCTACAGTCAGTAGAAAAAAGGGTATGGGAACTGAGAAAACACCTTCATAAGATCTGACTATAGGCAAATCTGTGCTGCATTTTTTTTCCAACTTTTATTAGATAATTTCTTCATTTACATTTCAAGTGTTATCCAGAAAGTTCGCTATACCCTCCCCCCTCCCAGCCCTGCTCCCCTACCCACCCGCTCCCACATCTTGGCCCTGGTGTTCCCCTGTACTGGGGCATATAAAGTCTGCATGACCAAGGGGCCTCTCTTCACAATGATGGCCAACTAGGCCATCCTCTTCTATATATGCAGCTAGAGACAGGTGTTCCCACCTCATTGTGAGTGCTTTTACCCCAAGGAAGGTTATTCTTTGTTCTATAAGAAAACAGGTTGAGTCAGCTATCAGTAGCAAGCCAGTAAGTAGTGTTCCTTCATGATTGCTGCTTCAGTTTCTGCTCCGTGTTTTTGATCTGTGTTCTCTTAGTGATGGAGTATGACCTAAGATGGAATAAACCCTTTTTCTCCCCAAGTTTCTTTTGGCCACAGTCTTTATCACAGCAAAATCCATAGCTAATACTAGACCTTTGGTGTGATGACAAAGGGAGAGGAGCTATGTTTTATTCTTTAAAATGCTTCCTATTCTTTCACCGGACAAGTCTTCAATCTCTAGAACCTATGAGGGATGTCTCTCAAGTGGCTGTCACAAGTGTCGCACAAGTGTCTTACTCTGGGGGACTTGGTCTCCTCTTCTGACGAAGGTAGACACTTCCTGCCCATGCGTGTGTGCAGGCATTCATAAAAATATGTTCAAATAATAAAACACAACAGTCTGCTTTCAAATGAAGATCATTGATCAGTTTCAGGAATACACAGTTCTTTACTCTCTTTGCCTCCAATATTGCAATGAGGAAGATGTCGTTCAGCTAAAGGCTTAGAATTCTGTGTTTTATTGAATGTATGCTGATTTCCTTTTGATTGGTCTCTTAAAAACTCTGTGGTTCTCTTTTTCTTACCTGCTCTGTCTTTAAGACTCTTGAGAGACTAGGCCATGATCATGGCCTTTCAATATTATGTAATGTGGGCTGGGAAGGGAGGCCAGTACTACAAACAAGAGGGCCTGATTTTCATCTCCAACACCTAAAGAAGCTGGGCATGGTGGCATGTTCTTGTAATCATGGTTCCAGGTAGGTGGTTATAGATGGATTCTCAGAGCTCTGATTAGCCTGGTGAGGCTAGTTGACAAATTTCATGTCAGTGAAAGACCCTGTCTCAATGAACAAGAAGCAGAGTTCCCAGGAAATGGCCTGAGGCTGACCTCTGATATCTGAAGTCATACACAAAAATGTACATCTACAAATACAGGTACCCTCTCATAGGTACCTGCATGCCACGGACCAGGCTAAGTGGGCCCTCCTCAATCCATAAGAATCAGAGTCTCAGACAGATTGGCATAGAGTCCAGGGGTGACAAATAGACAGGACATAAGAGAGCATGTTGAATCTGAGTGTCATTTGTAAAATCGAGCATCAAACTTTTTTTTTTTTATATACTGAAGAGTAACAAGAAACCAGAAGAGACACATCTGCCTACAGTGACACAATACAAAAGGAATGTATACATCAAACACGGTGTCTGAGTAGAAAATCTTTTACTCCTGTTCCTGCATTCACTGGTGTTCTTACTTTATCAGATCTGTTTTTCACTGCCTATTTACTAATATTGCGTGTATCAGTTCCATTATTCATATTTAGATCCTTCAAATGATTATCAAACATGTGCTGAGCCAGCAAACAGACTCAGGACACTGAAGAACTTGGCTGTGCAAGCCTGATGACCTGAGCTCAGACCTCAAAACTTGTCAACATAGGAAGAAGAGCACTTACTTCTGAAAGCTGGCCTCTGACCTCCATATATGTGTCCCCTGTCATATACCTGTATGTCACATTCACCTCAGACACACACCCGCAACAATAATAAAACCAGGTCATTTAAATTTCCTCCAGAAAATTCTGTGTTTATTAGAACTCTGCTTAGATATATATTAGATATTTCTAAGAGTAAAGGCAAATTTCTGGTTTCTTTGGAGATTCATTATGTTAGGTGATCCTTTTCTGGAAGCTGTCTTCTGAGAGGATGTTTTGCTGATGCAGATATTTGAGAAAAGTATAAGTAGCAGCCAACAATGAAGAAAGATCTTGCATTGGTTCACTTTCAACAGTGCTTGTTTTCACTTGTGACTTCAGAGAAGGAAAAGCACCAAATAACATCTCATGGTATTCTGGGTGCTTCTTGCCCCCTCCACAGACTTGTGCCAACTAGACAGATCAAACCACTTCTACTGATTCATATATTTTTTTAAAAAATATTCACGTTTATTGATTGGACTGGACTGCTGCTACTGATTCATGTTTGGAATCACCCCAAAGGTCTACTTCTAAACAGGTCTACATCTCCCACTTCCAACTAACCATTCTACTCCTGTTCCATTGGTCGGTGGGCTAGAAGGGACATTGAAGCATTAATTAAAGTAGGTTTTGAAAAATTTAAGCCTACATAACAGTGTCTTTTAAATCTGTAAGGTGTATATTTGTTCATCTATACTTTTGAGAGAAAGAAAAGTTATGCCTGCTGAACACATATCTCCTTTTCTTTCCCTTTCTTTTATGCTGCTTTGACATCTTCCTTTTCCTGTTTTCATGTGTTGCATGCATCACTCTGCACAGGGCAAAATAAGTAAATGGATTTTAAACACTCTTTCCTACATTGGTGAATATAGGTTTTCAGCTCTATGGGAGATTTTATCCTTCATATTCACAATTAAAATGAAGATTACCATGGTTATTCATTTATTATATCTTATGTTATAAAATGGAAAGTACCATTCATATTCTTCTAAAAAACCATTGTCAGATTTGAGAGATAGTTTAATGCATAAATCCCTTGTCCTGCAAGCATGAGGACCTGCATTTAGATCCACATGACCCAGACAAAAAGGTAAGCAGAGTGTAATCCAGGATCTAGGGAGGTAGGGACAGGAGGGTCACTGGATTTTGCTTGTCACACAGTATGACTGATTCAGTAAGCTCTAAATTCAGTTAGAAGTTTTGTCTTAAATGTCTCACTCCTACTTAATAAGTTTTGGCACTCTGGGGAGAGTCTCCTTCATTCAGGGACATGAGTGCTAGCAGCTCATGGTACACTAGTCACTCCTACATTCAAGTATTTACTAGCAATATAAATGCATTCAATAGTTCTATATTTTAGAAATTGTGGAAGAAGCATGCATTTGAGAGGGCAGTAGGCTTGGGAGGAGTTTATTGGCAGGGAGAAGGGGGAGAATATGACCAAAATGCATTATACTGAAATTCTCAAATAATTAAAAAAAAAAAAAAAAAGTAGAGCGTGATTGAACTTCTCCAGCAGTAGGAACTGAACATAATCTCTTGTTCTCTTGTTTTGAACAGACACAGCTTTGATAAAAGAACCAAATATCTTTAGTTGTGCAAAGGGGAAGTCTGTAGGCAGGGAAATGTTGCACCTCCTTAGATGCAGCTGATGGACCAAATTCCATCAGTAGCCTCTTGACCTCCTGAGGCCAGGTTGTCCTCTGTAGAGTTTCAATATAAATTGAGAAGGCTGGGGAGCTTAACTAATACAAATTATCTAGCTAGACATGTTGGTACAAAGAATGGGTAGGACTAGGGAAGAATGAGATCAGAGAACATGGAGACTATCTCATCAAGGAGAAGACTTTCTAACTTCTTATTTCTGACACTTGTTACTTGAACACAAAGTGGTTGAACCTATGTGAATGTGTGTTTTCTTATGTGACTTGTAACATGGACAGCCTCATTTTGAGGGTGGATGCTCATCTACTTCTGGTTTCATTTAGTAATCAGAGCAGGGCATGGGGACCCCTGAGGATGAAGGCCTATGCGTAACAGCATTGCTTGAGTCCTGGAGTAAATGAGTCTGAGTAAATAAAGCCGAGGTTTCATCCTGGGGCTGAGAATCGGCAAGCCCACCTACAGTCTATGGCATAGTCTATGTTTGACCTCTTGCTCATGAGATTTTTATCTTTTGCTCTATTACTATTCACAATTCAAGTGTCAACACTTTCTTAATTATTACAGACATAGATGTGCTCATTACCCCTGAATTCCCTGGAAGAATATTTGTCAATGGGAGTGATTTTGATCCCCAGAGCACATTATGTTTGACTGGAGACATCTTTTGCTATGCACTACTGGAATCAAGTTACTAGTGGTATCTAGAAGGTAGGAGTACAAGATAAGGTATCCTGAAAGGTACATGAGGCTTCTCACTATGCATTTTCCAGTGGGCTGGAGAGATGCCTCAGTGATTGAGAATTTCCTGCTCTTCTATGGGAGGCAAGTTTGGCTTTCAGCATTCATGTAGGGCAGCTCTCAATGTTAAGGGGGCTTATCATCCCCCAACAAGAAACACTTAGTACGCAGATAACTTGCAGCTGTAGTTTCAGTGTTTTTGAGTTGCTGGATATGCATAAGAGGAACTTTAACTCAGGCCCTTTGCAAACAAAGCAAGTGTTCTTAACCACTGAGTAGCTCTCCAGCCTATGCTGCATAATTTTAAGTGACACTGTAAGAAAATACTTTTAACATATATAATAAAACCTCATGTTGTATCTCATTGTGCCATAATGAAGATATGAAGATATCTGGTCTCTACATGGATCTTTGTTTTTCTTTAACTGTGGAGTTGTTATTAATAAACATGAACTTATGCATATTTTGGAGGGATATTCCTTTCAATATAGAGCTATTAGGTCATATGGTACACATATTGTGTGTGTGTGTGTTCAATGGGTAAATATTGCCATTTTTGAAAGTGGCTACATCAGTGTACACAATCACCAAATGTATAGAAAACTTCGGATGTATTTTTGTATTCATCAACTCTTGGAGTTGTCAATATGACACACTGAAGCCAACTTGGTGAGAATAGGATACGATCTGGTATTAGATTTAATTTGGGTTGAAATATATAAATATCAGATGATTAATCAAACCTATGACTTCTTATCCAATAGAGTTTTGGTGATTGAACCCAGTATAATATTGACAACTAGAGATAAAGTCTTATCTACTTGCTTTTGATACCCACTTTAGCAAATACACATCATAGATAATTTCATATCTGTTTTCTATAGCCTGCTCAGATTATATACTTTATAACTATCTGTCTAGATACATATAGACTGGATCACTAGGTCTTAGCTTTCTAATTGGCAGCCTTATCAGGCAGTTGTCATTGTATTTCTGAAGACTGTTTGCTAAAATAAAATTCATATTTTAACAAAGTAATAGAATCACATAGTTATGTTGATTTAAATAAGTCAAAGCATCATAGATCATTTTGTCATATCCTGTCATCATAGTAATATATCAGACTTGGAGATTTATGAAATGAACAACTCCTAAAATCAGATAAAATAGTAAGACTAAAAAAATCTAGTTTCTACTATATACATCTCTGTGACACTTCCTGGGAATATGTGAGCAAATGTTTCTTCACTCCAGAAAGGACAACAAAGACAGACCAAAGAAATATTTCTATCCAACTGTGACTTAAGGAGCCAGTGAATTTACTGGTGTTACTTACAGGAATATGTATAACTCAATAGTAACATTATTACTAAAATGCCCACCCAGAATGGATAGGAATTAACAGAAGCTACATTCTTGGAGCTTTTTACTGGACTCTCAGTTAGACCAGCTGGCCTAGCAGGAAAGTCTCCTTTTGCCAAAAATTGTTACTATTTACCTAAGTTGGGGAGGAGATTTGTGAATCCTATAGTTTCAGGAACTTCCTGTGACTTGTAAGTTTATTAATTTCCTGCTTTGTGAGTTCTATTTGCTTCTTTAGTTTTAATGAGCCTTCCTCCTGAAGAAAATATTTCAATTCCTAGGAGATAGCTATACAACCTATAATAGTCTGGTATTGGGTTAAAAGGTTCCTAATACTTTGTTATCTTGCCTGTGTGTTGAGTACCTATTTCTACTGATAAACATTGAGGCAGACATGGTGTTTCAAGCATCTCTTTGTGCAACATGGCCTTCAGGGTGCTGATTCAGCATATCTGAGAATATTGCTTTGGGAAGGCATTATTTCTGGAATTATAGTCAGCATGGCCCAGCTTGCTGAGTCAGCAAACTAGCGATGAACAGTGGAGGGGGATGTCAGGATTTATTGCTGCTTTTAAGATGAGGGCCAAATCTTTGGGATGAGGTAAGGTTGAAAATTTGTTTTCTATTAGTGCATTTGTATAGGGTCCTGGGGATGTTGGGTATGATGGCCAAGATAGATGTGAGTGCACTCTTTAAAAGAAACTACCTGGAGGCTAAGATTCTAATTCATAAGTATGAAATATATTTCATGGCTTTGCTCTTCGTTGTTTTCATTTCAGTTTTTAAATAAATCGGAAGCCATGTTCTGCTTCTTAGAAATGTTCACATTTCATAGTCAACAGTGTGTGGCACTAAGTAGCTGCCATGCATTTTGTGATTGTGAGGTTTTAATTTTTACCAATACCAGTTTCCCAGCTTAGCTGTAGCTATAATTGGAAATTATTATTATTATTATTATTATTATTATTATTATTATTATTATTATTTTTGAGACAGGGTTTCTCTGTGTAGCCTTGGCTGTCCTGGAACTCACTCTTTAGACCAGGCTGACCTTGAATTCAGAAATCCACCTGCTTCAGCCTCCCTAGTGCTGGGATTAAAGGCGTGGGCCACTCCTTTCATGGGTATTTTGTTTCCTATTCAAAGGAGGAATGAAGTATCCACGCGCTGGTCTTCCTTCTTGATTTTCTTGTGTTTTGCAAATTGTATCTTGGGTATTCTAAGTTTCTGGGCTAATATCCATTTATCAGTGAGCGCATATCCAATGACTTCTTTTGTGATTGGGTTACTTCACTAAGAATTATGTCCTCCAGATACATCCATTTGCCCAAGAATTTCATAAATTCATTTTTTTAATAGCAGAATAGTACTCCATTGTGTAAATGTACCACATTTTCTGTATCCATTCTTCTGTTGACAGACATCTGGGTTCTTTCCAGCTTCTGGCTACTATATATAAGGCTGCTATGAACATAGTGGAACATGTGTCCTTTTTACCAGTTGGAACATCTTCTGGGTATATGCCCAGGAGAGATATTGATGGATCCTCTGGTAGTACTATGTCCAATTTTCTGAGAAAACACCAGACTGACTTCCAGAGTGGTTGTACAAGCTTGCAATCCCACCAGCAATGGAGGAGTGTTCCTCTTTCTCCACATCCTCGCCAGCATCTGCTGTCACCTGAATTTTTGATCTTAGCCATTCTGACTGGTGTGAGGTGGAATTTCAGTGTTGTTTTGATTTGCATTTCCCTGATGATTAAGGATGTTGAACATTTTTTTCAGGTGATTCTCAGCCATTTGGTATTCCTCAGTTGAGAATTCTTTGTTTAGCAATCAGTCACTAAACTCAGACACTATTGCATAGGACATCAAGTGTCTACTTAAGGGACCCTGATAAAGCTGTCTCGTACAGAAGTGGATGCTCACAGTCATCTATATGATGGAACACAGGGCCCACAATGGAGAAGCTAGAGATAGAACCCTAGGAGCTGAAGGGGTCTGCAACCCTAGAAGAGGAACAACATTATGAACTAACCAGAACCCCCAGAACTCGTGTCTCTAGCTCCATATGTAGCAGAAGATGGCCTAGTCGGCCATCATTGGGAAGAGAGGCCCCTTGGTATTGCAATCTTTATATACTCCAATACAGGGAAACGCCAGGGCCAAGAAATGGGAGTGGGTGGGCAGGGGAAGAGGGTTTGGGGGTGGGGTGGGGAGAGGGGGAACTTTCGGGATAGCATTTGAAATGTAAATTAAGAAAATATCTAATAAAAAATACAGGGAAAAAAATAAAAGCGTGTGCCACCACTCCCGGCTTTAATTGTAAATTATTATATATTTAAGGATACCCTAAAGAATATGTTTTTGTTTTTGTTTTTGTGATTAGTCTGTGGGAGCTAAGATACAAGGCAGAGTGATGGTTTAGTCTGTTTCTGTTGCTGTGACTAAACACTGTAACCAAAAAACACCTGTAAGGAAAGTATCTGTTCCATGTTACACTTCCAGGTAAAGTTTATCCCTGAGAGAAGCTAAGGTGGAAGCTCCAGGGAGCACCTGGAGCAGAGACCACTGAAGAGTGCTTCAGCTACTTTTCTTATTCAGCTCAGGCCCACTTAACAAGAGAAGATATTGTCCACAGTGGGCTGGATCTTTCTATATGAATGAGCAATCAATAAAATGCTTCAGAGACATGTCCTGCATGTCAATCTATGGAGGCAATTTTTCATGAAACTACTTCTTTTGGTAAGTCAGTTTGACAGCCACAATTAGCCAACAGAGTGTAATTGCGAGATCAGAAACATTTGATTTGGGCTTTGTGTGTTATTTCTTCTACATATTATATAATGAATAAGAATTTTAAAATTGAATTTAGAAAATAAAAAGTTAATAAGTACACTGTACATGAATTAAAGACCAAGTATGGTAATGTTTGTCTGTGATCCCAGGACTGCGAATTCTGAGACAGGAGACTTCCTGTAGGTTCAAGGTCAGTTTATCTCATTTGACTCCCAGTCATGGCTTAAAGCAAATTAAATTAAATGAAAATGAACATAATACATAACTATAAACAATCCAAAAATAGGTAATATTGCCCAGAGATGGGAACTTAGGTATTGCTCATTCATATTTGAGCACCAAATTTGAGCACTGGTTCTCTTTAGCCCAAACTGAAAACAACAAAGTATATTTTAAAAATCAAGCATAAGGAACTGGAGAGATGGATAAGTGGTTAAGGATACTTATTGTCCTTCTGGCAATAGGCAAAGAGACACCTCTTTAGTGTTGTTGTTCTTATATCAGTCAGGGACAAAACAAATGACAGTCCTTTGTTCATCCTAACTGGACCCCTGACTTGGTAGCCAAAGCTGTATTATGCCTAGGACAGAGGAATTCAGGGACAAAAATGAAGCAGAGACTGAAGGAATGGCTTATGTAGTGATTGGGCCAATTTGGGATCCCTCAGATTGGGAAGCACCAAATGCTTACACTATTATTGATGCTATGGTTTGGTTGTAGATAGAATCCCAGTGTGGCTGTCCTCTGAGATGTTCTAACAGCAATTGATTGAGACAGATGCAGATACATTGGGGCAGACAACCATTGGAATGAAATCAGGGACCCCTATGGAAAAGGTAGGGGACGATTAGAACAAGCTGAATGGGATAGCAACTTCATAGGATGACTAACAGTGTCAACTAACCCAGACCCCTGGGGGCTCCCAGAGACTAAGCCACCAACCAAAGAGCATAAACAGGGTGGTTTGAGGCCCCTAGCAGAGGACTGCCTTGTAGCAGAGGACTGTCTTATCTGGCCTCAGTAGGAGAGGATGTGCCTAATCCTGTAGAGACTTGATGCACCAGAAAACGGAGATGCTGGGAGAAAGGGGTGGCAAGAGGAGCACCCTTTTAGAGGTGAAGGGGAGAGAGGATAGGGTGAGGAACTCTGAGAGAGGAACAGGGAAAGGGCATCATTAGTGATGCAAATAAATGAAATAATTAATGTTTAAAAATTAAGTAAAATTCAAAGAAAAAAATCCAAGTCGATCTAATCCAAGCAACACAGGTCATCAAGAGGAACACCAACAGAGACCTGTGGATGCCATGCCATTCACTGACCTGACTCCAGAACAACTCCTACACAGGCCATAGACACCTGCTGGCACTAGGATGTCACACAGTGACCACCAGCCTTGAGTATGCTACCTGTCTCTAGCATGCCACCTGGAGCCATGGTGAGGTCACAGCCCCAAGCTGCTGCTGAGGATCATGTCTGGGTTTGTGGTTACACAACAGCAAGGGTCAGTGCTCATATTACCACTAGAGAACATGGGAACATCCCTGGTTGGGGCAGCTGTTTGAGACTACATGGATGTTCAGGGACTGCACAGAACTGGCCCCAAACCTAGTCAGTTATGGCACTCTGAAGAGCTGGCCCCACCTCTCACACCACTTGAGAGAGTGGGCCCTGTGCCTCAACCATGCAAAGCAGTGTAGCTGGCCCTGGTGGGAGGCTTGTGGAAAGTCTACTCCTAGAGCATGAGTGAGGGAGAGCTGGCCTTGCCACTAGTTTAATGTGATGTAGAGTGGGTTCAGGGGTGATGTCCTCTTTCCCTTGCCCCTCACCACCAGAGGTACTTGGGGGGACTGTCTCTGCATCTCACCCAGATAAAACAGTAGAGATGGCCCCGGTGGCCAGTCATAGGAGAGGTGCCCTAGAGCATGAGCAAGGGATAGTTGGCCCTTACATTCCTCTGCCATAAGGTAGACTAGGCTTGGAGGTAGGGGTGGAGAAACCCTATGTCCCCTCACCCCTGACCATCTGAAGCAGTTGGGAGTGCTGGCCTCAGCATCATGAAAGCAAGAGAGTGGGCTACACACCTCACTTGGGTAACACAGTAGTGCTGACCCTGGTGGAAGGGGCATAGAAGTCAGCCAGCCCTGAAGGCAAATGCACTGGAGAGCTGTCCCCACCACTAGTCTGACATAAAGTGGTTGGGGTGATGATCTTTTCCCCCTCACCTTTCACTACCTGCTACAGTCAGGAGAGCTAGCCCTGGGATCATGAGAGAGGATGAATTAGACAGGTCTCTCAAAGGCTGTGGCACTGAGAACAGGCCCTGTACACAGCCTGGAAAGCACAGTAGAACTGGCGCTGGTGGAGGGGGAACAGGGGAGCTGACCCCCAGGGAAAGAGTGGAGGAGAGTTTGCCCAGCCACTTGTCTGCTTTTTAGTGGCATGGGTTCAATGGGTGTGATGGGTGATGCCTTTCCACTCTCTACTCTTGGTACCTGTGGTAGTTAGAAGAGTTGGTCCCACAGGCATGAGAGCAGGAAAGCTATCCCTGCCCCTTCACTGGCTGTAGCATTTGGGTGAGCAGGCACTGTACCTCGCCTGGACAACATGATGGGAGCTGGTCCTCATGTTAAAGGCATGGATGGGCCAGCCCAAGGGTGTAAGACTGGGAGAATTGGTCCAGCTCCTCAAAGGCTGAAGTACTTGGGACAATGACTCTGTGAAGCACACTGAAACTAGATCTGGAAGCATGGTTGTGGGTTAGATGACACAAGAGTATTAGAGCAGGAGAGCTGACCCTGCCTCCTAAAGATGGCAGCATTAGGTGGCCTAGCTGGAGCAGAGCCAGGGAGCTCACCCTGGTGGGAGTAGGGGTATGCAAGAGAACTGGTAGGCTCAGCATCTCAGGTACCAAACAGGTCTAGGTCCAGGGCCTTGGGTTGACCTACACCAGAATCTTCTCCATCACTGAATGACTGGAGCATGTGAAGGGACCAGTCCTGCAGATCCAAGGCTACAAGATCACCATGACACAAAACAATAACCTGGAGGAGACCCGATGAGGATGCAATCTTTACAGTGTCCCAGAAGCCAGAGATCTCAACCCAAATCATTGAGTCATTGCAGTGAACACTTGCAAATTAAGACGTAAGGACAGAGGGCTATCTTGTGGGACACACTGACATACTACAGCTTCCATAGTGGAAAGTTTTCAATGCTTTGTTTCTGTCGGTGTATTTTTTTATTTGGGGATAGGTAGCAAGGACAAAGGATGCATATGAGGGGACAAGGGGACAGGGAGATGAGCAGGACTGTCATGTAATGGGAAGCTCATAAAGAATCAATAAAAAGTGATTTTTTTTTAATGCTTATGGTTCTTCCAGAAAATACAAAGTCAGTTTCTAGTGCCTACATGGGGGAGATTTACAGCCATTTAATTCAAGCTCTAAGAAACATGACTCCCTATTATAGACTTCAAAGGCAACTGCATACATCTGCATGTAGACATGTACACAAATACACAATGAATAAAACTAAAATAAATCTTTTGTAAAAAGAATAATCAGAAGACACCAAAATCTGCCAGATTCTGCTTCTTAGAGATATAAAGAGCTCTTAGAAGCATTAGCTAGCTGATGAGATGGGTGATTGAGAAGAAATGATGAGAAGTTAAATACAACATGTTTTCAGGAACTTTTTCATAATGCAAGGTCAATCATCTCAAATATGAAGAGCTTTTTGAATGATTTTAATTTATTTTACACTCAGAGACTAAATAGTGAGTGGAATGTCAGCTGGTTTGAAGATACGCTATAAAAACGAATGCTTGAAAAGATTTGGAACTTTGAGTGTTAGACAGGATGATTACTTAAAAATCCAGTCTCGCAGATGACATTCAATAGTTGTGAGGAATGGACAAAGAAATAATATAGAAATACTGACAGCATGACAAATTGACGTGTGTTTTAGAGAATGGCTATTACTAGAGAAACTATTTTTATCCAAAGCATTTGATCAATACCTGTATATTATTCTTCTGTCAAATATATAAGTAATTTTAAAACACTGACACCCATGTTTTCAGCAGAGAAGTAGATATAAATACCATCTTTTCTTCCTGCTGCTCAACTGCTTAAGGACTCATCTATATAAATGCTCTATATGTTTTGCTATAATTATTGTCTGCTTAGTGTAGCCTTTAATTACATGGGTGGGCTCACATCTGTCTTTCTTTTTGAAAGCATTGTGGTTTTCACATTCGTTTATTTGTGTGCAGAGGGAGGTGCTCACACCTTGGCATGAATGAGGTCAGAGGACAATTTGTTTCTTGAGAGTTGATTCTTTCCTTCCCCCATGTGGAGCCTGGGGATCTGGCTTTGAAGCCTTTATCCACTGAACTCTCTCACTAGCCCACATCTGCTTTTTAAAGGTGAATTCAAAAGTAGAATACTGGCCACAGCACCCAGAGATGATCCTGTGCCACAGCGCTCCATATCCAAACCCCACCAGGAGAGAGCTGGTCTCCCAGGAGTGCTGACAAGCCTATGTGCACATGTAAGACCACCACTTCTGCTCCTAGGACAAGCCTGGAGCCCTCAGGACACAGGAACTGAGTAGCAGCCTGGGACAGGATCTTTCTGGTTCTGTCTGCATTGGGAGCAGATCCTGTGCCACAGTGCTCCATACCCAAACACAAGAGCAGGTCTCCCAAGAGTGCTGGCACACCTGTGAACACAGGTAAGACCAACACTTCTGCTCAGATTCCTAGACAAAGAGGGGCCCGCCCAGAGTCATCAGGTCACAGGAACCAAGAAACAGCTAGGGACACAATCAACTTGGTTTCTGTCTTCACCCTGGAGTTGACCCTGTGCCACAGCTCTCCATACCCAAATTCCTCCTGGAAATAACTGGTCTCTCTGGAATACTGGCACACAGGCTTGAAGGAGGGACAAGCCACAGTCAAAGATAACCAGATGGCAAGAGGGCAAAGGCCAGAACATAAGTAACAGAAACCAAGGCTATTTGGAAACATCACAACCACAAGGAGCCCTGGATACCCCAACATACCAGAAAAGCAAGACTCTAATTTAAAGTCACATCTCATGATGATGAAAGAGGACTTTAAAAAGGATATAAGTAACTCCCTTCAAGAAGTACAGGAGAACACAGGTAACCAGGTAGAAGCCTTTAAAACGGAAACACAAAAATCCCTTAAAGTATTACAGGAAAACACAACAAAACGGGTAAAGGAATGGAACAAAACCATTCAGGATCTACAAATGGAAGTAGAAACAATAAAGAAATCACAACACTGGAGATAGAAAACCTAGGAAAGAAATCAGGAGTCAGACATGCAAGCATCATGAAAAGAATACAAAAGATAGAAGAGAGAATCTCAGGTGTAGAAGATACCATAGAAAACATTGACACAACAGTCAAAGAAAGTGCAAAATGCAAAAAGCTCCTAACTGAAAACATCGAGGAAATCCAGGCTACAAGGAGAAGACCAAACCTAAGGATATTAGGAATAGAAGAGAGTAAAGATTCCCAACTTAAAGGGCCAGTAAATATCTTCAACAAAACTATAGAAAAAAAACTTCCTTAATTGAAAGAAAAAGATACCCATAAATATACAAGAGGCTTACAGAACTCCAAATAGATTGGACCAGAAAAGAAATTCCTCTTGTCAAATAATAGTCAAAACACCAAATGCACAAAACAAAGAAAGAATATTAAAAATAGAAAGGGAAAAAGGTCAAATAACATATAAAGGCAGACCTAACAGAATTATACCAGACTTCTCACCAGAATCTATTAAAGCTTGAAGATCCTGGGCAGAAATGCACCTCTGTGTCAAAGACAGACACTACCTCAAAGTAAAAGGATGGGAAATTTTTTTTCCAAGCAAGTGGTCCCAAGAAATAAACTGAAGTATCGATTCTAATATTGGATAAAATCAACAAAATAGACTTTTAAGCAAAAGCTATAAAAAAAGTGTTCTTCCTTATCCTTTTTGATAAGGAAGGACACTTCGTACTCATCAAAGGAAAAATCTACCAAGAAGGACTCTCATTTCTGAATAACTATGCTCCAAATGCAAGGGCAGCCACATTCATTAAAGAAACTTTACTAAAGCTAAAATCACACATTGCACCTCACAATAATAGTGGGAGACTTCATCACCCCACTGTCAATGGACAGATCATGGAAACAGAAACTAAACAGGGACACAGTGAAACTAACATAAATTATGAACCAAATGGATTTAACAGATATCTATAGAACATTTTATCCTAAAACAAAAGGGTATACCTTCTTCTCAGCACCTTATGGTACCGTCTTCAAAACTGACCATGTAATTGGTTACAAAACAGGCCTTAACAGATAGAAAAATATTGAAATTGTCCCATGCATCCTATCAGATCACCATGGACTAAGGCTGGTATTCAATAGCAACAAAAGCATCAGAAAGCCCACATATACATGGAAGCTGAACAATACCCTACTTAATGATAACTTGATCAAGGAATAAAGAAAGAAAGAAATTAAAGACTTTTTAGAATTTAATGAAAATGAAGGCACAACATACCCAAACTTATGGGACACAATGAAAACAATGCTAACAAGAAAACTCATAGCTTTGAGTGCCTCCAAAAAGGAACTGGAGAGAGCATACATTAGTACCTTAATAGCAGTCCTGAAAACTCTAGAAAAAAAAAAAAAAGAAGAAGCAAATGCACCCAATAGTAGTAGAAACAAAAAGAACTATACAAAGAACCAACAAAATCAGGAGCTAGTTCTTTGAGAAAATCAACAAGATAGATAAACCCTTAGCCAGACTAACCAGAGAGCACAGAGACAGTATCTAAATTAACAAAATCAGAAATAAAAAGGAAGATATAACAATGGAAACTGAGGAAATTTAAAAAATCATCAGATCCTACTACAAAAGCCTATATTCAACAAAACTGGAAAATCTGTATGGAATGGACAATTTTCTAGACAGATACCAAATACCAAAGTTAAATCAGAATCAGATAAACCATCCAAACAGTCCCACAACCCCTAAAGAAATAGTAGCACTCATGAAAAGTCTCAAAAAAAAAAAAAAAAAAAAAAAAAAAAAAAAAAAAAAAAAAAAAAAAAAAAAAAAAAAAAAAAAAGAAAAAGAAAAAGATTAAAAAAAATCCATGACCAGATATCCAGACATGGTTAGTACAGAATTCTACCAGTCCTTCAGAGAAGACCTAATACCAATACTCTTCAAATTGTTCCCCAAAATAAAAACAGAAGGAACACTACCCAATTCATTCTATGTAGCCACGGTTAAGGTATGTATTTTGCCTCAGAAATTGAATCATTTCTGTCTAATAAGGACTTTTTCACAATTTCCTTTCATAGAGGAATTCATAAGAGATTCTTTTTCTACTTCTATCATGTTTAATGTTCCAAATAGTTTTTAAAGACTGCTTGAGTGCATAGTAGTTTTAGCTTCAGAAGATAGCATGTATATTTAAGAGGCATTTAACTACTGTAAATTATTTTGATGACTTAAAAGAATGTCAATACTGAGTTGTATATTTTAAAATGAATTTTAATAGTTTAATTGAAAAAGTAAAATGCTAAAAATCTCCATTTATAATGTTCCCAGACTTTTTCCTTTGTTTCAGTTGTATCTGTGATTTGTTTTCCTGCTATGCTAAATATGTTACCAGACTCAACAGACCATGACTTCCCCTTCTCCTGGATTTCACAGCACAAGACTCAGCGGGAATGATCTCTGGCTCCTGCCATTCATTTGCTCCATTGGGTTAGGACACAGCACCCAAATTCTCTGACCTTCAAGTAGCAGATTGGGAAATATGAATCATTAGCATGAACTAAGACCATGGGAAGAAAACCTCATTCTTGCTTGAAATATGCACTTGTGTGTTATAACTAAGATCATGGGAAGGAAACCTCATTCTTGCTTGAAATATGCACTTGTGTGTTATAATTAATTATTGGCTAAAATGCTTTGGGGTGTTGAATTTGCTAACAGTTCCCTCCCCCCTCTGGAAATGTGGTTCTCTCAGGAGTATTTCCCATTTTAGTTAGGAGAATGGAAAATGTCTTCCTCTCCTCTCTCTGTCTCTCTGTCTGTCTCTGTCTCTCTGTGTCTCTGTCTCTCTCTGAGAGTTATAGGATCAAGAAATCAAACTCTGTGACCACATGATTTTGATTCGCATGGCTCTATGGTTCCCTTCTTCCTTCTCTTCTTGCTACCTTCCCTTGTGTCTTTAGCTTCTTCTTCTTTTCTTCCATTCCTAATATAAGTTTATCTATCTGCCTATCTACAATGTATCTACTCTGAAGAGGATAATACCTTTCTCTACCTTCTGAGAATTAATTAGTTGATTGAGTCTATGGGGGGGGGGAGAATAGGCACAAAAATCAAAAAAAGCTAACGCTTTATGAATAGGCATCACACTGATCAAATGAGACACATGTGGCCTAGAATATCATGTGACCTTTAGATGGGAGTGTGCAAGGTCACATTTTCATAATTCCTTTCTCTTTATCACTAGATTTCTCTGATCACTTTTTCAATCTAAATTACCTATGATCTTTATTACCTATACATCAAGGTCCAGAATCAGAAAAAGTAAGTCACAGAAGAATGGCTGAGGTTTGAAATTTAGGGAAGGATTATTTTTCCTCCTTTGAGGCTGTCATTTATCACCAAGGCAAAAATCTGTTTCCCAAGGCTGTGTGTGTAGATTCTGTTTGACCCACCAGCCAGCTGAATAAGATATATAACATTCATTATTTTTGTGATGTGGGTGTCAAATTATGTGCCTGTTAGTAGAAGTTACAATTTCATGGTTGTCAAGTGAGATGTGATTTCAATTGGACATAAATAATTGCTTTTATGTGTTACTAAAGAAGAAAACAAAATTGGAAAACATCTGCAGATTTAATGTGCTTGACCAACTGACAAAGATCCTGTAATATTTTCTGATGTCCTTAAAAATATTTGGAATGAGAAATAGGATGAACACGGGGATGGGACAACAAACGGCAATGGTGAATATGATCAAAATACATTATATGCATCTGTGTAATTGTCATGATTCAACCTCTTATTGTGTGTATTAGTTACTTTTCTATGATAAAGCACTCAGATCCAAGGCAAATGGGGAGGAGCGTTTATTTGACTTATATTTCTATGATGTAATTCATCATTAAGGAAACTCAGGGCATGGATTCAAATGCAGAAACTGGAGTGAAGTTGCTTACTGGGTCACTTGTGGGTTCATGCTTGGCAAACTTTCTTATACAACCCAAGACTGCCTTCCTAGGGAATAATGTCACCTAGTGGACTGCACCCTCCTATGACAATCAAGGCAGCGCCTCACAGATATGGGTACAGGCCAATCTGATTGAGTCAATCCCTCTCAGATAGCCATGTCAAGTTGTCAATTAAGGTTAATCAGGGTATTATGCATAATTAATACATGTTACCAAAAACATTTTAAAGACTGTGCTTTTAAAATACAGGATTTAATTATTTCTACTTCTGGACTTCTCTTTCTTCAAATTGAGGAACCTGCTTGAGATCCCTCAGGATATTTACTGACATATTCTCAGAATGTACTTCCCTTTGAGGTAATAGCTAGGGAAAACAATGGCAGAAGATGTCTCATACAGAGGTTCCTAAATTTGAAAACAGAAGCATGGGGTGACTTTGACATCTCCAATTACCTTATGAAAATGATTACTGACGAAGAAAACCTAATAGTTCACACCTGGGGTTCACTCATCAAGCATTTCCAGAGAAGTAATTTCTTAGCCATTTCCAACAGCAGTAACAAGACATCAGCTGAAAACTGAGGGACAATCTCACAACAAATGTGTCATAATGGTCCTGTTAGACAAAATTTCTAAATGGCTTCATTTACACATTGGCTACAGACAGCAGGATGCTCCTTCCACTGATGTGCAAATATCTAGCTATTCTTCCACATCCAGAGCAGTGGTAATTTGTTGGGTTTGGTCATTGTGTAGTTTGATTCCAGATTAAGCAAAAAATACAGCATTATCCCAATTCTCTGTAATTTGGGGAAATACAAAACAGATGCATTTTAGCAATAGGAAAAGAGGACCAAAAAAGGAAGTTTTGAAACTGAAAGGTAATTCGAGGGGGCACATGAGTGGTGAGTGGGATTGCATAGGAATGGAAGAAGCAGGGCTGCAAAAATGGCTCACCTGTTAAGAGCACGTGCTGCCACTTCAGAAGATTTAACCCAGGGTCCAAGTACCCATGTCAGGTGGCTCAGAAGCCTGCAACTGCAGCTATAGGGGATACAGTGTCCTTTTGTGGTCACTGGAGGAACCTCTACACATAAGAACACCCCACCATCCCTCATACCTACACACATAAAATTTTTTTTTCTTAGAAAAATAATGAAATTGGAGGTAAACCTAATTTTCCTTTGTAAATATGTACCTATCCAATTGACTCAATATATTATTTGCTTGGATTATTTCAAAACATATTACATATCAGATGAAATTATACAAGCAAGTCAGTAAAGTATTAGGTATTCCTTGATTTATGAAAGGTAATGTAAAGATTGCTATACTTTTTTTAAACTGATAGTTTTATTGTATGTGTGTATTGGATACATACACATGCACCGTAACTGATGTGTAGTATGTTCTCAGTAAATGCTCCTTGAATCTACAGCAGAATCTTTTCACACTCTGTTCTGTTTATTATTATAATTGGCCTTTGGAGTAGTTTCTATTACCATTCTTTTTGCCATTCAGATGAGTTAAAAAAAACCTGGATGAGATGAAGGGTGTGGCTCAAGGTTATTTACCTAGTAAAGGACAAGGTAGACCTTGATTGTGATATGGGCTCCAGCCTGAAAAGCCTGATCTTTTCAACATGCTTCACCTTCTCTCTGAAGAGGTAATGATGGTTTGTCCTGTAACACACTGACATATGTGACCAAAATCCATGCACAGCAGCCTTCCTGGTCTTCTGCAGAATCAGTGTGTGATACAACTTCCAGGTATCCTTAACTGTGTTGTTTCATAGTGACTGCCTCAAAAAAATCAGTTTAAGTTATCTATTTATGTGTGTGATGTGGGTGCTGGGATATAAACTCAAGACCTCTGAAAGAGCAGCAAGTGCTTTTAACCAGTGAGTCATCTCTTCAGTCTCTGATTCATGTGTGAGACAGACTCTCAGGATGGTTTTGACTTCCTCCCCACTACGTGCTGTCCCTTGATATTTTGATCTTCAGCATCCTGATTGGTGTGAGGTGGAATCTCAGGGTAGTTTTGATTTGCATTTCCCTCATGTCTAAGGATGCTGAACACTGAAGTGTTTCTTGACTATTAAGATTTCTCTGTTGAGAATTCTCTGTTCTCCATTTCTAATTGGGTTACTTGGTTTGTTGGCATCTAATTTCTTGAGTTCTTTATATAGTTCGGATATCATCCTTCTCTTCTATGTACAGTTAGAGTTTTCCCCATGTGTAGGCTTCCATTTTGTCCTATTGACAACATCCTTTGTCTTAGAGAAGCTTTTCAGGTTCACGAGGTCCCATTTATCAATTATTTATCTTACAGCCTGAAACACTGGTGTTCTGTTCAGGAAATTATCTCCTGTACCAATGCATTCAAGTCTACTTCTCACTTTCTCTTCCATTAGATTTAGTGTAAACAATTTTATGTTGAGGTCTTTGATCCATTTGGACTAGAGTTTTGTGCAGCCAGAGCAAGTTCTTATTTGAATTCTCTATTTCCTGTCCCCTGTCTCTTTCATCTAGGTGTGTCTCTTTCTCACAAAGGGCTCCACTGTGGATTTATTTAATAGCATAGACTTACAAAGGATTAAGTCTCCCCAAGTGAACCCAACTGATCAGATAATGAATGTAATTGTTTATCAACCAATTACCATAAATGGTGTCTTTCAACTTTTGTGGTAGATCTTACCAAGTTGTTTCAACTCCTGTGTTTACTTCTTTCAGCAAAATTACACATGCTACTCATGGCTCGGGGAAATCTGTAGAAGAGGAGGCAAAAGATTGCTAAGAGCTAAAGGAGATTGAGAATACCAAGGAAACAAGGCCTTCTAGACAAAACAGGACTGATACAAGTATGAACTCACAGAGACTATGGCATCATGCACAGACCTTGCATAGGTCCAAGCCAGATGGGGTCTCAGTGATAAGAGATGAAGTTGACATGAGCCCTCATCCCTAACCCAGATGTTATCTCCAGTTGATAAGAGCTCTCAGTGGAAAGTGTAGTTTTCTCCAATGGAGTCTTATATATACAAACTTCACCTAAGGACAGACCCCCATGCCCAGGAGTAGATGGCCACCCAAAATAAGCTGAATGGTATTTGTGAAGGGGTTTTGTTTTTGTTTATTTGGGGGGGGGTAGATTTTGTTGTTGTTGGTGGTGGTGGTAGTTTCAGTTTTGCTTTGACTCATGCTGCATTGCTTGGGTTTTTTTTTTTAATTACCTTCCATGTAATTTGGATATGTATTATGGTTTCTGATTTTGTGTTTTATGGTGTCTGCGCGTGCAAATGTGTATCTACATGTTTCTTGTTTTTGGGTTTTTTTTGGGGGGGTGCCTCTTTTATTACTATGATTTGTTTTTGTCCTATTCTAGTTTGTTTCTAGTTTATTTAATTTTTTCAATGTCCCATTTTTCTAAAGAAAGAAAAGGTGGGATTTTGAGTAGACGGGAAGTGAGGAGGATCTAGGAGGAGTTGGCAGAGGGGATCCATGGTCAGAATATATTGGATAAAAAATCTATTTTCTGTAATAAGAAAAATAGATACACATGCATTATTCTGGGTCAGGGACATGGAGAAATGAATAACATAAGGCTGCAGCTGTGTATTAACTTAGCCTGTAAACGTTAATTACAAGAGAAACCAGCACAAGTAATGTTAGTTGTTCTCTTGAAGGCAGGTTAAAAAACAAATTTGAGTATACAGCAGGCTAGCAGTATTAAGTGACCTCAAGCTGTATTCTTAACTATGGCTGTGAGGTATTTTTATTAGATATTTTCTTCATTTACATTTCAAATGCTATACCAAAAGTCCCCTATACCCTACCCCTGCCATGGTCCCCTACCCGCCCACTCCCACTTGACCCTGGCATTCCCGTGTACTGGGGCATATAAAGTTTGTAAGACCAAGGGGCCTCTCTTCCCAATGATGGTCAACTAGACCATCTTCTGCTACATATGCATCAAGAGACACAAGCTCTGGGGGGGGGGGGTACTGGTTAGTTCATATTGTTGTTCCATCTAAAGGGTTGTAGACCCCTTCAGCTCCTTGAGTAATTTTTCTAGCTCCTCCAATGGGGCCCTGTGTTCCATCCTATAGGTAGCCAGTCTTTTGATGATATAGCTGAAGCCTGTGTCTGGAGGAGCATGGTAGCACCTAACCTAAATCTAGTTGTCTGTCAGAGTTTCTGCAGTGGAGCCTACACATGGGGCAAAGACATGGATGAATTCTGGCAAGGGGTCCAGAAAGGAAGCAGGATACCTAGCCTTCTGGAAGCCTGAGTGGAATTGTATAGTAGTCAAAAAAATTAATAAATCCTCATGAAGGGAGGCTACTAACTTCTAACTCAACCAGTAACGTTTCTCCTGCTGCCCAACATTCATCAAAACAGTCTTCTTGCCGATGGGAATGCAGTTTTTAGAAAATTCTGTGTGTTGAAGTATATGAAAGATTATTGTAATTAGAACTTATATGGAGACAGAAAAGAAGGTTGTGGAGATAGTTCAGCTGTTATGGTGGTTGCGTTGCAAGCATGAGAGCCTGGATTTATCTTCAGAATCTACATTACAAATGCCAGGAGGGACTCTGAGTGCATCGAATGCTGTGTTGGAGGCACAGAGATGCCTGGACCTTAGGGGTGCTGGTCAGCAAGCTTACCAGAATCAGTGAGCTCCAGGTCAAGTCAGAGACCCCGTCTTATAAAATAAAAATCTCAAACGGTGCTGTCACTTATGGATGTCCTCTGGCTTCCACACATGTGCACAGGCATCCACACAAACTCACATGCATTGGCAAGTGCATATGCACACAGAAAAGAATTAGAAGGGAAGAACTCTCAGAGATGCAGTCTTTTCTCAGTTCTAAACATACAGGTTGACCTAACATATTTGCCTCTTTCTAAGCTGAATTGCTAATTTTTTTGGGGGGGTGGGAGTTTAGTTTAATCGCAATGCATAGAAATTCTGATGCACAGTAGAGATGTATAACATAGTTAATTTTCTACTTAAGAAACATGAAGTAATAATTGAAAGGATTAAGCATAGGTGAGAAAAATAAGTTATTAATAAATGGTACAGAGATTAATAGCTTGCTACAGAATAAATATTACACTGAATAGTTTATACCTATGAAAATGACTTTTAAACAAAATTAAAGACCTAAATGAAATACCAGGTCATTAAAATACAACCAGAAAGAAAGATCAAATTTTATTTTTTTGTGAAGAAAGATTTCAAAGAGTTTCTGTGCACACCAATGTAATAAAAAACCAGAAGGGAAAATATAACAGACTCAGGTAAAAAGAAAAACTTAAAGATTAAAATTTTCCATAACCAGTTAGTAATGGATTACAAAGCAAAAGTCATATTCAAGACACACAGAGAAGATCAGAGAATAATAGAATCTTTAATAAAAGATTAAAAGCTATAATTTACGAAGAACCTCTCAAAGTTAGAAAGTAAAACAGAAATCCTAACAGTGACCAATGGCATGCATCTGTAAATTAATACATGAACCAGGTATTCTAAGAGGATTGTAGTTTTCCAACACAAATGTTAAAGAGCTGTATTTTAAAAGCATAAATCATGTTTTAAAATTTTAATTACTGGAGTAATAAGAAACAAACTTTTAAATAAACTTATATTGTAAACTATTACGTTAGAGGAGAAAAAAGAGATGTCACCTGATACCCAATTGTGTTAAGGCTCAGTCGCATGGTTTGGCTAGCCTTCCGCTGTGGGAGTGCGCAGCACACAAGGCACAGATGTACCAGTTAGAAACTAAATTGGCCATAGCATAAACTAAGGAAATAATGACTTAATTTAGGTGGTGGTGCATTTTTTTTCTAAAATAATGAGAGATCTGAAGATACAAGAGTTCGCAGGTTGCAGAGAAATAACATCAGTCAGTCATCAAATCCACCCACACAGTACATACATAAACACGACACCACATGCATAAAGCATGTACAGCAACTTATATAACACCCATATTACATACATATATACAAACCATGTATATATATGCATGACACATTCACACTACGCATACACTTGTATCAAATATCATACACTATTTACAAGCCCACACCATACACGGACAAAAAATACACTACACATAGAGATACACACAAACATGCATCATACATTTCTTACGGTTACTAGTGCTGTGATAAAACACCATAACCAAAAGAACTCTGCTTTTGGGATGAAAGGATTTATTTTGCTTATAGTTACTTATAACAGTTTATCATTAACAACAGTGAGGGCAGGAACATAAATAAGGCAGACAGACAGACAGACCACATAAATCTTTTAAAAGAAAATATCAGAATGGCTTATTTTGCCCATACTGGTTTTTTGCCTGGCAGTGGTGGTGCATGCCTTTAATCCCAGAACTCAGGTGGCAGAGGCATGCAGATTTCTGAGTTCAAGGCCAGACTGGTCTACAGAATGAGTTCCAAGACAGCCAAGACTATACAGAGAAACCCTGTCTTAAAAATAAATAAATAAATAAAGTTTTCAAATATTTCATTAGGTAAAGTTAGCAGTCAAATTACACATAATTTTATATTTAAAAAAAACAGCTTTTCATTTACAGATACTGGCACATGGTCACTTTCCATAAAATATTAATATTAATTTGTGAGCTTGTGGTAACATTTATTTATTAAGTTTTCTTACTTAATATTTTTCTAATATGATACAAAGATTGTCTTGATGACAAAAATATATTTCTAATAAAAATTAGTTTATATCAAGTACTAAGTTTGGATGGGTACCTATATCTTGTCCCTCTGTCTTAGTGACAATTTGTTATTCTTCCCTTTGTTACATGGTATATATTCTGCCATCCTAATTATGTGACAGAATATATCTTATTTAAGGTCATATGGCATACCTGTATCTTATTTGTGATAGAATAAATATATTTTTTCAAAGGAATTTAAACATTCCTTAAAGCAAAATTGTGCTTTATTGTTTATGAAACTAAATATCTATGAATTAGAAAATCACTGAAAGCAATTTTCAATGAAAATACTGGGGAAATTTCAATTAAATGTATAAATGAATTCTTTCAAAAGCACTAACTGGTGTGGAATCCATAGTTCTATGGTCAGGAGAAAATATACTTTATTGAAATTTTTTCAAAAGGTCATTGTCTTAGTCAGGGTTTCTATTCCTGCACAAACATCATGACCAAGAAGCAAGTTGAGGAGGAAAGGGTTTATTCGGCTTACACTTCCATACAGCTGTTCATCACTATGGAAGTCAGGACTGGAACTCAAGCAGGTCAGGAAGCAGGAGCTGATGCAGAAACCATGGAGGGATGTTCCTTACTGGCTTGCTTCCCTTGGCTTGCTCTGCCTGCTCTCTTATAAAACCTAAGACTACCAGCCCAGAGATGGTCCTACCCACAAGGGGTCTTTCCCCCTTGATCACTAATTGAGAAAATGCCTTACAGTTGGATCTCATGGAGGCATTTCCTCAAGTGAAACTCCTTTCTCTGTGATAACTCCAGCTGTGTCAAGTTGACACAAAACTAGCCAGTACAGTCATATTGATAGATAAGCCCTGTGTTTCACAGGTTTATAATCTTCAGACCAATCAACAATATCCTAATTGTTTTTAAATAAATGACATTTGTGTGACTTATGGAAATGTCTTCTTGTCAGGAGTCCCCTGTGCTGTAGAGCAGTGTATGTACACCAGGTTATTTTGGTGTTATTACTTGATTATTAGTAAACTTCATTTCATGGGTGGGTTGGTACACAGTGCATGTGTAAACTGTATCATTAAAGATTTTATTATATCTGTCTATGTCTATCCTATGTATTTATTATAATGTACACAGAGAGCAAGAAACACATGAGGTCAGGCATGGCCTTGTAGGCCCTGAGTCTCTTCTCTGCTTCTCCTATGTGGGTTTTAAGTATGGATCTCAGGTGGTCAACTAAGGGCCTTTTATCAGGAGTCATCTCATTTGCCCTGGAAGTGCCATATCATTTTATAAAAGGGCTGAATATTTGTATATTCTGGCATCCAGACAGGTTATCAAGTCAATCTCCCATAGACACTGAAGGTAAAAGTATATATATATATATATATATATATATATATATATATATATATATATATATAAATATTACTGCTAAATCTTTTGCAGATAATGTGGAAACCTATTGGTGTATTTTTGTTTTTTTTTTAAACAAGCAAAAATTTTTATATCAGGAAATAACATCTCAAAACATATTAATTCTTAAATACAGTAAGCAGGAGCCATGTAGTCTATATTGAGTAAGCTCATATTTCTTTCAGTCAAGGCACATGTATAATTTATTCAACTGTCTAAATGTTCCTGAAAATTTTGAGGCACTTGCTAAATTAGATATAAATGGATGTAGGGCAGTTTTTTTCTTTGGCTCACCATAAGCATTGGCACATAAAGAAGAAAACCTATATGGTCACAAAACACTTTATCTGGAGTTCCTCTAGTGGAAGCTTATGGTGAAACCTCTGGATGCCTGCTGCACTGCTTTGCAGGTTCTGTAGCCTGCAGGCCAACTGCTCACTAGTCTTTCTGAACCCTCCACAGATTGGTTGGTGGCTTGGAACTTGATCTTCCCACATGTAACTGTGCCCCAGGAGGCTCCACTAATGTCCAAGAGAGAACCCTGCTGCCATGCCCTTGTCTTCTTATAGCAAAGAGCTAGGTATGCCTGAAGCAAGCAGTCAGGATTGAATCCTGACAACTCTACAGGGTTCCATTTGCTGCTTGTTGATACCTCAGCTGAAGGCATCCTGGTCCCTAGAATAACCATACAGGTGTCAGCCAACCTTATTCTGATAAGCAGCCCCTGGATACTATGTTCAGCCAGTCTTCCTTTGCAAAGCCCTTTCACTCCCCAAACAAACAGGACATCAGCCCATCCTTGGGACTCCTCTGGTTAGGCAGCTCTGGTGACTATTGATATGATCTAAACCATGACACCCTTTTCTTGCTTTCCAGTCTCTCTATTCCTTCCCCTGTTTTTCAATGAACGTCACTGGACATAACTGTTATGAATGAAGATCATCTGCTCTGTGATTCATATTTATGATCCCTAAGAAGTATGTGTTAGCAAATTCTCGAAGCTAGGTGTGGCTATGCAGATGTGTAATCCCAGCATTCATGCTGTTGAAGTAGTGAGGTCCTAACTCTGGAGCCACTCTGAGCTGCATAGTGAGGCTATGTCTCAAGAAACAAAAAAGGTGACAGAAAACGGGTGAGGGAGAATATGGAAAAGTCACTTGCTAGGTAAAAAACATTTGAGGGAAAATAATAACTTAATTAAAATATGGCCTGTGTTGGATTCTATTTATATGACTCCATTTGTAAAATTTTGGAAACATGAGAAAATATTTTTCTTCCTTTCTTTCTCCCTTCCTCTTTTCCCCTTCCTTCCTTCCTTCCTTCCTTCCTTCCTTCCTTCCTTCCTTCCTTCCTTCCTTCCTTCCTTCCTTCCTTCCTTCCTTCCTTCCTTCCCAACATTGGCTCAGAAGAGACTGTGGCAAGCTGGAGACCATTTGAGAACATAGAAAGGAGTTATTTCTATATTCTCATCAACTTCCATTGCAAACAGCCCAGTGTCCTCTCAGCTGGCTCCAGGGCTGTGTCCTCCAGGACACCGTCAGCATGATGGCTGTGCTGAGGACACAAGTTGACTAAGCTGTGTCTGCTTCTGTAGTGACTTTGAATACTGAGAAAGAGCTGGTGTGTAAATCTTGACACCATCTAAATGGTGACAGTTCTCGAAATACTCAGAGGTACTGTTCCTCCTCCCCTCAATAATGATTTATTGATTTTTATGACTCACATCTAGACAGCATTTTTTAAAGGAAAAATATATATCTGGATCGTGAGATTGCCAAATCAATTTTACAAAATACTTCCAGTGGCCTTTGCTCTTTGTGTGTATGACCATCTGCTTGCATCATTGTACTTCTTTATTTAATATGATTGTTGTATGTGTGTGTGTGTGTGTGTGTGTGTGTGTGTGATCATATGCATGCCACAGAACACATGTTATGGTCTGAGAATAACATTCAGAAGTCATGAGTTGGTTCTCCCATTTCATATGGGTTCCATGGATCCAACCAGGATCATTAGGTTTGGTGGCAAGCACTTTACTCACCGAGTCAGGTCATCAACCCTTATTTGTGTTTTTTAAAAGCATTATTAATCACACATGTGAAGAGCATATGAGATCAACACATTTTATTTGTTCCCATAATTAAAACCTCTCCATATCTTAACTATATGAAGAAAGCAAGAACATCTGTTTGCCTACTGAAACATGGTAAGTACACTCCCCGAACCTTGTGTATTTCCTAACTCATGGGGACCACCTGCAAATAAGAGATATACATGAATACCTCCTGAGATAGCACTGCTGGTGAAAAGAGAGAGGGTTCTATTTTTTTCTGGAGAAAAATACTGTCAATGCACTTTTTTGAAATCATATTGTGTTTCTCTCATCTTCTTTCTCTCTTCAAACCCTCTCATATAGCCCTTCTCACTCTCCTGCCCTGTGTTTTCATTAACTGTTATTTAATCTATGTATTTATGTATGTGTGTGTGTATGCATATCCATATATTTATCTATCTTCATATCTACCTATATATTTGTCCATCTTTCTTCTATATATCATCTATCTACCTATCATCTATCAATCATCTATCTATTTACCTATCATCTATTATCTCTCTCTCTATCTATTATCTATCTATCTATCTATCTATCATCTGTCTATCTCTAAATATTAAATATAACCACCCTACTAAATCCATATAACATTACTAGTATGTATGTTTTCAGGGCTTACTGCTTAGCTCTGTTAAGGACTAGGTTCAGCTTGGATAGGAGTTCTGAGAGAGTGGGTGTTTGGGAGCTGTGAAAATAAATGGCAATGGCGTGAAGTCAAACAGTGGTTCCAAGCCGGCAGCCTATGTGCTGCTGAGCTCTGTGTTCTGGTCTGCTCTAGACAGCCTTTTCTTGCTATTCTAAAACTCTTACGTTTACACAGCTACTTTTCTGCTTGAGATAGTTCTCTCTCCTAGTAAAAATTCTAAAATCTCTCTAGATAGCTCATGGGTTTTCTGATTAAAAAAAAAACTTATATAAAAAAGTCTTGGATCTTTCAACCAAGTCAGAGATCCTGTTAGAAAAAATTCTAAATGTAACTCTTCTGTCTCCAGAACAAAGAAATTTTAAAAGAGCTGTGCTTGTTTTTCAGACAACCTTCTCTGGATGGTTTCTAGTAAACATTCTAAAAGGTCAGTGTTTGCTAAGTAATTCTTGGGCTTTCTGACCAAAAAAATTCTCTTAGAAAAAATTCATAAGGAGCTATAAAAATTCTAAAAAGGTCTGTGTTTACTCTCCATGAATTTTCCTACTAAAATGAGAAATTGTATTAGAAAAAATTCTTGAAGAACTGCTTTTACTCTCTGGAGATCTCCAGACAGCCCAGCTCTCTCTAGATAAAAATTCTAAAGAAGGACTCTTATCAATTTCTGCTTGCTTATCTCATATTGACTAAAACTCTAGTTTTTTTATTTGCATATTAATTCAGTTATTTATTCCAGGTTCCTTTTTGATTATCCTATGAATCAGCATCCATGGCCCAACCTTTTGATTCTTAGGTGACATCAATCATATTTTAAGAAATCAGAGATCTGCCTGCCTCCATTAAGCACAGATAATAAGCTAATTGGGGTGGGAGCTGCCCTGGAATTATCATTCTGACCATTCCTGGACCTAAATTCTCTCTGTCCCATTGTACTGGCTGATTTTGTGTGTCAACTTGACACAGGTTGGGGTTATCACATAGAAAGGAGCTTCAGTTGGGGAAGTACCTCTATGAGATCCAGCTGTGGGGTATTTTCTCAATTAGTGATCAAAGGGGAAAGGCCCCTTGTGGGTAGGACCATCTCTAGGCTGGCAGTCTTGGGTTCTATAAGAGAGCAGGCTGAGCAAGCCAGGGGAAGCAAGCCAGTAAAGAACATCTCTCCATGGCCTCTGCATCAGCTCCTGCTTCCTGACCTGTTTGAGTTCCTGACTAAGACACCCATGCTGACCTTGAACTCAGGAATCTGCCTGCATTTGTATTTGCCTGTCTTTGTATCTTTCTGACAAGCTGTCACGTAGTGAAGGTGCCTCTGTTCCTTTAGATCTGAGAAGCCTTTTGTACAATTCATGTTGCACCTTTATATTTTTGCATATTTTCAAACTCGAATTTTAGGGTTACTTTCCACAACCTTAAGGGTTGTCCTGAAGGTCCCAACATTTACCCTTTTGCTAAGACATTAGCCACACCTTTGTCTTCCAGACTTATGGCATCTCTGATTATCATGAAGTCATTAATGTTAGCATGGAGGACATTCCTCGGATGAATATGTGTAAATATGTATATTATTATACAAACAAGCCTTACACCTACAGTAGCCATCTACAATCATAGAGGCCCTCTCATGCTTACCCTTTCCCAGGGCAGGAATCATGTCCTTCTATCCTTACCAAGGCCATGCTAGACTGGACAGACAACCAATTGATTTGTACTTCTTTGGGAAAGGCCACACCTCTGGTTACAAGCTTTCTTCATTTGCCTATAGTTCTTTGTATAGGTTTGAGTCAGGGAAGCAGGACATTTGTTGTGAGATTGTATCTCCAAGTAATGTCAGAATATGCACTATAAAGTCTCATCAACATGACTGCCAAAATGTAAGCTGAATTATGATCACACCAATGGATATACCAAAGTGGACAGAGATAATCCCAAGAGGCTCAACCCTACAGGAAAGCATCTTCTCAACTCAGGTATGATGCCTTACAATCTCATGTATAGAAAAGAAATAAACAATGACCAGAGAGGCCTGGTTAATACCCAGAAGAGTTTGAAAAAAATCTCTTGCTATTACGGAGGAAAAACATCGTGTACAAAATATGCTCATATGTATATTACTGCACACACCGTTTTAAGTTTACTATGACTTTTGTGTAAGGAATATATACTCCCATGTATGTAACATATACATATACTCATATGTATTAATACAAATGTGTACATTTTAAAGCTAACTATGAGTCTTCTGTACCCTTGTGTATAATATGCATTGTGTGCATGCATGTATATTCATATGACTGCATAGACATCTGCTATGAAATTAGCATAAGATTATTCAAAAGTCTCTCACACTTAACGTTGTATCTGAATATCTGTTGTTTTTGCCCTACCAAGATAGAAGGATAATCAAAGGTGCCTTGTCCTCTTTTGTCAGATTTAAAGGAATGTCTACTAGAGCAACACTCACTGACTTTACTATTTGGTTGGAGTATGTCTGTATGTGTATTTGGGGTTATTTGTGTTGAGATTATATGTGTTGAGGTATGATGTAAGTTTGTGCATGTAGGTATCCATAAACTTGGATGCAGACAATAGAGATAGGTCTCAGATATCTTTCTCCATCATTCTCTGCCATTACTACCTTAAAAGAAGTCTCTCTTTTTTCATTTTTATTAGATATTTTCTTCATTTACATTTTAAATTCTATCCCCAAAGTCCCCTATACCTTCCCCTACCCCCCGCCCTGCTCCCCTACCCACCCACTCCCACTTCTTGGACCTGGCATTCCCCTGTACTGGGGCATATAAAGTTTGCAAGACCAAGGGGCCTCTCTTCCCAATGATGGCCAACTAGGCCATCTGCTACATATCCAGCTAGAGACAAGAGCTCTGGGGTTACTGGTTAGTTCATATTCAGATTGTTGTTCAACCTATAGGGTTGGATACTCCTTCAGCTCCTTGGGAACTTTCTCTAGCTCCTCCATTGGGAACCCTATGTTCCACCCAATAGCTGACTGTGAGCGTCCACTTCTGTGTTTGCCAGGCACTGGCATAGCCTCACACGAGACAGCTATATCAGGGCCCTTTCAGCAAAATCTTGCTGGCGAATGAAATAGTGTCTGCATTTGGTGGCTGATTTTGGTATGGATCCATGGCTGTAGCAGTCAATGAATGGTCCATCCTTTTGTCTCAGCTCCACACTTAGTCTCTGAAACTCCTTCCATGTATGTTTTGTTCCTAATTCTAAGAAGGGCAAAGTGTCCACATTTTGAGCTTTGTTGTTCTTGAGTTTCAAGTGTTTTGCAAATTGTATCTTGGGTATTCTAAGTTTCTGGGCTAATATCTAATTATTAGTGAGTATATGTTATGTGAGTTCTTTTGTGATTGGGTTACCTCACTCAGGATGATACCCTCCAGATCCATCCATTTGCCTAGGAATTTCATAAATTCATTGTTTTTAATAGCAGAGTAGTACTCCATTGTGTATATGTACCACATTTTCTGTATCCATTCCTCTGTTGAAGGACATCTGGGTTCTTTCCAGCTTCTGGCTATTATAAATAAGGCTGCTATGAACATAGTGGAGCATGTGTCCTTATTACCAGTTGGAACATCTTCTGGATATATACCCAGGAGAGGTACTTAAAGAAGTCTCTTACTGAACCAGAAGTGTCCTGTTTTGGCTAAGTTACTTGGCCAGCAAGCTCTTAGAATATACCTGTCTCCAATGGCTAATACTGACATTATAGGCACAGGCAGTCATGGCTGTCTTTTTAGGTGGGTGCTGGTGATTCAAACTCAGGTCCTCATGCTTGCAGAATAAGGGTTCTTACCCACTGAATTATCTCCCAGTCCCATAATTTTAATTTCAAAATTAGTTCTCATTGCTCTTAGATTTTCTTTATCTATGTGTTTATGTGTGGAGGGCAGGTAGAACTGTGTTACCAGATAAAGAGAGAATTCAGAAACCCTGGTTATTCTCATACCCGAGACTGCTAGGCATTTCATCTACGCCTGTCCTGGTTCCTGTCTTGGAGCACTTGGCCATGACACCCCACATGAGGATCATGACACTGGTCACATAGCATAGAGCACAAAGTTCTCCATGGTAATGGGTTATCTAGATGGGCCAGACTAGGGATTAGCCAATAAACTTCCCTTCCCCAACAATCTTTCCTGTAAAAGGTATTTAATCTCTCGTCTACCCTGAAAATGTTTGCATCAATTTTCTATGATGAATAAACAGTTTGAACAAACAAGGACTGTCTCTCTCATAGAGAACTGCTGTGGGAGGGAGGCCTTTGTTATACAGAGCCATGCAGCCCAAGTCTCCTGCACAAGGCCCCTCTGTGCTCCAGACACTCGCCCATGAGCTAAGCCAGATTCTTCATCCCCTCCCCCATGGCCCATGTGACAGACACTTTGTGGTTCCCAGCAGTGTCTGGGTGTCTGGGAGTTTGGGAAACCCATCTTTAGCCCTAGCCTTCTTTATTTCTCATTCAGATGGGGCCCCCATCTTAGGCTATGTTCTGCCACCCCCAAGCAGGTCTCAGCAATCCTCAAAGATGGAAGATAGACATTTTGTCTACCCAAGTGCAGGAGGAACAAGGACCCACGTATATGAGAATATGTGCCAGGAAAGGGCATAGGATACCTTGGAGATGGGGTTGCATACTTGGCTTGTGATGTGGGTGCTGAGATGCACAGTCCCATCCTCATGATCACTCAGCAAGTGTTTCTTATCAGAAGAGCTCTCTCCTGCCCTATCTAGCTCTCATTTTCTGGTGAAATTGCATCTCATCTATTGTCAATCACTCTTCAGTTACTCATCTAGTTCAGAGGACCCTCTAACAACTGGATACATAAGAATAATACCAAGAGTATATTCAGGAGTTTAATCTGGTGACATGTATTCATCAAGGTGTTTGTATCTCTGCAAAGCAAATTTTTCTAGACATTCCTTCCAATTTAGGTGAATTTATGCCAACATCCTGAAGAGTAGAGAAAAAATTCAGATTAACTATTAATCCTGCCATAGGAGTATAGCAAGGAAACTAAAACAAACTCCCTGTGACTGTACACCCAGGTTTCATCTTCCAAAACCTTGTGAAGAATCTATATGCCTTCTTTCCTCCATAATCTTAGTGTGTCCTGAACCTGGATTTTTTTTTTCTGTCCTTTTGATAAGAGTCTTGTATGTTCTTACCCTGGCATATTTGAATAGAAAACTATACCAGGACTTGGGTACATACATATTACAAAGATTTTATTTTATTTTTAAAATTATGTATATGTGTTCGTGTGTGTGTGATAGTGTGTATCTTTGTGAGTGTAGCCATCTGCAGAGGTTAGAGGGTGTTGGAGCTTATGGAACTGGTCTTACTGACATTTGTGAGTGGCTTTAACATACATGTTGGAAAGCAAAAAGCAAGAACATCAAGTGAGCTGTCAATTTCTAGCCCAAACCACAGGCAGTTTAAGTCATTGGGGGAAAAATATGAAATAAATAATATTTTGTAAGCACATGAATTGATTTTAAAAGGAAAGACTCTGAAAGCATTTATACTGTTTTCAGCTGTCTACCAAAAGTGATTCTGAAGTGTCTTTATGGGAATAACTTGCTTGATGTGAACACTATTTCTCTAAATTGGAATCACATAGGAAATAAACACTTCATAACTAGTGCATGTGAAAATGTGGCTTTCTATAAAAGTTCACTGATTGGTAAGTAAAATACACATGCATAAGTCAAAAAAATCAGAATGTTGATATTCAAATATATATTTTGGAAAAACTATACATACTAAAAATTTAAAAAGTTTTTATGTTTTCACTTTATATCCTGACCTCTGTCCCTTCTCAAGGTCTCCCCTTCATACAGTCTCCCCCCCTCCCCTTCTCCTTGAGAGGGAGGAAGCCCCACCTGGGTATCTCCCTACCCTTGTACATCAAGTGTTTGCAGGGCTAGGCATATACTCTCTCACTGAAGCCAGATAAGGCAGCCCAATTAGGGGAATGTATTCCACAGACAAACAACAGCTTTAACAATAGCTCCTGATCCAGTTGTTGGGGAACCTACATGAAGACCTAGCTGCACATCCACTACATATGTGCAGGGAGCCTAGGTCTGTGTATGTTCTTTGATTGGTAGTTCATTCACTGAGAGCCCCCAAGGGTCCAGGTTAGTTGACTATGTTGGTCTTGTGGCGTTCCTATCCCTTTCAGGGCTCTCAATTCTTCTCCCAACTCTTCCATCAGGTCTACACTTTCGTCCAAAGTTTGGCTGGGGGTGGGCGAGGGGTCTCTGCGTCTGTTTCAGTCATCTACTCGGTGGAGTCTCATATAGGACAGATATGCTAGGCTCCTGTCTACAAGGATAGCAGAGTATCATTAATAGTGTCATGAATTGTTCATTAGCATCATCTTTTACTAATTCAAAAAGTATGTTTGGATATTCTATGACCAAACACCTTCTTTAAACACTGATTGGTTAATCATCTTTAAGAGGAGGGCAAGAGAGATAGCTCAGGGTCTAAGAGAGAGTACTGCTTTCTCAGAGCATCTGAGTTTGGTTCATAACAGCAGCATCAGTGGCTCATAATCTCCTGTCACTCCAGCTACACAAGGTTGCTAGGCTGTGGGAGCAATTAGCATCCATTCATAACACACACACACACACACACACACACATGCACAGAGAAAGAGTGTGTGTGTGTGTGTGTGTGTGTGTGTGTGTGTGTGTGTGTGTGTGTGTGTGTGAGTGAGAGAGACTGTTAAATAAAGTGAATAAATAAATAAATAAATAAATTGTTAGAGAGGCATTTCGGGTCTCAAGAGACAATGTTGTCTCATTAGTGGAGAAGTTTCAACATGAACTAGCTAGCAAAGTCCACAATGTCTGTGATGCTTATAAACTGCAAAAGAATTAGGCCAGTGCCTACCTACTGACAGTCCATATTTGTGTAACCCTGTGAATTAAATGAATTAGCCAAAAATGACCTTTAGCATTCGTTTGTAGTCACAGCACCCCATTGATTGGCTTTCTTTTGTGATTTCTGCTGGTTGTTTTGTGGCCTCAAAGCCCTGCAGCTAGACTTCAATACTTTCTCTTTCTGCCTGTGAACTGCCTGGGAATGGGATGAAAGAAAAATGCTCTGACAATTTACACCCTGCGTTTAAATACTGGTGTTGAGGAATTGCTGGCTTTACCCTTAACATGCTTGTTTCCTGATCAAACACTTAGCCTTCAAGGATGGTTTCTTAACTGCCACGATGCAGAGCATCTTTCCTTTGTGGGAGATTGTTAAATTCATGCTATCGTTATATAAAACAAGGAGCTGGCTAAAAGTGTAGAGCCTTTCTTTGTAATCTGACTAAGTGTCATGAACTAGAGAGCTCCAAAGCTTGTCTCAAAATAGGCTTCCTTATCTCAAGTGGCATTCCTCTAGAGACTTAATTCATCTGGGTAATAATTTTTGATGTCACAGTTCAGGCATAGGCTGCCACATGGGGGTGTAGTGTCATGGTCCCTCAGAATTCGTGGTGGTGGAGGAAAGGGATAATGGCAAGAAAAGAAGTGAACAGTGTTGCAATCCACAGCTAGCCTGATGCTTAGAACCAGCTAGGGTGGGAAGTTTGGTGACTGTCAGACTCCAGTCCAGATTGCTGACCAGGTCAAGCCTACTCACAGAAACCTATTACATCTGCCGTAGAGGAAGTGGCAAAGCCCCTGCCAAGAGCCTGTTTGGGAATCTCTAACCTGCTACTAGACTCCTCAAGTGTCCTGCAGAATGGCAGACGCTAGTCTCACTTCCCCAAGAAAGCTAAGAGATCTCAGATTGCCAGACTGGAACTTAGAGGACTTCATATGAGTTGGCAGCACATCCTCCCATTGCAACATCAGTGATGCTAATGTGTCATAAATGATGCTCATGCTTAACTAGATGTATCCTCCACTCACTTCCATGCATCATTGGGTCACATTATTTCCTGGAAGGGTTGGCACTCCCCACTCCTACCACCCACCCTGAAATCAGACCGACTACATGAAACTTTTTTCTGCCACTGAGACCTAAAAGAAGGGTCTATCACCGTGTCAGAAAGGACTGATTATTCCAAAGAGTCCCTCCTATGGCACTGTCTGTCTGTCTGTCTGTCTGTCTGTCTGTCTGTCTGTCTGTCATCAATAACTCCTTTAAACAAATCTCTTACCTGGAAGGACACTGGACCTCAGTATCCTCCTAGAACCCCCAAACCTTTCAATGACTATGCAAGATTGTAGATGATTCTAGAACTCTTGCTATTAGCAAAGCTCACCCTGATGTCTTGCAGAAATGAGATCCAGTGTATTACTGGCATATTTTTGAAAAGTTGTTTTCTGGCCGATTGCTCAAGGGCATACTGTGTTTAGTCAGGTAACTTTGCAAGGGATTGTTTGTATGTATAGCCACTGTACCCAGATTGGAGAGAGACATATTTTAGTAACTCAGATTGTTAATTGAAATGTCAGAAATGTGCTAAGACCAGTTTGACCTATTTAATCAGAGACCTGTCTTCTGTTTAATAGTCATTGTCCTAGTTGTGCCTTTTCATTTTTGCTAATAAGCTAACAATGAGGCTTTACATCTGTTGACTCTCCAAATGGAAAAAGTCCCACCTCCTGCCCAAAACAGTATAGGGAAGGCACCATCTTTCATTTTGACTGGGGAGACCTGGTCTATTTTCCTTGAGCAGTAGAGATCTGACTTCACATGACTTAAGTCTTCATGCATATCTTTTAGAAAATGTGGTGGTTTTACTCCCAAGCCCAAAGCAGTATGGAAAGTATTTATAATTGATGGATGATTTATATGTTTTTTTAGAACAAAAGGATTAGCCTTTAAAATACAATTGAAATAGAATATGTGTAGATGGAAATGACCTATTACTATAAATATAATCAATTAGTATCAAGCCACTGTTTATAACTGTAGTCATCCAAATAAAGCAATTGGACACTGCCAGAAGAAAGACTCTGGTCATGTGTGAAGAGTTAATGACCTACAGGCCTAAGGAGCAACTGTCTGATAAGGAGACCTACATAGCAAAGCCAATGGTGCCTACTACTTCCAGGCTGCAGGTGAACTCTTCCATCACTAAAGTTCTTTCTTTTCCATCCTACAAAACTGGAAGACCCCTACAAAATAGGCATACAGTCTCACTTCTTCACAAAGACTGTTGCCCTCCATCTGTCCTGATTAAATATCAATTCTTCTGAAGAGACTTCTCTTCCCTTAATTTCCACTTTACCTGCCTCAATCCTGATCAAACAGACTCTAACCAAAACCTTCTATTGTATTCCTCTTTTCTGACAATTTTTGGCTTCCTTCGAATTTTATGTAAAATAGAATTCAACAGAACACTCTCTGTTGAATGCATATTTTGCTGTTTTTTTTAAATTAAACTATAAGAGTAAATAGTTTTCTTGATTTTTGTTTGTTATTGTTTGCTTTTCTATGAGTTCTTTATTTCAGTTTTAGAATATAGAATTTATTTGTATGTGTTTGTGTGTATGGTGTGTGTGTATGTGTATTTATACTTATCATATGATAAGTATCTGTGTACTAGCTTCTGTGTAGCATGTGCCCATGTGCATGGATGTGTGAAAGTCAGAAGTATCTTCCTCTGTCACTCTCCATGTTATAATATATTATTTTTGAGATGAAATCTCTCATATAACTTGAACTCACTGTTTCAACAAGACTGGCTGAGCAGCTCCTGAGGCCCTCCTGTCTCTGAACTTCCACCACTGGGTTACAGATGTACACATCCACACCCAGCTTTTATCATGAATATTTTAAGTCAGGAACTCATGCATGCTTGGCAAATACTTTATTTGCTAAGCCATATCCTTAGTGCCCCAAACACAGTCCTTTTAAAATACCCTTTCAAATAAAAGAATATGAAAGAGGAAATAAAATACTATTTAGAGCAGACTATAAACATCCTCATAAAAAAGTCTTTTGGACTTCTTTGGCTTAATGCTACTTTCAACATTTTGAATTATTTTTTTATTAGGTAACTGTCCTTTGGTGACCTTGGATTTAGCAAAATATTATTCCAGGCTTTTTTTCCATACATTCTCAGAGTGGGCAACAAATCTGAATATCTGTTCCTTTTGTTCTGTGGAGGAATATGTAAACAAACAAACAAACAACAAAAAAAAAATTAGAGGTGCTTAACCGTAGAACTCCTGTTATTGTGGTCTTCTGTTAGTCTGATTCTAAAGGAATGTCTATGAGCTGAAGTTCCTGTAGATTTTACTATTTGACTTTATTTGTGTGAGTATGTACATCTATGCATGCATATATGGATCCTAGCGCAGGAGGAGTTGGTTGAATCTCTTCCTCTATCATCATTTATCCTATTGCCTTTGGACAGGAGCTCTCAGTGTACCAGCTGATTGTCATTTTGCTAGGCTGTCTGACCAGCCAGCAAGCTCTTAGGCACACAAAGTTGGGCATTGACATGGGCACCCGTGTTAGGCATTTTACATGAGTGCTGAGGTTTTAAAGTCAGGTCTCCACGTTGGCAGGGGATGTGCTTGTTGCCACTGAGCCATCTCCCTCATCTATTTGCTTGTTTTTTTACATATAGTTTTTAAATCCAACTCTAAATTTAAAATATCCATATATCTATCTATCTATCTATCTATCTATCTATCTATCTATCTATCTATATTCCATATATATATATATAAAAGATATAAATATAAATCATGCTAGAAGGATCACTCAGTGGTTAAGAATATATACTGCTGTTACAAAGGATCTGAATTTTTGTTCGTGGCACCCACATTAGGTAACTTACAACTATTTGTCTCTCCAACTCTAGGGGATCCTCTTACAGTCCTCATCTGGTCACCATGGGCCCCCTAACAGGCATGCCATAGCCCCTATCCACATGTAAATAAAAATTAAAATATAAATCTATAGAACATATGCAAATGCTATATATGTATATTATCAATGTATATTTATATGTTTATATATGCACATGCTTATATATATGCACATATATGAATATATGCATATGTGTATATACCATGTATATAGATATATAGATATATATATATACACACACACACATATGCATATATGCACACACACACATATATACATATATACAGTGGTTACTTTAGAATATACACTGGAGTAAATAAAGAACAACATTCAAGGGTCTATAAGTGTGTGGTCACCCTGCCAGAAAACTCAACTTTTAAAAAGTACAATGCATTATTTAAAATATTATGTCACTGGGCGGTGGTGGCACACGCCTTTAATTCCAGCACTCGGGAGGCAGAGGCAGGCGGATTTCTGAGTTCGAGGCCAGCCTGGTCTACAAAGTGAGTTCCAGGACAGCCAGGACTACACAGAAAAACCTTGTCTCGAAAAACAAAAACAAAACAAAAAAACAAAACATTATGTCATTACAGTGTGATCACCAATAATTTTTAATGCACCAAAGTGATAAGATACTTGTCTAAAGAAATAATATCACCAAAAAGTGAAATCTAGGAAAAATTGATTATATATGCTGGATAGATGATACACACTTTGTTGAGGTATACATGGGATGAAACTAAGAACACTATGCTTGCTCGGTGAGCACTTTGCAGCTGAGTTATATCCCCACCTCTGTGTAGACAGAGTAAAAGAGACATTGTACTCATCTGTGAAACTGTTGCACTTAACCTGATGGATAGGTGAAAACTATTAAGCTTTTTCAAAACAGAATATTGTAACTGTCTTTATGAGCTAGAGTATAATTTATATACACAATTAATTTTTAAAATTTATATTGAATATATTTAATATTGTCAAACAAGTGAATTTAGTGATGAGAAAAATAATGAAAATAAAATCAGAACAAGTCATGGGTTCATATCGAGTTCAGTGCTCACTCCCTACCTGAGTGTTGAAGGACAAGAAATGCAGGGTTCTTGGGAAATGTTTCATTCTGTGAATGGAAGAGAGGGTCTGTGGTGCGTTGAATGATGGTCTAGCAGGCACAGGCACAAAGCCCTGGGTTCTATCCCGTATTTCCTGAATTGAGCATAGTAGTACACACAGGCAACCCTAGCAACCAGGAGAGAAAAACAGGAGGCTCAGAAGTTCAATGTCACTTTTGGTAAGTTTGCTGCTAGACTGAGAAACATAACACTTTGGGGCAAAAACAAGAAGTGAAGTTAAATTAAAAGCAAGAAAGTTTTGGAAAAGGTAGAGTCAGTTAAGGTCTGCTTCCTTGATCCTGGCTGTTAGACAGAGTATAGGCGGATGCCACAGACAGGCCATTAAAGTCACCAAATGCCTTTTAGCTGCCCACTTCTTGAAAGCACGGAGGAAAATAGAACTAATTCTCAATAAAAATTGAAGCTTAACTTTAGTATGCTTTGGATTTAGAACTTGTCAAAGTTGCGGAAAAGGCATTCCACACAAAACATATTGAAAGACATAATGGGAAAAAGGCAAATTGGCAATATCTTCGAGTGATTTGGCCTGGACTTTAAAAGGTTCATGTTAGCCCAGGCTGTCACTTGGACGAGGGACCCACTTGAGAGCCTGTCATTGTGTCAGTGTTCCTGAACAAATTTATACTCTGAAAACATGCTTCTCATTTCTGTTTTGTTGGAGTTAGAAATTATATCTTCCAACCCAGTGAACCTGGGCGTCTACTTGGTCACATGCATTATGCAATGCATGCCTTGGTTGACATTTCTTTGACAAGAAATATTACTATTACTAAAAAGTATTTTCTAGCAATCATATTGCCATGTGTGGTAATGTCATTTTTTAACAGTTTGTATTATTCCTACATCATATATATAACCATTGGGGGAGAATGTTGAAAGGACAGGAAGAACAATAACTGCACGGTGACAATATAATAGTCAAGGAAAGGAGTATACATTTATTGTTTGGTATGTAGGATAATTTTTTTTCAAGATACTTAATTCTCCTATATTCCTAAAATGAGAGAAAGAAAATAAAAGGCCAGTTAATTATGTTAATCAGTCCTTTAACGCATACCTTCATGATCATATAATATACATAGACACACACAGAGAAACAGACCTCCACACACACACATACATTCTAGTATGCATGCACACACACACACACACACACACACACACACACACACACACGTGCACAGTATCTATGAAATAAATTTAATTAGAGCCTGCTATGTAAATATAAAAGTAAATTTTAACTTTCTGATATCAGGAAACGAAGCTTCGCAGAACTGAGCCAGAGGGAACTCCAGAGGAAGGAAGGTAAAGAGACATGGACAACAGATAACCATCTGTTCAGGTTATCTTGCTCAATTGTTCAGTTTTTACTAAGGGTGTAAAGGGATTCTTCCCGGAACTGCCAATAAGCACAGTTAAAGAATGAGGACTCAGGGCTGAGATCTGGAGTTTTTCCCACTTCCCTCCCTTCCTTCCATTTATTTATCTTCCTTGAATGCTTCTCCTCTTATAGCCTGAGGTAATCTGGGACTCTCCATACTTCCCTCTTAGTCCCTTGAGTACTAAAGTTCAGATATGGCTCACTATGCCTGACTTTGGCTCACATTTTCTTAAAGTCGGGGATCTTTTAGAACTTTTTGTAGTCTTCTGCTTCCTAGAACAAGTATAATGAGTCAGCCTTTGACCATCATTTCTTGGCCTCTTATAACCTACATGATCATGCTGGGTTCCTTCCTTTAGCTCTAGAACCATGCTGAGCAATGGGATCCCTAACCCTGTCTCCAGCTACCAGCCTTGCCTGTGATCCACTTGCTGCTCTTTGCATGATACACTCGTACAAGCTCTGCATCTGTGACTTTAATGTAGAAATAAATGAGCAGTAAGCAGAAATTAAAAAAAAATCTGACTTTCTTAGAATGATTGTACTGTTCTTATTATAATGGTCTCTGTTTTGATCCTAAATCTATAAATTCATTTGTATAGCTAAATGGATTTCTTGATAATCCTGGCTAAAAAAAATATGAATGCTTATTTCTTTGCCTTTGCTTCTTAGAGTCAGTTCTAAAACAAATGAAATTATAAATATAACTACTTCTAATCTGGATTAGACATGCTTTGGTCATTTTTTAGAATATACATGCTTCTTATAATTAAGTTGTTTTTAATTTAAGAAATTTAACATCTAAGGATTCTTGTGTGTGTGTGTGTGTGTGTGTGTGCGCGCGCGCATGTGTGTGTATGTGTGTGTATGTGTATGATGTATATGTATATGTGTATGAATGGGTGTGTATGTATGGGTTTGGTGTCTGTAGATGGAATGAATCCTTAGGTAGGGCAGTCTCAGGATGGCCTCTTCTTGTCTCTGCTCCACTCTTTGTCTCTGCATTTCCTTTTGACAAGACAAATTCTGGCTTAATATTTTTGAGGTGCATGAGTGGCCCAATCCCTCAAGCGGGAGCCATGCCTATCTACTGGATATGGTCTCTAAAGGTTCTATCTCCCTTTCGTTGAGTATTTCCCCTAATATCCTCCCTGTTGGGTTCTGGGGAAATCTTGGGTCCCTTGTATATGGAACTTTCTAGTGACTACTCCCAGTTTCCCCTCCCCAACTACTACATACCTCCTTTCAAATTCCTGACCCTGTGTATTTCTCCCCTATCTCCTCCACTATCTGAACCTATCCCCCTTTTTTCCTTCCCCCTCCTCTCTCCCTCCCAAATCCCTCTCTCTCTCTACTTCCCGATAATTTTCTTTCCACTTCTGAGTATGACTATAGCATCCACACTTTGGTGTGGTCTTCTTTCTACTTTGGTTTCATATGGTCTGTGAGTTGTATTGTGCGTATTCTGAGCTTCATTTTGCCTAATATCCACTTATAAAAACCAGACAATTATTGTGAAACTTGATGGTTTTCTCCTGTATTAACCCCTCTCTCTTCATTTACCGCCTTTTCTGTCTCTCCTCTCATAATTTATTATATATCAATGGCACCTTCAGTTGGGTACAACGTGCTCAAGAATTGAGTTCCCATTCAAGTAGACTAACACTGTCTATTTATAATAATATTCAGAGGAAGATTTCACTGCAGATTGTAACATAATAAAACAAAATTAGTTTTTAAAATTAGATTTGTGACCAAAGGGCACAATAGTAACACCCTCATTCATATCTATTTTTATCTCCACCACATATTTTTAAAATGTGTTTAATTATTAGATTTTGCAGATGTGCTCTCTCTCTGTGTCTCTCTGTCTCTGCCTCTCTGTCTATCTGTCTCTCTGTCTCTCTCTCTCTCTGTCTCTCTCTCTGTCTCTTTCTCTGTCTCTCTCTCTCTGTCTCTCTCTCTCTGTCTCTTTCTCTCCCTGTATGTGTGTGTGTGTGTACTTGTAGGCATATGGATACCTTAATGTATAAACATAGATGCACATTGTTCCAGCCTGTGTAGAGTCCAAAAGGCAGTTTTATGTCTTTCATTGAGTGCTGTTCACCTTGTTTTCTGAGACAGGGTCACTCACTTGCTTGGAGCTCTCCAACTAGGCTGTACTGGCTCACTAAGGAGCTCCAGGGATTGTAATACCTCTGCCTCCCCAGTGCTGGGTTTACAAAAGCACATCTCAATACTTGGATTTTTGTTACATGCGGTCTAGGAATTTAACTTTCAGACACAGTAGCACCTATCTGTATTCCCACTACTTCTACAGTGAAATGGATGGGAGGCAGAGGCAAGGGAACACAATGCAGTCTGTAAGCAGGCCAGCAAGCCTGATATATGGAACAATGAACAACTAGAGAGAGACCCTGTCCCAATTAATGTAGAAAGAAAGTTCTCTAGTTTCCAGAATGTGGCATGCACACCTCTTTACTTTCACACACATCATACATGCACATATTATATATACATACATTAAAACTATTATGTATATTATTAATCTTCTGTGCTGTTTTTTCCTTAGGATCATGCAAGTGAAGATGCAATGCTATTATAAAGCATAAGAACAATTATATTTATTATAATTAAAGAAACCATACATATGTAATGGGTGTCATAGTCATTTACATGTACTATTAAATTAAATCTTGCTTACTCCATACATTTTAAGAATGGGAAATTAGAAGAAAGGTTAAGTCTTTGATTGTTTCCTCTCAAAGGCAATATTTTATATAAATTTCTTTTTATTTTTTTCTTGCATACTTCTGAAAATTCAAATTATATGTCTAAAACTCCAATACCTGATATCTGTAGGATTTCTGTTTTCCGCATTGTTTAAAAACCTTGCTTTTTCAGATTAGAGGACTGGTTAGCTGTCCTATACTCAGTCTGTTGTACTTCCAACATTTTCTACAAATTTCCACACATGTGTGGGCACTCTTTGTCCCTGTCACAACCTACTCTGAAAAAAAAAAAAAAAAAAAAAAAAAGCAGCCTAGTAAACAGAAAGGATTGCTTTAGCTAATAATTCAAGGTTATGGTCTACTGTGGTGGGGAAGTCAAGGTACCTGGAGGTTGAAGCAGCTTCTGGAAGCTCTTGATGCTGATTCTTCAACATAATGGACTGTAACCTAAAACTGAGATCAAATAGACTCTTTCTCCCTTACGTTGGTTTTCTCTCAGTATTTTATCTTATCAACAGAAGGGTGACCCCAAACTTCTCCCACCTAGCATCTCTAACTATTGCGTCCTTTTCTACTCACTACTTCCAAGGGCTGTGCTTATTTTATTTTATTTTATTTTATTTTATTTTATTTCTGATTCATAAAGGGCAACTGTCTGTTTTTTTATTAGATATTTTCTTCATTTACATTTCAAGTGTTATCCCATAAGTCCCCTATACCCTCCCCCCGCCCTGCTACCCTACCCACCCACTCCCACTACTTGGCCCTGGCATTCCCCTGTACTGGGGCATATAAACATTGCTAGACCAGGGGCCTTTCTTCCCCAATAATGGCCAACTAGGCCATCTTCTAATAAATATGCAGCTAGAGACATGAGATCTGGGGGTTCTGATTAGTTTATATTGTTGTTCCATCCATAGGGTTGCAGACCCCTACATCTCTTGGGTACTCTCTCTAGCTCCTACATCGGGGACCCTGTGTTCTGCCCTATAGATGATTGTGAGCATCCACTTCTGTATTTGTCAGGAACTATCAAAGCCTCACAGGAGACAGCTATATCAGGGTCCTTTCAGCAATATCCGGCTGGCATATGCAGTAGTGTCTGCATTTGGTGGCTGATTATGTGATGGATCACCCGGGTGGGGCATTCTCTGGATGATGGTCCATCCTTTCATTTTAGCTCCAAACTTTGTCTCTAAGGGCTGTGCTTCTTATCATTGGTTCTTTCAGCAAAGTTGGAATGGAGGGTGTTGGACACAGCCCGGCAAGAGGGATTGTGCGAATGTTTCCTTCCAGCCTCATGTCCACAGCAGGCTAATGAAGCAGTAGTATAATTATAATTAGAGTTCTTTTTGAGCTACTGAATTTGAGTTATTTAGTATAGTTCCTCTGGGTTCGTCTCAACTGATCTTTTGCTGCCACCCAAAATTTTATTTCCAAACACAGGGGAATGTACAAAGCATTAGCCTAGACAGCATGCACATTTAGTTTTTAAAAGAGAAACAAATATGTCCCATTGACCTGTGGTGCCAATACACTTATTTCCATGAGCAAATATTGAGTCTTAATTAATATTAAATTTAGTGTAAGCAGCCTACACTTAAATAGAAAGACACAATTTACTTTTAGCTAAAGCTCTTTTGGCAATCTACACTTTTATGTTGGCCATTGCTTACAGGGTCTAACACAGAAAATACAGTGTTGAAAAAAATGTAACTTTTTGAGAGAGTAGCTCTCTCTAAACCTAGATCTCGTGATTCAGGTAGACTATCCAAGCAATGAACACCAGGAACCCACATGTCTGCCTTCCCAGCATTGGGACTACAGATATCCATCACAATGCAGTTTTTATATGGGTTCAGATGATATGAAATCAAGTCCTCATGCTTCTGTAATTAGCCCTTCACACATTGATCCTTTGAGGCAGGGCATGGATGATTTTTACCTCTCAAGAGATTGGACAGGTACAATACAATTTTCTCCAGTCCTCCAGCACACAAGTTTTGGTACCCTGGTATACTATTTGAGTAATTAAGTAATCTAACTAGATGTGTGAGAATTTCAGTTATCCTTCCAGTTTCTCAATTATTTTCTTCTTTATAACAAAAATCTATAGGGCCTTACAACAAAGCATTCAAGGCAACTACCTTTGTAGGTTCAAGTCCAAGATAGGGTTACTGAACTTGAGTTAAAGCTTGGTACATTTCAAGGCTATGGCTCGAATGGGGAACATCATATAGTAAGACAACTGTGAATCAGGGTAGCTATTCATGTTTCAGTCTAGAAAACAAAGTGAGATGGGATAGTCAATGTTCCCATCATTCCTTTGAGGGCCTCTGTCCAAGGTTGGTTAGTTTTAACTGTATATTTGACACAATATACAATCTCCCAGGAAGACTTAATGAAGAATTACCTCAGAAGGGTTCTTTTAGTGCCTTTGTAATTCATAGATTCTGCAGTCTGGCCTAGCAGGGTGCAGTTTTTCTTATTCTTCTTTCAGTCTTGGTGTTTGTTAATGCAATGATGTTCATGTCTGGGCACCTCTGACCACAAATAACCACCAGAGGAAATAATGCTGAAGTTTAGAGACCAGGTTATAGAGAAAACGGTTAAGTCTAAAGGTGTCCAGACTTTCAAAGTCACGGAGCACTTATCAAGATAGAGGGGCTATGAAATAACAGAGTGTAAAGGGCAGAGAGGTGACAGTCGTCATTAACATCAGCATGATTGATTCATAGCCTTGAAATGTACCAAGCTTTAACTCAAGTTCAGTAACTCTATAATTTATATAAGTACAGTGTGTGTCAGATCATTAGCAGGTCATTAGTGAGCACAAGGATGAAGTTCTAAAATAGTCTTAGGAAAATCTGAAGGGTTTGTACCAGGAAATAAGATTACCTTGCAAGCTTACTTTTACAGAAAGGGGTGTGCCTGATTATGTATGGGTGTGTACATGCCTAGTTATTTTCCCTATTTATGCATTTATATGAATGTGTGAATGCTTGCATGTGTTGATTATAGGTATATGTATGCCACAGGACACACATAGATGTCAGAAAAGAACTTCATGCAATGTCTTCAACTTCTACCTTGCTTGAGGCAGGGTCTCTCAATGCTTTGATACTGAGAACGCCAGACTAGCTAGTCTGTGAACTTCTAGGATTCTCCAGACTACCTTCCATCCCAGAGTAGGAGTGTTGGGAACCATAGTTTCTGAGTAAATAGATTCTAGGTCCTAGGGTTTGTGCTGATCACTTGACCCACTAGGTGTCCTCCAGCTCCAGGCTTGGCTTTTGCATTTAATTTCCCATCACTGATAGGCAGTTCACTTCGCTCCGAGGCCAGCATTGATTATCTCTTTGGTTGGTCATGTGCCTTCTCTCTCCTTACTAACGAATTTACATCCAGCATTCCCTAGCATGTCATCAATAAAACATGTAGAGTAATTCTTTATAAATAGTACTTTTCAAAAAATACTCATAGATTGACTAGGAATGTGTGTTTCATACTCTAACCACAAAAAAGTCTAACACAATATTAATAATAGAACATCTTTTAAATACAATCTGTGTCAGGATGAAAGAGAACTGGAGTTTAAATAATAAATTAAAACTTTTATAACACATCAAAAAGAAAAAGTTCAGTATATTTTATGACAGAAAAGGGACTTGTTAGAAATGAAATACAGATGGGTAAGCCCTTTTTATCATACAATTTTGTAAACAAAACCCCTTGAAATGGAAGGCAAAGGTGGCTTTCCCTGTCACTTATATCACTACAGTTTTGTTTCCTGTGCTTTCTAAGCATGAGCATGAGAGAGACAACGTGAAAATCAAATGGTTGTGACAGCAAAACCAACCTGTCAAAAGTGCTTGAAAGGAATGTCCATTGGAAACAGATCTTACACAAATGTGACCCAGGTCTCAGTTACATAAGACCAGACATAGCAAATAACAGCAGTATGTTGTGGCTTATAATTTGAAAATTTTAAAAAATATATATATTTATGTGTCTTGATGTATTTGTATATTTACATGTACATGCCTCGAAGCCAAAAGAGGATATCAGATCCCATGAATCTGGAGCTACAGGAAGGTATGGACCTCGTGATATGAATGTTGGGGACTGAATTTAGGTCCTCCTCTGGAAGAGTAGCATGCACTCTGAACCACTGAGCTATCTCCCTATCCCTGAGTGGTGGATTTTAAAAGCCATACAATATTCTCAGATGTATAATGAGTGTTAGGGATACACGGTACTCACATTAATCAAATCTGTCTGTTCTTTTGCCTGAACAATGAGTTAAGATTAAACGTGGAAGGTTCTGGGCACATGGCTAAGTGGACAAAGGGCTTGCCCTGAATAAAAGCAGCTGGGTGTAGTGGCATGACTCTGTGACCCCAGTTCAGGGAACAGTAAAGGCAGGAGGATCCCTGGGGATTACTGGCCAGTCTAATCAACCAGTTACTTCCAGATTCATTGAGAGATCTAGCTATAAAAAGTACAAGTATTGCATAGTCACTATGTACTGTAAATGGAATTTAAAAAATACCTCTGTATCATAACTGGATTCATTTTTCATCCTTTGCCCTTTATCCCGAGGAGTATAAACATTATATTTCTTTGCAGTTTTCACATATATCTATTTCCTATCCTTTAAATTGCTTTTGATATCTGTGTGTCTGTTTCCAATCTTCCCTCCATTTTCACACACATATACAGAATACTATTTTATGTTTAAACATCATATAAACATATGTTAATATGTATTTTGTACTTAAATGTCTATATTCATGTATTAACTAAAATATGAATTTTCTATCATATTATACAATTTTATATATTTTAGAAATTCATAAGAATGTTGTCATGCTCTATAAACTTTTGAAATTGCTTTGTGTTTTATCCAATAATGTATTTCTGAGTCATCTATATTGATATATGGGCTTGACTTCGCTCATTTTACCTATGGTTAGTGTTCTATTAAATGAAATTATTGCAATTCCATCTTTCTCCTAGTCATTGAAAATCTGATTGCTTCCAGTCTGGGCTGTGATAATGGATTCTGAACATGATATTATGTGACTTCTCCTGTCTGTGTGGAAGAATTTCTTTAGACTGTTTCATAAAGACTGAAATGCCTGAAACATGCATAAGATATATGTCACAACTTTCAAATTCAAAACTGAAGGCTTCAGTACATTAAAACAACTTCTAGACGCCTAGAATTTATAAAAAATATTCACTGATTTTATCATGTATTTTTGTAGATAATTGAGTGAAAACTGCTTGTTGCATTAGAAATGGATTAGTTCAGGGACATAGAGAAAAGAGAGAATGAAGAGGATGGCTAACACAGAGAAAACTGGAGTCTACCAATTACTGTTGATCCTTCGTATTGTCAATTCAGCTTCCCCTGAGCATAGTGCTACCATTACTTTAGTTTACTCTGTAAATATATCTGTATATCTATAAATTTAATTGTTTAGTACTTATTTTCTTTTTTCTTTTCTAATTTTGTACTTTTTTTTTTGGTTTTTCAAGGCAGGGTTTCTCGTACTTTTTTAAAAATTTTATCCCCTTTCCTTGTTTCTGCTCCAAAAATCTGCTCCCCCTCCCTTCTCCCCCTGGTCCTCAACCCACCCACTCCTACTTCCTAGCCCTGACATTCCCCTATACTGGGGCATAGAACCTTTACAGGACCAAAAGTATCTCCTCCCATAGATGACCGACTAGGTCATCCTCTGCTATATATGTAGCTAGAGCCATGAGTCCCAGCTGTGTTTTCTTTGATTGGTGGTTTAGTCCCAGGAAGCTCTGGGGGTTCTGATTAGTTCGTATTGTTCTTCCTACTATGGGGCTGCAAACCCCTTCAGCTCCTTGGGTACTTTCTCTAACTCCTCCATTGGGGACCTGTGCTCCATCCAATGGATAGCTGTGAGCATCCACTTCTGTATTTGTCAGGCACTGGCAGAGCCTCTCAGGAGACAGCTTTATCAAGCTCCTGTCAGCAAACTCTTGTTGGCATCCAGAATAGTGTCTGAGTTTGGTGGTTGTTTATGGGATAGATCCCCAAGTGGGGCAGTCTCTGGATGGTCATTTCTTCAGTCTCTGCTAGAACATATTTTCAAAAGTTGTTCCTCAGTAAATCTGGCAACCAAACTCCATTATTTGACTTTGTCTAACAGTGGTGTCCTGGTTAGCCTTAACTGGGCACAGATCAGAGTCAGCTGACAGGATAGGCAATTGAAAGATTGCCTAGATTGGGTTATCTGTGGGCATGTCTTTGGGGAACTAAGTCATTCATGGATTTTGGTGGGTCTAGCCTACTATGGGCGGTGTAATCCCTAGGTGATCTTGGGTTGATCAATAAAGCGAGGTAAGCACAAACCAGAGTAAATCAGAGAATAAGCCTTCAAGCTAGTTTCCTCCCGCATTAAGTCCCTGTGCCAAATTCCTTCAGAGTTTCACTGTGACTGGCCAATCCCCAAATTGTTTTAATTATGGCAACGGAAAAGAAACAGAGACAAGTAGCTGCTTCAGACTACATTAGAAAACAACAAAGTAAGTTTTCCATTTTTACCAGGGCCTCACAAGCATTCTCACTACTGTAACATGACTTTTCTTAGAATTACAGAATAGGAAATCCTAGGCAAAACTTTAATAATTTTGAACTTTAGTTCTGTTACAAATAAGAAAAAAATATTTCTGAATAGATGAAAAGATTAGCTCAACATCTCATAGCTTTTTAACAGAAGAGGAAGGAATAGAATTTGATAGAGAAAACCTTATGTCAATTGCCCAATTCTTATCCTCCTCCAGGGAATTGAAGTCTTCCCATGCACAGCGCTCAGCATCTACTAACACTAGATACCATGGTTTTGTTCATGTTTAGATTTTCCCTCAAATCATCAAAGACAATATAATAGGTTTGTGTGTGTGTGTGTGTGTGTGTGTGTGTGTGTGTGTGTGTTTGTGTGTGTTTATGTGCCTATATGTAGGCACATGTGTATATAATCTGTTATCAACCCCTTCAACATTTTCAGAAGTCCTTTTAGTTTCTCCAGGACTATTTAAATTGTAGTTCTTTTTTTTTCAATTTTTTTATTAGATATTTTATTAATTTACATTTTAAATACTATTCCAAAAGTTCTCTCCTCCCTCCCCCCGCCCTGTTCCCCTGCCCACCCACTCCTACTTCTTGGTCCTGGCACTCCCCTGTATTGGGGCATATAAAGATTGCAATACCAAGGGGCCTCTCCTCCCAATGATGGCCGACTAGGCCATCTTCTGCTACATATGGAGCTAGAAACACGAGTTCTGGGTGTTCTGGTTAGTTCATATTGTTGTCCCTCTTCTAGGGTTGCAGACCCCTTCAGCTCCTGGGGTTCTATCTCTAGCTTCTCCAATGTGGGCCCTGTGCTCCATCTTATAGATGACTGTCAGCATCCACTTCTGTACGAGACAGCTATAGTTCTATGTGACTTTATTTAGAGGAAAATATTATTAACTTTGTAAATGACTTCAGGACTTGAAACTGCTGTAGAATCTCCTTTTCTTTGAAAGGTCAGAGGGTAGGACAGAACATAGGTTCATGTATATAGAGTATACTCCAAAAGATCATGACCTCATGATCTCTGTGGGGAATATTGATGTCTTCATCCATATTGAAGAAAATTACACATTTCGGGCCCAGCTGCTTAGAAACATTAAGTCTTCTGTCTTAATTAAAACTTGCCACACTGTATTAGGATCACATGTTATGGCTGTTTAAAGTCCTGAGTGGGGGCCAGTGAGTTGATCCAGCTAGGAAAGATGCTTTCCACTGAAAGACACACAATGTGAGGACTCCCCCTTGTTCTGACTCGGGAGAGATGACACCCCAAATCACTCATGAGAATGGTCATGATGCAAACTGCAAGAGGACTTTTTATTCAAGATGCGCTCTGGGGCCCACAATCGTACACCACGGCAAGGGTGGAGGACCTGGGACCAAGAGTTCAGAATTGGGACAGCTTTTATGGGGTTACAACAAAGCCCGTGCTTGGCAAACCAATCATGTCATAGCATCAAGAGTGTGGGCCAATCAATTTGTACCACACTATAGTTTCTAGGCCAATCATTTTAAATCATTAAGCCTGAATTTTGGGGAGGCGGGGGGTCAATCAGTTTCCTATAGCCTGGAAGGTCTGCACTTGCACGGGTTCCTGGGCAGAATTGGCAAAATGCAGTTTCATTATGTAATCTTTCCTTCTAAGGTGCAAGTGGTTTACAGAAGCTAAATAAGGGGTTAGTCAACTCATTTCCTGTTATCTTATTAGGCCAGGATCACGTATTCACAGAAAGCGGGCCCTGGAGCAGCAAGAAGTATGACCTTTTATCTATATTCTGGCAGGGAGCAGGGTCTGGAATTTGTGGTATTTAGGGCTTCTGAGGAGGCTGGAGTTGGTGCTGTATTTTCTATCCTTTCACCACCAAACCCGAAGACTTGACTTCCATCCCCAGGTTCTACATGATGACGGCTGATTATTTGTCCTTTGACTATCACCAGTAGTAACACACACACACACACACACACACACACACACACACACACACACACAAATAAATTTAACAAAATAGTAAGAGAAATATCATGAGGGAGTTATACAAATAAATAATCATTTATCTTACTTTCTATTGAATTGTTTTTATTTAATGAATGAAAGTTCAAATGTGCTACTGAGGTTATTTACCTATTATTGAAGTATAATATAAACATTTATATTACAACTATGGTTAAATATAATTATTAAATGACATCACATAAATAAATTAAATATAGTAGAAATTGCTCAGCCAAAATTAAACAAGGAAGCATCACAAAGTAAGCACACACAAGCAGACTTTACCCTGGTGAGGACACAGCCATTGGTGGACAACTTTCTATCATTTGTTATTTGTATTCTCCATCTCCTAATAATATTACGTCTAAATGTTCACTAACATGCAATCATTTTGGCTATGTATAAACTTCAATTAAATAATGTCATGTATTTTTGTATCTGCCTTACTTCACTCAACTATGCAGTTGTTTTCTCATGTAACAAAGTTATTTTTGTAATTTCATGTTAGTCCATGTTGTCAATGTATTCTGCTATACTTAGTTTATTTTAGCAATTATTTAGTTATTCTCATTTTGTAGTTCATAGTATATGAAGTTCTTTTTAGAAAAAGAGTAGCTAAAGGTAGCACAAAGTTCAGGTCAATGTTCAGGATAAAGGAAGTGTGAAATCAAGAAAGTAGCCGGGCCACTTGCCTAATAAAGCCTTGAAGAAGAAAGAGCCTTGGCTTTCTCCAGATGTGGACTTCACCACTAACCGTAGGGATTCTTCAGCTGTAATTTATCAGGGAAGCACTTGCTTCCAGAACTGTATTTCCTCTAGTCAGTTTTTTGACACATACTTGGGTCATCTTGGAAGAGAGAACCTCAATTGATAAAATGCCTATATAATATGGTCTTAAAACAAGTCTATTTTCAATTTTCTTTTCTTCTCTGTCTCTGTCTTTCTGTGCCCCTGTCTCTCTGTCTCTGTATCTCTGTCTCTGTATCTCAGTGTCTCTGTCTCTTTCTCTGTTCCTCAAGCTTTCAGTTTTCAGAGAAAGAGCTACTTTGTGTAGCCCTGTCTGTCTTAGAACTCTCTAGAACTCTTTTTAAAGCATCCTACTCTGAAACTCAGTAATGTAGCTGCCTTTGCTGAGATTAAAGGTATACCCCACAACACCTGGAGGATGTTCATCATTAGTGATCTATATTGAAGGGCTCAATTCACTGTGAATGCTGCCACTCCTAGGTAGGTGACCTTGAGTTTCATAAAACTGGAAGCTTGAAGATCTGGAGATTGTGGTAGTTACAATAAGAATATTCCCTATAGTTCCATCTGTTTAAATACTTGGTCCCCAGTTGATCATCCACTTCAAAAGAATTCGGTAGTATTACCTTGTTGAATGAGATATTCCACTAAGTGTGTCTGGTAGGATTTAATGTTTCAAAGACTCGTGTCATACCCAGTGTGTTCTTTCTGCCTCCTACCCTCAGCTGTTTTTGTAGCCATATCTTTGCCCTGACATCACGAACCCTGGAATTGTAAGCCTAGTTAAATGTTTGCTTTTATAAATTGTTATTGTCATATTGTTTTATTATAGCAATAGAAAAGTAACTAACACAGAGAGCAAGCCTGTAAATTGTGATCCTCTGTGGCCTCTGCTCCAGTGCTTGCCTCCAGGTTCTTGCCTTACCTCTGTCCCTTCCCTGGCTTCCTTCGAAGATAGACTGTAACCAGAAGGCCCAAACCCCTTTTATCCCTAAGATGTTTTTGGCCATAATGTTGTCTCACAACAATAGAAAGCAAACTAAGGCATTCCAAGGATGAGCTTCAGCTTCCAGAGGGGTTCCTGAAAGATGGGGTACATGAGAGTGACTCAGAGTCAAATCATGGGGTACAATCTGACATACATATCTTTTATTTACATATCAATCAGTACAATCTTTTATTTATATATCAATTCAGTCATTTACTCCAAGTTTCCTCCTGATTCTCCCATGAATCAGCATTCCAAGACCCCAGTCCCTTGATTTTTAGAAAGAGACAGCAAGTGCATTTTTTTTTAACATTACAAAAGAATTCACAAATCTGCCTGCCTCTGCAACCGCCAACATTAAGTTAGCTGGGTGGGATCTCACTCTGAGATCACCTTTCCTACCACACATAGGCCTAACCTAGTAATTTCCCAGGTTGACATTGAGCTCAGGAATCTTCCTGCTTATATATTTGTCTATCTTTGTGTCTTGTTGACAATCTGGCTCACAGTGCAGTAGCCTCTCTTCTTTTAGGTCCCTAAAGCCCTTCATATAATTCATATTGCATCTTTATACTTTGCATAATTGAGAAATAAAAAAATAAAAAATATATATAACTCATGTTTTCAGAGTTCTTTCTTATAGCCTTAAAGGCTATCCTGAAGGTCACAGTGTTTAGCATTTTTACTAAGAATATAGACATACCCTTTCTTCCCAGACTCATGCTACCTTTCTTTATCATGGACTCATTAACCTTGACAGAGAGGACATTCCCCAATAACCATCACAGGGAGAATATTTCCTAACAACCTTGGCTGGGAGAATATTTCCTGATAATCTTGACAGGGAGAATATTTTCCAAAAGTGATACATAACATTATATATAGATACACATATATAATTTTATGTCTAGCAACCATCATCATTCATGGAGTCCCACTTCCTGCTGGCTATGTTCCAGCACAGAAAGCCCTGTCACACCATCCCTTCTATATAGCATGGCCAAGCAAGACTTGGCAAAGGCACTCTGTGAAGTGTGTGTGTGTGTGTGTATGAGTGAAGTATATGTGTGTCCATACATATGAGTGTATGCATATTCATATGTGAAGTTATGTTTGCATGTGTTTATAGAAGAAAGGAGAAGCTCAGGTATTGTTGCTCAAGAAATGTGGTTGTTTGAATATGTTTGTCCTAGGGATGGGCACTATTAGGAGGTATGATCTTGTTGAAATAGGTATGGTCTTGTTGGAGAAGTGTGTCACCATGGGGGTGAGCAATGAGACCCTTTTCCTAAACCTGTGGGAGCAAGTCTTCTCCTTGTAGCTTTCAAATGAAGATCTAGAACCCTCAGCTCCTCCTGCACCATGCCTGCCTAGAAACTAACATGCTCCCACTTTGGGATTTGGAAAGCAATGGAATGTTTTAAGTAGGGCTTAATGGGGTACCCTTGTAGAAGCATGAAAGGCTTTGTTGCTGAGAATTCTTCATCTGAAGGCTATCTGGAGAAGACTGGCTCCCACATAGTTAAAAGGAGGCTCTCATTGTCCACCCCCAAAAGTGACATACTTCCTCCAACAAGACCACACCTACTCCAAGAAGGCCACAGCTCCTAATAGTGCCACTCATTGGGCCAAGCATATTCAAACCATCACAAATGTCTACATTATCTTTTGAGAAGAGATCTTTTGCTGAAACTTGTTTACTGATTAGGCTGGTTTAGCTGGCTTGTAAGATACAGGGATCCACCTTCCTCCCTAGGGCTAGAATTAAAAACATGAGCCATGACATCCAACTTTTTACATGAGTACTATGTTCATAAGTATTTTACAGACTAATCTACCTCCCAAGTGCTAGCCTTAAAAAAAAAAAAAAAAAAGAAAAAAGAAAAGAAAAGAAAAAAGAGAACATATGCAATATTAAACCGAGAGTCTACTCTTACTCCATTAAAGTCTTAACACGGTACATATTTAAGATCCATATTTCCAATAAAGTCATAATCTGTAGAATAGAATTTCACTAGTCCCTTTTGGGAACACAATACTATCTTCTTAGAGTTATTATAAATATAACCCTTATAAAACTACTTTTGCCTATTAGTGCACACATTAATTTTTGTATGATACTTAAGAAAAAATTGGTGGGTGAAAATTCATGGTTAGGTCTACCTTTTGCAGTAGCCAAGACCATGTTCTGGCACAAACTCACACCTCAACAAGTGTGATTTCAAATTCTCTTATAAGTCTCTTTATTTGTTCTGTTTATCTTATACTTTGACATGAGTACCTAGTGATGGCTCTTGGTGCTTTATTTAATTTTAGCTTTAGCACATATATGTATGTGATGAGCACATATATGTACAGATGTTTGCAGGTATGTGGGCAAATGTCTTTGTGAATGGGTTTATTTGTGTGCATATTCATACAGAAACCCAAGACTAAGAGAAGCCATCTCTCTTAGTCTGTCTTGATCTTATTTGCTGAGTCAGGGTCTTCAACTGAACCCCAAGCTTGCTTATATCTATGGCTAGTCCAGAAAGCCAGCTTGTTCCAGGGACTCTGTCTCCATGCTCAAAGCTCTGGTATTGTATTGGTTAAAATGCCTAAATTCTATTGTAAGTTTGTTGGATGTTTAGATATGCATGGCCATGCGTAAGTTTTTCCCTATTGGGCTGTCAGATTTGATTTTCTTTTTGATTTGTAAGGACCCTGAGTAGATGGTGTACATAATCTATTTTCCTCATGTGCTACATGTTCCTCAAACTTATGCTTTACTTTCTCATTTTATTAATGGTGTTTATGAATTGCTAAGAGGTTTTTTTTTATGCTATCATCTGATTTATTAATCTTCTCTTTGTGGTTGGTGTCATTATCTTGTCTGGTTTAATAAATCTTCTCCAAATTTAAGGTCATGAGGACAGTTTCCCAAATTATCAGATATCCTTCTCCTCCTCTTCTTTTTCTTCTTCTTTTCCTCCTTTTCTTCTTCCTATTATTAATTATTATTATTATTATTTTGCATCATTGTCAATACATTGTATTGAGCTAATTTTTATGTAGGATCTGATTAATTAGTGATCAATATTTATGTGAAAGTATTTATTTTACTTTTTATGTATAATGTGCATATATGTATGTCTGTATATGGGTTTGTGCATGTGAGTGTAGGGTCATGGTGGTCAGAAGATATCATTGAATGCCCCATAATTAGAGTTACAAGCAATTCTTAAGCACCCATTATGAGTTCTAGAAACTTACCAGGGGGACTTATACTAGAGCAATTACTGCTTTTAATCCCCAATCCAACTCTGTGGCCACTATATTCATTATTCTCCAGCTTATCCTGAATGACTCCAGTCTCATTTATTTAAAACATGTGTCATTGCTAACTGGCATTCAGGGAAATCTTTCCCATATATGGCCATTTTGATATGGATGAGGGGTCTGCACCTGAGTTCTGCATTTTACTCTATAATTGTATCAAGCCACTCAGGAACTGAGGTGTTTAGAAGATGAGTTTCAGATTCATTGCTGGTTCATTAGTTTTGATTTCAGCCCACTCTTAGGAAGGTGTTTTTTGGAGATGTCATTGAAACATTAGTTGGCCCTTCTTCTTTAGCCTCTATTGCAGTTCATCAGAAAGTTTACCCAACTTCCTGTCCTTGAGCCCCCTCTTTGTCACAAGAAATATGTTCATGGATGAGTGGCTTTAAATGCCTACCCAGATCATAGAAGTCTTGGAACCCACAAGTCTTAGAATCACAAGTCACAGCTTGGGACCCCTGCCATGTTTCAAAAAAAAAACTTTTCCTGTTATGTGATCTGACTTTTCTCATTTCAAGATGGAAGGAGAACCTTCAGCAAGCTAGGCAGTCATTGCTGGGAGCCAAAGAAATGCTTTGTATTTAGATCACTTAGTTAATCAAACTCTGTATGTTGACTCCACAAGGAATTGATATCTGTATCTATTTCAATACTTACAGCAAAAACGTTGGTATTTGAGGAAATGCTGTACCAACTACACTTAGCTCCATGACTGGGAGGAAAAATAATAACAATAATTATGTGAACTGTTACTTTAATTGAGTTTTACTTTTCTGAGAAATGATAGTCTTCTCTTAAGTCTCCAATTGTCATGGTTAATCTTGATCATCAACTTAGCTGTATCTAAAATCATCATGGCAACACACACTTTTGATATACTTACAAGGATATTAAAAGAAAGGCTTGAATAAGAAGGGAAAGCCTGTCCTAAATAGTGGTAGCACCACCCTCTGGACTTGGGCCCTGCTCAACGAAAGCAGAAGCAAGCTGAGCACCAGCTTTCATATCTGTCTGCTTTCTTACTATAGAAACAATGTGACCAGGTGCTTCTCACTTTTGTCACCGGGTCTTTCCCACAATGATGGACAGTGGCCTCAAACTGTGACCCTCCACAAACCCATCCTTTCTTAATTTTCTTTTGTCAGGCTTTCTGTTGCAGTAATATGAAAGGTAATTAACATACCAACATTCATATTTCAGGGCTCTAAAATCATCACTTATTGCTAGCACTTTATTATCTCCATCCACCCTTTATAACTCCAATTCCAGGTCCCATCCCTCTGTTATTTCTGTTCCCACCACTAATCTCTGCCTTTAAATTTTTTTCTATTTATTTTTAACAGAAGGAGCACCATTTGTTTTCTATAGCAAATGATTTAATCATAAGATTTAACTGCAAAGATTGCCAAGACCCTGTTTGTTGTCACCAAGATGCTATTAAGAAAGCAGATGAAGCTGTTGGAAGCCAGAAACATTAACTCAAAAAAAAAAAAAAAAAAAAAAAAGCAGCAGAATTCCCAGCCCATTAGTCTTGTCATTAGTCTAAGTCCCAACAGTGTCTACTGTGCAGCATAATTCTATTTGTCAGTCTTAACAGGAAACAGAGGACAGAATCAAATTAATATATATGGAGAATTTATTTAAGAGGGATTAATTATAAATGTGTGGATGTGGATCTCATGGGAAAGTACAGCAGAGATGGAGGAATCATGTGGCTCAGGAGAGGGCAGTGGAGCTCATGCAGAGTCTCTAACACTGAGAGCTAAGTAAAAGATGTCCGTAGAAATGGGAAGGAAAGAGAACCATAGAGTATGGGTCTTTAAGAGTAATGTCAATAAATACGATCACCTTAAAAAATATTCCTGGGGAAAGGAAGAATTTTGAACTTCTCCCTCTGATATCCAGACAGTTTTCTACTCTCTGAACATTGTTGGAAAATACACTTCATAGTAGGCCATTGATATAATCTGTACAGGGCAGTGCTGAACTTCACTGAAGACAGTAGGGTTAAAATGAATACCAGAGAAGATAAATGAAGAAACTTACAGATCAGGTATGAGATAGCCAAGTTAACTATATAGAAAAAGAAGTGGGCTCTGGTAAAAAAACATCAAAGCCAACCCATGGCAGGTTTTAGCTGGTCCCTACAGAGCCCCTCCCTAGGAGTATAAGTGAGTTACAGACACCATTAGCTTTTTCTTTAGTTAATTGCTCCACTTTATGGGCTAGTATAGCTTTATACATACCCCTTTAGCTAGTACATGTAGTTGTAACAAATTGAGTTGTGAGTAAGGATGGTTACTAGGAAACTACCACCTATGCCAGAAAGGACAGCACTCAATATCACACTAAACAAGGAGAGGGAAGAGGAGGAACATGTCAATCAAGATGTACAAGTCAAGATACTAGAAGCCGACTTTTCATTGCTGATTGGCTCAGTCCTCCCTCTATCCTGAAGTGAGTATTTTGTTCTTCATTTTTGCCTACCAGAAATCAATACTGATTATCTATGTACTGATATGAATTCTCTCCTTTAAAAGCAGAAGAGAGAGAGGTCCATTGCTGTGATTTGGATCACAGGAAATATACACGTATACATCTCCCCCAACAAAACAAGGAGACTAGAGAGTACAGAACAGATGGTGAGGAGGAAATGGCAGGATGGGGATCCTTTTGTGTTTTATTCATCTTCCACTGTTCTTTCTAAATTGGTTGATACTTTTTAACATGGACACAGTCTTATAAAAACTCACCTCTGTAGTAATGCCAACTCAGTCATACTCTCCCAATACCTCTAAGCTGTTCATCATATCCAGTGTTTTTCATATAATAAAAAGGAGGAAAGAATGTAATTCAAGCACATGAAACATGACTGCTATTATTCCTCTTCTGTATTTTAGTAACTCATTTGAAAATCAAAACTGTCCTTTTCTGTCTCCAAAGTGAAGGTTCCAAAACTTCTGTCAGTGCATCAGCTGAGTGAAATCAACATTTCAATGGGGCTTTTCTCTTTTGAGTCCTCTTTTCTCTATTCCCTATTGGTTGGACTATCAGATGTGGGAATGAGAGATGCTGTAGAGACTCCTCATAGAATACACAGAAACATCTCCAACCCAGTGGTCCATCACAAATTGGAAGTAATCGTAAGAACAGTGATTCTAACTACTGGTTCTGAGTCTGAACCTGAAGAAAGAGTGTTGACATGAGTCTCAGCGAATTAAATCATTCCTCTGGCCCCATTACTCTTCTAGTCATTAAGACTTCAGCCACACTTAATCCAAGGTGACAGAGATAAATAAGACTTTATCTAGTTGGATATAGAGATAGCTCCATGGGCAACATACCTGTTCCATAAGCATGAAGACCTGAGTTTGAATCACCATTACTGACTTATAAAAGCCAGGTGTGGCCAGTACACATCTCTGAGCCCAATGTTTGGTGCAGTGTAGTGTGTGTGTGTGTGTGTGTGTGTGTGTGTGTGCACATGACAGCAGAATTCCTGGGGATGGCTAGTCAGCCAATCTAGACAATTAGCAAAATTCACTTTCATTGAGAAACTTTGTATTATAAAGTTAAGTGGAGAGAAATGAAGGAAGGTAACTGAGAATGATCTATTGTCTCCACACGCACCTGTACACACCTGTATACAAATGTGTGTGTTTGCACACAAACCAACATATACATAGACATTTCCACATGGAAGGAGAGCTCATGAATTGCTTCACTAGGCACAATATTAGTAGGGTTCTTATTTACTGGACCCATTCCTCCTGGATGAGTGAGGAATGATGGAGGCTGCGAGCAGAATGGCACATCTGCTAGTCAAGGAAGGACAGAAATTGTTGTAGAGCTCTTGGAGCTGGAAGGGAAACATGACACATGTGGAAGATAGTTTGGTTTTGTGACAAGACACCTGAAAAATGCATCTAATAAAAGAAGGATTTAGTCTCATACCGTTGCATCTTTTAATCCATGATCCTTGGCTTCTGAGCAAATATGGTGAGGTTGTGCATCATGGCAGGGAAAATATAATAAAGCAAAGCCACTTACCTCATGGAGGATAGGAGAGAAAGAGAGACTAGATAGGTGACAGGGTGATAGAAAAGGGACAATGAAAGTATGGAAGGAGAAAAAAGAGGTGGGGAAAGAAAGGGAGGGAAAGAAAGAAAGAAAGAAAGAAAGAAAGAAAGAAAGAAAGAAAGAAAGAAAGAAAGAAAGAAAGGAAGGAAGGAAGGGAAGGAGGGAAAGCTAAGAGGGCAGAGCAGGGAAAGAGGGAAGGAGAAAGAATCATGGGATTCTATACAGCACCTGATAACACTTAGCTATCTTTGTGTTACTGTTAAACCATCCCTTAAAGTTTTTAGCAGTTCTACAAATAGCACCAACCAGCTGAAATTCTCTACAGAAGCTTTAGGAACTGTGAAGACATTGCAGAAACCTGAATGGACAGCTTCTCCTTCAGAACTCTGGAACATGCCCATTGTTCTAATCAACCTCAGCAGAGTGTGTTAGAGCCCACCTTTAATCCCAGCACTCTGAAGGTAGAGGGAGGTGGATCTTCATGTGTTTGAGATCAGGCTCATCAACAAAGTGAGTTCCAGCACAGCCATGGCTACTCAGAGAAACCCTGTCTCTGAAAAATTCAAGCAAACAAACCAAGAAAACTAAACCAAACCAAACCAAAAGCCATTTTTACCCCCTCCACTCTCTGTCTAGATATGTATGCATGTGTGCATTCATTCTATTTCATAGTGAAATGTTATTGTGTACAATGAATTCAAAGATCATATAAACTGTGATATTCATTTGACTGCTATAGCAACTTGCTGGATTACTATCTGCACTTTAGTTTCTAAGACAGCCATTTGAGGTCAGGGTTTACTTACAGGAATTCTCTAACCTGAAATAAAACTAGAAGGCTAACTCACATTTTCCAGTTGTTACCTCACACACATTCTATCCCAGCATTCCTTGTGGCTGTAGATCTTTCACTGTTGGTGGCGCTAGGGGTGCTAAGCCATGGGTTCCTCTCTATTTGATTTTGTCTTTCAAACAAAAATGAACTATGAACCTTTGTTTTATCTGAAACAGTTCAAAGTACAAAGCACAGGTCTCTTCATGAAAGGGGCATTTTACATCTCTGCTCTCATTGCCTTGATCATCATCGAAATGCTGTGTGAGAGTTTCCGTCCATTTTCTAATGTAGAATGAGTAGTGAAGAGACAAAGATGAGTGTTTCTGATTTTAACCAGTTTCAGTTGGAAATTTCATGATAGAATTTCAGATCCTTATGATAATTCTTGGGAGATATAGGTGAGCAGTATCACTCTGTGTGCTATATGACAAAGTGATATAATTCTTGGACATGGCAGTGATGTTCCAAGAAAAGCAAGTCTTTCTTGTGACATTCTGAGAAGGAACTTCCATTATCAGAGACACGTGACTTAGTTCTGTGACTTGAAAGACTAAAGTCTTCATCTAGGTTAGTTAGGGCTACTATCGATTTAGTGAAACACCATGACCAAAGCAAATTGTGGAGGAAAATATGTATTTGCCTTACACATCCATATCACTGTTCCTCATTAAAAGAAGTCAGGACAGGAAATCAAACAGGGCAGGAACCTGGAATCAGGAGCTGATGCAGAGGCCATGGATAGGTACAACTTACTGACTTGCTCCTCATGGCTTACTTAGCCTGCTTTCTTATAAAACTTAGGACTATCAAGACAGGGATGGCACCATCTATAATGAGCTAGCCCCAACCCCATAAATAACTAATTAAGAGTATGGGTTTGCATATAACTCAATCTTATGCAGTCATTTTTTTCAACTGAGGCTCCCTGCTCTGATATCTCTACCTTGTGTCAAGTTGACTTAAAACTACCTATTATATCAGGCAACTCAAGATAGGCTTTATCTTAAGTGATCTTAACTATCTCCTTCCAGCCTCCTACTGCGGAAAGAAAGCTTACAAGATTGTTCTTTATTCATTTACAGAGACTTCCTGAGAAATGATGCTATAAAATATTCCTAAGTTAAATTATTTCTCCTAGGATCCCCTCCCCAGTTTCTGACAATTAAGAGTGATGTATATCTGGGTCTTACATCTCATTTTAATCAAGAAACCTGATTACATGTCTATCCTCTATTATAAGCATCTTCAAGAATACCTGTGGTAACCTTAGTAATCACCATATTTATTCCTTAATTTATTGATGTAATAATTTGTGTGGATTTCTCAAGACTTTCATGTTATTAATTCATTCAGTCATTCATATTTTTTAACTCCTGAGTTCTAACTTATATTGCATCCCACTAAGTCCAAGCATAATGACCGTATTAGCTATGAGCTATATATATTCAATCTAGACCACTGCCACAGTTACTTGTTTCCGAGAATTTGGCACAACCTATAGTCACCTGAAAAAAGAGTCTCTATTGAGGGATTGCCCAGATCAGATAGGCCTTCGGGCATGTCTGTGGGGATTTGTCATTGGGGTAATTGTTAATTGAGGGAGGAGAGTCAAGCCCACTGTGATCATCACCATCTATTGGGCAGGCATTTCTGGGCTGTATAATAAAATTAGCTGAGCCAGTGAACAAGTCAGCTAGTAATCATCATCCTCTAATATGGGGCTGTGAGCGAGTTTCCTGGTCTAAGATAATGCTTCGTAGAATATTAAAGAGGCCTGTTTGATTTCCTTCTTTGAGTTCATAGCCTCTAATGATGGGCTGTAACCTGGAAGTATAAGCCAAATAAATCATTTCCTCTCCTAGTGACTCTTGGTTAGTGTTTTATCACAGCAACATAAAGGAAACCAAAATATCCACCATTACTCAACCTAGTGCCACAGTCAGGGTTCCCGCAAGTTTTGTGTTCTCTCTCCTTTGGTAAACAACATTTAATCTGCTCTCCATATAGTCTCCAAAATCCTGTTAATACTGTTGAACAAGATTTACAGAACTCAACTATAACCTCAGAGAAAGTTTCTCTTTGTTTTAAATCAATACGGAGGTAATGAGTGTGATTAAAAAGAAGGACCTGTAATAATAACTCCTGTTGTTTCAAGTCACAGAGGGTTATGTTCGTCTGTATTTTGGGATATAAGGTCACATTCTTTATATGTTGATATGTCCCCATATGTGCAAGTGATTCTATATTATAAGTACAAAGCTATTATTATTTTCTCTTCAACATGAGATGCCTGGTGGAGGATTGAGATCGAGTCTGTACATCTCCCAAACTGACTCACTGACTGCACCTTGGTCACATTTGTCCTACAATGAAGAGCTTTGAGGCTGCCATGGAGACCTTGTGTTTCTCTGTTACTTTCTCTCAAATTGAGACTGTGATTCTGTTTGTTTATCTGATACATTCTTCAGGCATATTTCATAGTTAATAAAAAACTGTCAATTGGACAAGCTGTAGAAAGATTCACTTGAAAAAGTTTCTGTGGTGGAGTAATTGGCTTTCTTGGGTTAGCGCATAGGCATCTCTGTGAGTGGTTGTCTTAGTTATTAATTGATGGAGGGGGGCTCAGCCCACTCCAGGCAGCACACTGACTGGGCAAGTGTTTCTAAGCTGTAAAAGACAGCTAGATGAGCACAAGTTGATAAGCAAGCTGGAGAATGAGCCAGCAAGTAAGGCTCCTCCGTGATGCTTGCCTCTGGGTTTCTGCCTTGAGTTCCCCCACACCTCACTTTGGCTTCTCACAGTGAGAGTGACGGACTGTGACCCAGAAGGATAAGCCAAATAAACACTTTCTTCACTAATTTGCTTTTGTTCAGAATGCTATTATCACAGTAACAGCAAGCAAACTTCGAAGAGCATTAGGAGAACCAGGAGATTCTACAACCATTGCTGGAGTGTTAGCTACTAAGACCCAGAGCTCTTTGATCTCCTGTGCTCTGTTTCTATCTGCATTTCATTTGCTTCTGTCTCCCATGGTGTTCAGAGTAATCATGATGCTATCACATACCACAGGTCACTTCTCCCCCTTGAGTGGTATATTCATCTCCTCTCTCAGTCCACAAGGTGATTATCTTGAAATTCTCAAATCTGTGACTAACACTTCTACAATACAATATTGACGGCCTCTTTCCTGAAGCCATTTTGGTACAAATTACTGTATCCATCAGGGAATCAGCAGGAAACAGATGGCACAGTCAAATTAGGATAATTTGACAAAATTTTATTTACAAAGTGACTAATTACAAAGGTATGGGTGAGGAATTGGAGGAGCCACCAGAGATAAAACAGGTATCTGGAGTTAGCAAGAGCAGCTGAGTTGTCATTACTATTAAAAAAAAAAAAAAAAAAAAAAGAAGGGAGAGAAGATCTTCCCCAGCCACAGGCTGCATCAATTAGAGAGAATCAGAAGGGAAAATCCTTTTTCTCCAGTCTCATCTAGCTCAGTGATTTTTCTCCAGGCTCATTTTATGAAAACCTGAGCTCACCTCTTATCTCTTCAGACTTGCTTGTTCTAAGGACTTACTGTCTCCAGTTGTTTTGTGACTTTTGTGAAATCTGATAACAGGTGACAATGTTTACTGGAATCTCTTTTTACACTGCAATCATACATTCCACTACAACCCCAAGGTAACAGAAGTCATATCAAGTATAACTTTGATTGTCTGAAAAGCGATAGAGGCACCAGCTGTCCTATGATACAAAGTCAGTAAATACGTTAAAAAATTAAAGTAAATGAAGAAACAATTGAAAATTCGTGAAAGGTGATGAAAAATAAAGTTAAGGGTGGCAGAGGTAATGTTAACCTTATTTGGGGCAGCCTGCAGCATCCCTATTAACTGGTTTGACTATTGGTGCCAATAAGACAATTGAAAGGACAAGTGAAAGAGAGATACACTGAGGGACGATTTAATCATTTGGCACATTGGAATGAAAATAGAGAAAGATGTTGGGTGACTCCAAGAAGGAACTGGGCTTTCGGTTGGGGCAAGAGGTGGGCATGGTGAAGCAGCTTTGTCTGTTACGTGTTCTGATCACCATCTTAGTGACAGTTGTGCAAGGGAGTCTGAAGTCCCTACTGCCTGAGAACAGTGCTCTGCTTCCCATTTCTCATGCTTGCTGGTACCTACCCTCAGGCGGTGAGTCAACAACACTGTTATTAAAATGAACAAGCAAATATATATTTTAAAACATAAACTAAAGAAAAGTAGGAAGTAGTTCAGTTAAAGGAGCAGGAGGAGAAGGGAGGAGAGGAAAAGGAACAGGAAGATGAGGAGGAAGGAAATAAGCAGAGCAGAAGGAGGGCTGAAGGATAATCATACGGTTCATATTTGTATACTTTCTATTTCTCACTATCTATTCCCCATGAAAATGAAGAATATAAGTTATTAATCCCAGCATCAGGAGTATGAAGCTTTTCTTGGCAAAATAAGAATAACCCAACAATTCTCTATTGCTAACGAAGAAAAATCTCTTCTGTTGTTTCTGTTTGTCTCTTGCAGTGTATAGTATAACACAGGAAGATTGGGCTATACATTAATTAAATTTACTTGGTCTTGTAATTCAGGTTTCTTTTGCTTAACCTCAAATGCATCAAATTGTTATGTTCAATTTCCTGTTCTTAATCGCTGGCCTTACTTTTTTTATATACCTTCTGATATATAATAAGGCACTCACACTGTGGTGGTTTGAATTGTGAATGTCTCTTATAGGCATTGGACATTTGACCATTCATTCAACAGTTGGTAAAGATATTTGGACATGTTTAAGTAGTATAGTTTTAGGGGGGAGGTATGCCACTAGAGGCAGGCATTGAGAGTAAATGATTCTCATCTACTTAAGGCTTTTGCTTACTTTGTCATGCTTCTGATTCAAGATGTGAGTTCTCTTCTTTCTGCCATGCTTCCTTGATGGCATGGAATCTAATCCTTTGGAACCATAAGCCCAAAGAATCTTGTTCTTACATAACTTGCCTTGGTCATAGTGGTCTATCAAAGCAAAGATAAATTTGTACAGAAGTTGGTACTGGGAGGGGATGTTGCTATGAATAGACTTGTCATGCCAATTTTGGAGAAATGTGAAAGATGTTGGAATTTTTTCTAGAAAGTAGTTGAATGATATAAACAGAGCTTAACTGTAACTCCTAATAGAAACTTTGAAGACAGACGGTATTCCTAAAATCTAGGCAGACTGTGAAAGCCCAGCTCTAAAAGTTTCAGAGTAGGACAATGCCACGGACCAGGCTCAGTTGCCCCCCCACCCCCCAATCTGTGTGGAGTCAAGGGTTCCAGCAGGTGGGCACGGAGTAGGCAAGAATTGACAGACAGATGTGGACTCAAGGGAGAGCTGAATCTGAATGTAATGTCAAATTGAGCATCAAACTTTTTTACAGAAGAAAATAGGGAAGTTAGGTGACACATCGGCAAGGTACAATGAGGTTACCTGATGCTTAATGACTCTAACACAAAACAGAGGAATGCAAACACAAAGACTGACAGGAACTGGGCAATAAAACAACTGAGACAAAGTCAATTCTATCTAAGGTCACCTATATTCTTAGAAGCCAGGTGTGAGAGCAAAGGTTTTCACACCTAAGTCAGGGTTCTAATTAGGAAGGTCTGCTCTAGCTAACCTTCTCATGAATAATGCAATACTCTAAAACCACAGCTGGATCTACTTCCTAAACCATTGTAAATTCCTGCATATGGGAGCCACTTGGCTTTTATTCTAAGTGATAGTGTGTGTGGGGGGGGACTTTCTACTAATAAGTAATGTAGTCTGCCATACATAACTATAATAAAAATTCTAAACTGACTTTGCTAAGCTTGCCTTGAGATTTCTAACTCTATGTAGTAGATAGTAACGCCTTATTTTTTTTTCACTATCTCTCTTATAATACTAGAGGCAATTCTGAATATCATTCAACTACTTTCTAGAAAAAATTCCAACATCTTTCACATTTCTCCAAAATTGGCATGACAAGTCTATTCATAGCAATAGACATTCAGAATAGGCAACATTCTTACTGAATTCAAAGCCCATGGTCTGCTCAAGAACTACCTAGGGCATTGGTAAAGGCCAGGAAGCAAAGTTCAATTTTGCTTAGGTATTTGGCAAGTCATTGCTTGGAGATTTCTATAATAATACTGAAAGAAAGCACACAGATCCATTCACAAGGACAAGTTTGGAGCATACATGCTATGGGATGCCACAGTTCCAGGAGACTAAGTTTCCCTGAACTTTTCACCTCAGGATTGCATTCAGGCTTTTGGCCTGTCATGCATGCAGTAGTGACTGGAATGGATGTAGCAGGACAATATTAACAACTTGGCTAATCATCATTCTGTGGTATTTTTTGATAAGAATGTAGTGGTTTTCTGCCCATGTACCAAGAACTTCCTAAGGATAACTTAAAAAGCAATAAACTAAACTTCAAGGGATAGATTTATAGGTAGCCTCATGTTGACTCTGTCCTGTGTTTTTTAGTCATTCTTATGCAGTTCTACAATGAAATGGGCAGAAGGAAATAAAACATACACAACTTGGAGTACAAAAGAACACTAACAAACCCAAGGCTTCTGCTGGAAGGGAGCCTAAAATTGTTAAGGAGTTTATAACTAAATAAGGAGGTCCTTGATCTACATTGGAACAGGGGGGAAGAGTACCCTCAGAACAAAACCCCATCCAGTCCAGCTTTCAACTTAGAAAAGAAATATGCCTAAAGTGTCTTCTGTTCCTAGCAAGCACCTGAATAAAATTGTTGTAAATGTCAGTCATAAAAGGAGATGAGAAGATAACCCAGCTGGTGGCCAAGCTTGACACTGTCTTCTATATTATGCTAGATTTTTAGTCATAAAAGTTTCAGTAAAGAAGGATCAAGGAATTTTTCTCTGGGGTTTCAGAGACCCTCCGAGTGTTACCAGTGTGTGTAGCAAAGGGCTTGCATGAAGACCCTGAGAGGACATAGTCTTGCCATCATTGTTAAAATCTGTAGTACTGAAGCCCCAGATGCCGAGGTTACAGAACCACGGGATAGCTGCAAAGAATATCTACAAAAGGAGTAGAGTCAAGAGAGAGAAGTGTTTACATACAGCAAGTCTGAGGGAATGGAGTCATTTAAGTCCTTTGACACTGGAAATCGAGCTGCAGAATTTGCCACTTGCCTTGCTGAGTTTTATGCTAGGTTCAGTCCAGTGTTTCTTCAATGTGCCTCATTCTCCCCATCTGCAATGGTATTGTATATTTGGTGTTATTGTATGTCAAAAGAATGTACTCTGCTTTTTTTATTTTCTAGTGGGTTAAAATAATGAGAATGTCTTGAAGCCCAGAAGAGCTTTTGGACTTTTACAAACTATAAAGACTATGAGAGACTGTGAATATTGAAGTTTTACTGTATTTTGTATTACGTTTTGGCCGCAAGCATGTTGGGGACAATGAGTAGAATGTAATGTGAAATGTTCCAGTAGGTCTTGGGGATTTGAACTCTTGGTTCCCAGTTATTGGTGCTATTTAGAGATGTTTAGGGGATATAACCTTTCTGGAGAAATTGTGTTACAGAAAATAGTCTTTGAGAGGAAATTCCCATTCTAATTGTAGTTTACTCTCTCTGCTTTGTGCTTGCAGTTCAAGATCTGATCTCTGTTTGCTGCCATGATTCCCTGCCATCTTGGCCTCTAATCCTCTGGAATCATAAACTCAAATAATGTCTTCTTTAAGTTCCATTTGCATGTTGCTTTTTCACAACAGCAGAAAAATATTACGTACAGTTTTGCACATTAAAATAGGGCTATGGAGGGCCAGGAGTCAGAATTCAGACCAAGGGCAAAAGACAAAATGTATGAAAATCATAGCAATGAATACAGCCTGAACTGATTAGGAGAAAGTCAGCTCAGTTTAATTCAATTCGATTTCAAATTGATAAACTTTCATTGTCCGTTTAATCTATTATTTGCATAGATCAGCATCTTTCTTAACCTGATGCCTTTGGATACTAGTAGACATAACTACCATGTGGACATTGTTCATGTAGGACTGAATATGCCACATTATTTCTTGAGAAGTTACAGACAGTGTGGAGGAGGAACAAATGCAGGAAACACTTGGGGTAGGCGTTAGGAGAAGGGGGAGGAGACTCATTCATCCCGTTTCTCTTTATGGAAGTCTTCACAGGAACATGACAGAGTTTGAAAGAGTGACAGATGCCTGGCGAAAGAGAAGTCAGGAAAAGGACAAAGGTGGAGAAGATGTGCAGTTCAGGGATTGCCTTTATAGGCTGAAGCAATGTCAGAGAACATTCTGCAAAAAGTAGTAACTGATACTCAGCATGACTAATGGACATGGATTCGTTTTAGTGCATCATTCAGTTATTTAAATGTAGTAATGAGCCTATGGGTATATTTGTATATATTATATATGGGAAATTTTCTAAAACATTTGAATATGGTTCTTACTCCATTTCTGTCTCTCATTACATAGAACAGGCTTCTAAGAGATAACAACAAATATGGTAAAAATAAAGTATAATGAAGCAAAAACTATCATATCAAAGTTGAACATGGCAATCTCAAATGAGGAAAAGTCCTAAGAGCAAGCATAACAGAGTTTCAGTGTCACAACACTTTTAGACAGTATTCAGTGAAAGGGTTTATATATATATTTTTTAATTTGGAGTGAATAAGGGCTATATAAACCTTGAAAAGTAGAAAGCTTTTTTTTTTTTTTGAGTGTACATTGGCTGAGGTTTAAGGTACTGGGAACCCGTGATTTCAGCAAGGACTACATGGTATTCCTAAGGTAGAAAATTCAGGTGTTGGGCACCTCAGATAAAGTCAGGAGGAGAAGAAGAAGCCCCGCTGAAAAGGGGAGTCCTTCAGACTAATACCTTAATAGCAGTGTTTCCCAACATGTCATTTCTTGACATCTACTCCCCTTGGTTGAGATTACTTCCTTTTCTTCTAGAGCTTTAATATGTACTGTTAAGTTACTAGTATATGATTGCTCCAGTTTTTTTTTTTTAATGTAGGCAATTAGTGTTACAAATTTTCCTCTTAAAAATTGCTTTCAGCCAGGCAGTGGTGGTGCACACCTTTAATCTCAGCACTTGGGAGGCAGAGGCAGAGGCAGAGGCAGAGGCAGAGGCAGAGGCAGAGGCAGAGGCAGAGGCAGAGGCAGAGGCAGAGGCAGAGGCAGAGGCAGAGGCAGAGGCAGAGGCAGAGGCAGAGGCAGAGGCAGGCAGATCTCTGAGTTTGAGGCCAGCCTGGTCTACAGAGTGAGTTTCAGAACAACCAGGGCTATACAGAGAAACCCTGTCTCGAAAAACCAAAACCAAACTAAAACAAAACAAAACAACAACAATAAAAAACTGCTTTCATTTTGTTTCATAAATGTGGGTTTGTTGTAAATTTATTTTCATTTAATTCTATTCTATTCTATTCTATTCTATTCTATTCTATTCTATTCTATTCTATTCTATTCTATCCTATCCTATCCTATCCTATCCTATCCTATCCTATCCTATTCCATTCCATTCCATTCCATTCCATTCCACTCTTTATTTCTGTGTGTCTGAATTGACTCATTTTTCATTCAGGAAAGAGTTTTTCCATTTCAATGCATTTGTAAGCTTTTTGATGTTGAAATTTAGCTTTAACATGTAGTGGTTGACAGGATACAGGGAATTATTTCCATTGTATTCTATCTGTTGAGATTTTATTGTGTTAGATTATGTGGTAAATTTTGGAGAAATTTTTATGAGGTATAGAAAAAAGATAAATCCTTTTGTGTTTGGGTTCTGTAAATATATGCCACAATTTATTTGGCATTTGCTATGCTTCTTATATTTTATAGGCATCTCCTTTTTTAGGTTAGGAAAATTTTCCTCTATAATTTTGTTGAAAATATTTTCTAAGTCTTTATGCTGCATTTCTTCTCCTTTTTCTGTACTTACTATCTTTAGTTTTTTTGTCTTTCCATAGTGTTCCAGGTTTTCTTGATGTTTTGTGTCAGGGTTTTATTTTTTTAATTGACCATTTTCTTCCACCAATATATACATTTCTTTTATCATATATTCAACTCCTTAGAGTTTTTCTTCCATCTCTTGTATTCTGTTAGTGAAGGGTGCCTCTGCAGTTTCTGTTCAAAATTCTAAAGTTTTCATGTATAAAATTTCCTGAATTTGGGTTTTTTGCTTCCAATTTTAGGTTTTTATTCATTGCTGTCCACAGTTTGTTGTGCTTTCCTATACTTCTTTAAGGGATTTATTCATTTTATATTTTAAGGACCTCTATTATATTCATAAAGACTGTTTAAAGATCTTTTACTTATGCCTCAGTTGTTTTTTGAATTCTTACTGTGTTGGGTTCTAGCGGAAACATATTGCACTGGATGCTATAAATTCTATTTTCATGATATACTTTAGGCATCTGAGTCTGATATGCTTATAGGTCTAGGTGCTTATTTATGGATTTGTCTTTGTTGGGTGGGTGTTTTGTTCTTTGATTTGGGTTTTCTCTCTGGACTTTTGGAGAGTTATGATGGCTGTGTGTTGCTCATTTTCCTGGCCTGCTCAAGTCATGTGTTCACATGGAATGCTTGCTGGTATGCGAGGCTGGGATAGTGAGATGAGTTAGGGAAAAGAGTATTGGAGAAAATCTTTGTTATTTCTTGGGCATGGGTCAGATGGAAAAGGACAACCACATCAGGTTTCTTGCTACAGAGCTAGTAATAGGACTGGTTGTGCTAAATTCCAGGAGCATTTGGAGAGGTGTGGGTCTGTCTTCAGACTAGTTGGTAATTTAGGAGAAGTGGTCCTTGGATTATCAAGGTCTGCCTGCTAGGACTAATTTCTAGGACAAAGCAACAAGTGAGGGAAGGAAGATTAGAAGAATATCTGGGAGACCTACCAGAGATGTGGGTAGTGAGAAAGGAAGGGTTCAGTTTATGTTCTGTTGCAGTGCTAGGAATTAGACTGGGGTGTTATATTTGGCGGAAGGCAAAGAATGATAAGGGTATTCAGTTAGTTTTCATGTTTTCCTGTTCCGCTTAGCTGGTATGTTCCCAGTAAATGTCTGCTGGTGTATAAGTCTGGGATAATGGGACAAGTTAAGTAAAGGCTGGTTGGGAAAGAAAATCGTTGTAATTTTGGGGGGTGGGGTCAGAAAGGAAATGAATACAGTAACAGGTTTCTTGCACCTGACCATATTTTTGAAAGGAAGATTCATAAATATAGTATGCTAGCCTCCAACTCATTATGTAGCAAATTATGTCTTAAAATAATTTATAATTCTATCTCCTTCTTTGAATATTGTGATTATTGGCATATACCAACATGACTCCTTTTATGCAGTGGTAAGGACTGAATTCAGAGACTTCCGCTTGCTAGGTAAGTATTGTGGCAATTGAGTTACACCCCAAGTCCTACTACCTATATTTCCATGTGATCTGTTTTCTAACTTTCCACATAGTTAAATGTTTTTGGAATTTATCTGAAGAATTAATTTTATTTCAAGCCAGGCTTTTTTTTATTTAAAAATTTGCAAGCTATGAATATGTATCTCTGGAATCCTATGTACATAAGAGTCCAGGTGTCTTTGAAAGCCACAAGAGATTGTGATCCACTAGACAGGGGTGTTAGGAATTCAGCTCAGGCTCTCTGTTAGAATACATACCTATAACCACTGATCCATCTCTTCCGAGGTTTTTCTTCTGTGTACTACTCTATAATATAATTGTTGTATCTAGAATGTGACAAAGTTTCTTTGGTTTAGAAAACACTGGAAAAAAAAGAGAGCAAATTTTGCTTTCAGTCATTCTCTGTCTAGTCTCACCTTGACTACACAACAAATTAGCTAACCCCTGATGCATGTATCTGTCATAATTCCTCCACTATAAAACATTTTATGGCCTCACTCATATCTTGTCAAGGTTATCATGTTCATTTTTCAGCTAAATATACCATCATTTTGATAATCTTCAGTACAAATACTCTGCTGAGTGTATGTAAAAGAATGCTTAGCATTCATGTACTGCATTAGTGTTTAGCATCACCTTTACTCTATAAACAGAGCCTGGAAATATGACTCTGGTGGCTAGTTACTGTGAAAATTTATAGCAATGCTTTGTAGAAACCAAAAAAAAAAAAAAAAATGGATATCGCTATGAAAGATGTTGATTTTGTTTTGTCTGAGTTGTCTTTGTTTTATACATTCTATTTTGCACTCTGATCAAGAATATAACTCAGGGTTCTGGTGTCTTCCATATGATTAAAAATGGCATATAGCATGAAAGAAATACAGCAAGGAGGAAGCTCAGCTTCTGTGACATGCACGCTGAATTTGCAGTGAGATATTTGCATGTAGCATGCCAAAAACTGATGGAGAATATTTTGTGAAGGTCACTCAACAAAGCCATATCTCATGCATAGCTTTCTCCAGAACATATTTTACAATGCTAACTTTAAAAGAAAAATGTGATAAGGCATTTCATAAAATGTAAAAACTTCCTTTTTATATTTGTATAAAATGCTATCCAGCCATATAAACACCAATTTCTTATGCAGTCCCGAAAAATTTTTCATCTATTCACATGTGATACACAATTGAAAGTTTTAGCCATTTTCATGAGATTCCATTTGTATAATTAGTTTTACACATTCAGAATGACAGGTACAGAGATGGCTCAGTTAGTAAACTGCTTGGCATGTAAATGTGAGGACCAACATTTGGATGCTCATGGAACTGTGTAAGTGATGAACATGATAGCACTTATCTTTACCCTCAGCCCTTGCTGGGACTAGACACACGTTATCTAGGGCTTGTTGACCAGTTAGTCTTGTGGAATCAGTTAGTTATGAGTTTCATGAAGAAGTGCTGTCTTAAAACCTAAAGTGGGGAGCAATTGGAGGAGGCATTGAAAGCCAACCTCGGTCTATCTATGCACACAACAATACATGTACACATAGCACTTCCTCTTCATTGCCCATACACCAGTAATCCTGAGAGAGAGAGAAAGATAGAGAGAGAGACAGAGACAGACAGACAGACAGACAGACAGACAGAGAGGCTGAAACAGAGAGACTTATTGAGAGAGACAGAGAGCAAAACAGAGAGACAGAGACAGAGAGACAGACAGAGAGAAAAAAGAAAGAGAGAATGAATCAGAACCTTCCCACTTCTGACAACTGGACATCTGGGCATTCTGGCAACAGGGATCTCATGAATGCAAGATACTGTTATGTTTCAGTGTTTATCACAGCCCTGTGAGGGAAGCATTATACTTTCTTCTTGAATTAGACAATGAAAACTCAGAACTTCAATGAAATTATTTAAGATTATCTAATGCTTGATAGCAAGAATGAAAAATACCTAACTTGGAGCCCTTGGTTTATGTCTAATAAATACTGATTTTCATTGAGTCTAAGCTTCTAGCTCCCAAGGGGTTGTTCTTTTGTACAAAATCCAGTTGAAAATATCCTGGGGACTTAATATAATACACATTCCAGAAGAGGATTAACAAATGGCTTAGGCAAGTATTTGGAATTGCTATTTAATTTGCAAACCATTCTAAATGCTTTATTTTTTTGAAATTGCTATCTAAAAACAACCTTGCAAAAATCTACAACCTATAGACTTAAACAGTTTTCCAGGAATATAACACAAGAAATGGCATATAAATGAAGACATGATTTTTAAAATTCTCTAAACTGTATTTCTTACCACTAAGGCATACCTTTAGAAGCTAAATACACTTTAAACAAAAAATATGTGTTGCACCTTAAAGTGCAAAGTACAAACTTTGGAGGCATCATTAAAAGGAGAGAAATAGAGAGGTGAGAGGAAAGAGAATCTGATAAAACCATATTATGTTTAAAAATGCATAATGATGAGCTGGAAAGATGGCCTAATAGTTAAAAGCTCTTGTAGCTTTTACAGTCTTGAGCTCATTTCTGTTCACCCATATCATGTGTTTCACAGTCCACTCCATCTCCAGAATATCTGATATGCCCTGGTGGTCACTGAGAGCAATTGCACTCACATGCACATACACATAAATAAAAATAAAATCTAAACAATAAAAAGTCATATGACATTTAATGCCTTTTATGTAATTTAGAATTAATAAAGTTATAAAACTACATTATCACCTAAGCAATTCATTTCGATCAGAGAGGTCCTTGTGGAGTCTTGTAACAGAATCCTAGGGAAATTTTAAAATGTATCTTTTTAAGACCAGTGTGAATGTCAAATATTCCCAATAGGCTCAAGTTTTTGAACATTTGGTCCTCGTTTGGTGATGCTGTATCACCAGATGGTGGAATATTTTGGACTTGGTGCCTCGCAGGAAGCTAAAGGGTTATAATGCTCTATCCATATAGATGGTTTGTGAACGATAGCTCTCCTGATTTGGGGCCAGAACTCACTTTTTACTTGGCAACAGGTATCAGCCAGCTACTGTGTAAAGATTCTTCCTATTCTCCCTTCTATTCCCCTTAATTTGCTTCTTGTAAGATCATGAGAAAAGTACCTAGCATTTCCTCAGGACTATGATTCTTATAACACTGTCATAACTAAAACGACTCATGTAATTGATCTTCTACATTGGGTATTTAGATGGCTTGGTTTATTTCTTTATTGTCCATGATAAAAATAGTGGCATGTGCTTTTTTTGGTCCCAAATATTTATTGATAATTTTCTTAGGAGAAATTAAGTTACATAAGAAAAGTTGCTGAATAGAAAAGTATATAGATAAGAATGCTTTCTGAGTTTTTAAATTATATGTATATGACTGTTTTGGTCACACATATATTTGTAAATTATGTGTGTGTGCCCACTGCATATGGAGGCCAGAGGAGGACATCAGAATTCCCTAGAAGTTGAGTCATAGATGCTTGTGAGCTCCCACATGCATACTGGGAATCAACATGTGTTCTCTGAAAGAGTAAGTGCTCTTAACCACCAACCATCCCACCAGCTCTGCTTTCTGATTTTTCATCCAAAATTAGCAAAATGTGTTCCTTTCAATAAAACATTAAGGTTTTAATGTGATCTCTAGACACATGTATGGTGAGAGTTTCCCATATTATTAAGCGACATAAAATTTAAATGATACTCTTAAGTTCATGGATAATTTTTCTCTCGTAAACTAGATATGTATCTTTACATAGACTTATTTTTTTGTGCATGAGCATGACGCTTTGCCTTCATGAATATATGTTCACAATGGGTGTATCTGGTAGCCATAGAGACTAGAAGTTGAGCTGAGGTTGCTGGAGTTTGTGAGCTGCTCAATGTTGGTACTGTAAACTGATCTTGAGTCCTCTGCAGGAGCAGCAAATGAGCTTAACCACCGAGCCTTTTCTCAGGCTACAGCGGAACTTCTTAAATTTTAAACTTTTAAAGCTTCTTATTAATAATGCAGCATTGCTTTGTATTTTATGTGTGTTTAAATGGACTACTTATAGTAACGTTTAAAGTATATTAGTGATATTTTCTTGAAAAGGTGCTCAAAATTGCCAGAAATTTCCCTTGCATTATATGACTTTTACCTGTTTATTTTTTTTTCAAGATCTACTTAAAGTGAGCATATGTCTGTTTATAACTCTTACTGAGTAGCATATATGACCCCCCATTAAGTCTGAATATTGCTGCTCTGTGTTAAGTTTATTGCTTGTTGATGTAAAAATGCTTTGTTATATATAGGAGAAGTGAAATCCTCTCCTTATTTTCTCTTATATGTACATTTGAGTTTCCCAATCTAATTTGAAATTGAATCCAGAGTCATTTTGAACCTACCACTAGGCATCCATTGCTTCTATGAAGGCTGTGACCATGCAATAGTAATGAACTAGAAATCTAAGTCCTGAAATCTTAGGAAAATCTTGGGAAGACAGACTAATTCAAAAGAGCAATTCAAACAATGTTGTATGATGTTCATTGAGGAGACGTTGTGTGGAAAAGTTTGCTTGGTTAGCTGTAACGGTCCCCTTGAAACAGCATGGAGCCAACTGAGGAAAGAGCTCCCTTTGAGAAACTGCCTAGATCAGAGAGGCCTGTGGACACATCTGGGAAGAGTTGTCTTCATTGTTTATTGGTGTAGGAGGGCCAGCCTCTGGTGGTCAGTACCATTCCCTAGGAAGGTAGAACCAACATGTATAGAAAAGTTAACTAACAGTAAGCTTAGTCAGCAAGCTGCATTCCTTCATGGTTTCTGCTGTACTTATTTTATTGTAAGTTGATTCATTGGGTTAAAGTAATGCTGAATAGAATAGCAGGTTCTGCTATAAAGAAGGACATTTTCCCATTATTGCTATATAGCTACATGATCACATAAGAGGAGTTGCCTTTGTCTTGCTAAAGGATGACACTGTACCAATGGAAAGTTAGGTACAGTCCCTGTGTGTTCATATTCTCACTGGTAAAAAAAGGGGGGGGGGTATAGCTCTAAGTTTACTTGATAAATAAAGGATTCTGAGAATCCATGTGTCTATGAATGCTTAGACACAGTAGTGAACTGAAGAGGAAAGTCACTTATTTTTTAAATTAGTTCCAAACATGCTGATGTCTATTCTTTCCCTAGCAAAGATAGAGCGAGCCTTAGTATTCCTCTTACATTATCCAGCCCCTTGCCCTCACCTTCATGATGTCCTGTGGATTGACTTGGACTTTCTGTTCAATCCAAGAAAACACCTTTTATAACTAAGTCCTTACAAAGTACCTATTTACATCATCAGCAATGGACCTGTAATATGACTGAGTCAGTAACGGTACTGCATCTATGCCTGATAACGTGAATGAATTCCATATCTGGGTCACACATGGCCGAGGGAGAGAATCGACTTCCACAAGTTGAGTTTTGACCTCACTGTAGACTTGCTGTGTCACATATGTGCCCACATTTGTGTGCATTTATGTGAGCACACACCCATACAAATAAATATGTGAAATTTAATAATTTTGCCTACATTATTGCAACATAAAAACTACATAGAGATATCAACAAATATCTTCAAAATAATCTTAAAACATAAGTATACTGCTATACACACAGTTTAACACAAGGCTCTTTTTTACAAAAAAAATTACACGGGTAATTAAGTAAATGTGTAAGGCACTGATGGCGCATGCCTTTAATCATAGCACTTGGGAGGCAGAGGCAGGCAGATTTCTGAGTTCAAGGCCGGCCTGGTCTACAGAGTGAGTTCCAGGACAGCCAAGCCAGAGAAACCCTGTCTGGAAAACAAAAAACAAAACACGACATAAAAAGTACTTACGTGTAATAAAAAAAATCTTTAAAAAAAAAATAAGTGAATGTGTAGTACACTCTACTTACCAGGGTAGCTTCTGCAGTGGAATTTTGCTGAGTTGATTTTCTTCCCACACATTTCATTCAGTTGACATACCAACTTCCTAACTCTTCTTAATGTGAAAATGGCTGGATGTTAACCTGGACATTTGGAAAGATGAGCCGTTAACTTCCAAGCTGAAGCAATGATTTAGGGTGCATCGCTGAGTTAGCAGATGTCCATCCAGGCTTCTCAACATTTCCAGCCTCATAAACCTTTCAGTTTCTGCACTTCTTCACCTGGAGGAGACAGTACTGAACTTATTCATGATGACTGCTGTGAAGACCTTCATGTCTCGCTATTTTTCACTTGGAGAAATATGCTTTAACTTCTGCACAGCCCTCTGTGATCATCACAGAGCCTGCTGTGTTATGGCTTATTAAGGAGAAGACATAGGATAGCATTTAAAAAATTGTTCTGTGTATAATTTTAAAAAGTCATTTGTGATGATTTGTTTGTATGTGACTGTATTTTTGTGTTTGTGTGTGAATATACATGGATGGGTTGTGTACATGTGAGAGAATGCATGTGGAGGCCAAGTTTGACATTGGGTATCTTTTAAAATCATGTATTTATGTTATTATTATCATTATTTTTTGAGATGGGGTCTCTAACTAAGCATGGAACTCACTGACTAGAGTTCCTGGTTAGCAGTGTCCTGTTACCTGCTTCTTAGCATTGGTTTGATATATGTGTGCCACCATGCCTTGCCTTTTACATAGATGCTAGGAATGCAAACTTATTCTCATGATTTGTAAAAATATTTTTCTATTGGAGCATCTCTCCAGTCCAAATCAGAGTTTTTAACAGAATGCTTTCATATCAATTTTATTCCAGGAGGCTAATTTTTGTAACTAAGACAATAATATAGTAATATTTTCAGTGATCAAATAAAAGTTTGAGTGTTTTTATAGATTATTTTTTTAGTTTATAAAACAGAGACACTTTCAAATATGAATCTATAAAATGGTGTTCTCCATGCTTCTTCAAAAGAATAATAGTTAAAATAATTGAATTAATTTAATGTGGAAGCCAACTTGCTATGTGTGATCATTATTGTACCCTATTTTCTTTTTATCAAAGACTTTTTAACTTTCTATCTATATGTATGAGTGTGCATCTTGCTATGTATGTGCACATGAGTACAGTGCCTGTGGGGGCCAGAACAAGGCACCATATCCCATGGAGCTGGAGTTATAGAAGATTGCAAGTCATTCAATGCGGGTGCTTGAAATTGAACTGAGATCTTCTGCAAGTACAACAAGCACTCATAATTACTGAGTTACTTCTGTGGACCCAATATAAATTTTATCATCCCATGTTCACAGTACATATACAATGAACCCAAAGCACACCAGATTAACCTATGATATTCTCACTTTGTCCCTTCCTCCCTTTTCCTGGTGTTACCCTCCATTATTGTCTCTGGGGAATGAATCATTGTAATCAGTTGCTTCTTAGCCTCGTGCATTAGTTCTTTCCTTACAAGCTGCAACAAAATATTACGAGTTGCAACAAAAGAGCAGATCAAAACAAGTTAAAGACAGAAGGTTTGTTCTGACTCATAGTAGAAGAAGATACAATCTAATCCTGGTAAAGAAGGTACAGCAGCAGTAGCAGTAGACTGAGTGGTCACATTACAGCCCTATTCAGGAAGCAGAGAGTGGATGGGATGAAGGTCTAGGCTAGGAATCATCAAGGTCCACTCCAATGACTCTCACTCTCAATGATTCTCTAGCTCTTCCATCTTCAATAAGCTACCCAAACAGCACCACCTACTGGTGACATGGTGTCAAAATACATAAGCCTGTGGGGGAATATTGCACATTCAAGCTATACCTTGTGTTTGTTCCTTAACTAGCTAGCTAGGTATCCTCCATCCTCCATACTGACATTCTTCAGACCTGAACACCATTCATTTTCATTTTTTTTTCTTCCTACTATAAACCCTTCACAAATCAACTCATTCAGTATGGTTGGTTGGTACTCTGGCCTTGGTCTTTAACTCCCATAAATTGATAGATTTATTTATTTCTTTAGTTAGTTAGTTAGTTAGTTAGTTAGTTAGTTAGTTAGTTCATGAAGAAAACTATGATGTTTAATCTCAACTATTTTGTTTTATTTTGGTTTGTTGAGTTTTTGTATGTTTGTTTGTTTGTTTGTTTTTGACAAGATTTCTTTTTGTACCTTTGACTGGAACTCACTAATTAGACCAGGCTGGCCTTCATCTCAGATCTGCCTACCTTGGCCTTCAGAGTGCTGGGATGAAACTCATGTGTATCACTGCCTGTCAAAACAGTATTCTTTTAAAATATATAATTGTTATTTATGTGTTTATATATGAATGTGTACAGATGTGTGTAAATATGTCAAAGGAGGCCAGAAAATAGGGTTGGATCACTTGGAACTGGAGTTGCAAGAGTCTATGAGCTAAATGGAATATGTGCTAGAATCAGAGTTCCATTCCTCATGATAGTGCATCAGCTGCTATTAACCATTGAGTCATTGCTCCAGCTATGGAATAGTATTTTTCTTTAAGAAGTATGTATGATGTGATGATGTGGGGTGTGTGTGTGTGTGTGTGTGTGTGTGTGTGTGTGTGTGTGTGTGTGCTGGCCTGCATACCACAATGCATGTGTGGAGGATAGAAGACAACATTGTGGTGTTTTCTCTCTCCTTCCATCTTTTTGTGGGTTTGGGGAGTTAGAAATCATATCAAGCTTGTGCAGCAAGGGTTTTTGCCCTTTCAGTCATCTCAATGCTCCAAATATATTTCTTAATAAGTCAGGGGTGAATTGGAGGAAAAGAGTAAAATGAATAGAAATTACTGACTTCTAATAAGAAATGTATCTTAGAATAGTTCCCTTAAGAATATCAATGCAAAAATACTCAATAAAATTCTCACATATTAATTGATCCATTCTTATCTCATTGTACTAAGCTAAAATCTAAGTGGATCAAGGAACTCCACATAAAACCAGAGAAACTAAAACTTACAGAGGAGAAAGTGGAGAAAAGCCTTGAAGATATGGACACACGGGAAATTTTCCTGAACAGAACAGCAATGGCTTGTGCTATAAGATCGAGAATCAACAAATGGCACCTCATAAAATTGCAAAGCTTCTGTAAGGCAAAAGATTGTCGATAACACAAAAAGGCCATCAACAGATTGGGAAAGGATCTTTACCAATCCTAGATCTGATAGGGGACTGATATTATTGTTTTTAATAGCTGAGTAGTACTCCATTGTGTAAATGTACCACATTTTCTGTATCCATTTAGTCGTAAATTTCTTTCTCAGCACTACTTTCATTATATCCCATGGATTTTGCTTTGCTGTGTTTTGTCTGTAAACCAAAACCTTGATTAAAATCATGACTTTCCATCCAAAACATTTATTTTATATTGATTTTATTCTAGATAATATTTGTTTTGCCTTAAATTATCAAAACAAAATAACTCTTACTTTTATTAGTAAATAAATTTCAATTTTATTACTAGGATTACTGAGGGATTTGTTTTTAATTTTAATTTAGTGCATTGTTTTTAAACAAAATCTCAATCACTCAATTTTTCCAAAGAAGCTAGATGGCAGGGTTTCAGCATCATCTTAAAAACAACTTTTTATACTGGATATCCCTCTTTTCTACTTCTTGTGCATCTCTCTATCTGTCCTCCTGACTTCCTCTTACTCTCTATGGTTTTCTTTTTCCTATGTTTACTCCCTGTCAACTGGTAGCTTGCTATACTTTCTGACCTATGGTTGACTTTGTTCAGTCTTGTTTATAGTAAACAGAAAGCTGCTGGATTAACAGTGTGTGCTAGGTCTGAGTCACACAACAACTAGAAGCAGATTTTCCAGGAAATAACCCAATCTCAGGTTTACTGTGTGACCAAATATACTGCAACCTTATTGTATATTTGTTCACATGCACATACATGTGCACATATATTGGCTGTGGAAAATAGATGCAGGTCAGAAGACAACTTGAATAAGTTGTATTTCTTCCTCCATTTTGTGGGTTCCAGGTATTGAACCAGATCAGACTTGGCTGCAAGAACTTTCAACCCTCTGAGATATTTTACTAGACTGTAGTCTATTTGATTCTCAAATTCGTGAGGCAGAAATTCAGTGGTTTACTAACAAGTGTAAAAATTACTTGATATGAAATGCTTCTCATTTAATAGAAAAGCATCTGCAGCTATGGAGAGCAATGTATGGATAAACTCTTTTGCCCTTGCTGTAAGCACTGGGAGCTGTAACTGAACCTTCAAGTCCTGTCAAAACACCTGCCTATTTGGCAAAAGCTGCAAAGAGAAGCCTCAGCGTACATTCTGGAAGTGAGAGAGTGCTTACCACTGGGCCTCTCTTTGCAGTTTCACTTTCTAGGTCTTCTCAGCTTCAGTTGGAATGGTCTGTGATGCTACAAATTTCACCAATTCCAGTAGTTTACAACTTGGCTTGGTGGTGGTGTTTGTACATTGTATGCATTTCTTTTATTGTTAAAATGTTGTTGTTTTGTGATTTAAGGAATAGTATTCTAGTTCTTCTTTAAGTGTCATATTATTGATCTAATGACTTGTGTGTGTGCGTGCATGCATGTGCTTGTGTGGTATACTCTTGTGTGTATGTGAAGATATATGCGTATGCGCTAAATCCACAGAAGGACACCCAGTGTCCTGGTCCATCACTCTCTACCTTATTTCCTTGAGACAAAGTTTCTTACTGAACTGACAGCCAGCAGTTGCCAATGACTCCCAACCCTCACACAAAGCTAGAATTTATGGGCACTTATGCAGACACTTTCAGTGTTTCACATATATTCTGGGAATGTGAAGTCAGGCACTATTAAAAGTACTCTTACTTATTGAACCACCTCTCTTACTCCTTTCAAAATCATGATCTGTTTTGGGCTTCAATGTTAGCATATCTCAAATAAACTTACTAACTTTCCCTAATTGTGTTGTTTTGCAGTAGGACATTCCAATGAGAATCCAGTAAGGGTAACACTTGGAGAGATAGTTAGCATCTACTTCTATGCACCAGAATTCTTTACACACTTCAATTGGAATGCTGTTTCCTTGAAAACACCTTGAAATCTAGAGTGAGACATATAAGTTGCTTTATAGTTGATAATTCACTTACTGTAGAGCTCTAGAAAATAATGAGTTCATAGTTAACAGTTATTCTAGTTTCTTTCCAGTGTGATGGAGGTGCTAATACCAACATTGGGAAGTTAGTATGTAAAATAGGAGCTAATGAAGTCATATGTGACATACAGAAGTGATGAATAAATGAAAATCAGTGTTTATTATTGGCTTTACCATAGTCAGTTAATGTCATTGGCACAGTGTTCCAGAATATGTCAACTAAATGATTTGATAGATGAAACGCTTGCTGTGCAAACAGAAGGAAAAGAGTTCAGATCTACAGAAATCATGTAAATACCAGGTAGGCATAGAGACAGGGATCTCAGAGAAAGATCCCTCTTTCTGCAACCCCCTCATTCTGAAAGCTCCCTCATTCTGCAAGCCCTAAATTGAGAGACCCAGTTCCAGTATATGAGAAGAAAATTGATTAAGGAAAACACAATGTCACCCTGTTACATTCATAGGTACATGCATACACGTGTATGTACATTGAGACAATAGACAACATGCACACACACATGTAGATACTACACATACAGACATATACACACACATAAAAAGTTTAAAAATTAAATTTTAAGTTACATTTAAATTAAATTTTTAGATCTGGAAAGACCTTGAAGTTAACACTTTTATTTTATAGTTTGTGAATACCCTGTTAGTTTCAAATTTTGAAGGTAAGACACAAGGGAATAAAATAGATACCATTTTCTTGTAAATCTCTGTATTTTCTCATGAGAGTCTGGGCACATTTTCTTAAAATGACTGTGCTTATAGCTAGCATAAACACTATCTTAGCTATTTTGTCAAGTAACCAGCTTTCAGAATTGAAGTAACCAAGACTATAATAACATTTAAAAAGTAAACACATTAGTCAAAAATGATGAGGTCGAATTCTGCCACTATATCAACATTTGTGTTCTCAACAAGAAATTGACAAAGTCAGATTTTCAAGAATAGAACACACCTTGATTTCAATGTTGCTTTGTTCTCAGGTCGTAAGTTTTCTTGTAGCTAATATTTCATTTTTTTCCCAATGGTCCTCTATTGTTATTTTTTAAGATTTATTTTAAAAAGTAGGAACATGTATATGTGGGGGTATGTGCATGTGAGTAACATGCCCTTGGAGTTCAGAAGATGGTGTTAGATCCCATAGAGTTTGCTGTAAGCTGTTCCAATTGGGGATTGGAAACCAAACTCAAGTCACTGGCAATAACAGCAACTGATTGTTACCTGCTAAAACACCCTTTGATCCCTTTCTCATATGTTTTTAAGATGTATTGGGTTTTTTTTTTTTCAATTATGTGTGTGACTGTGTTCAGATGCATGCACATGAGTATAATAGTCAGACATGGGCCATAATCTGGTGTTTCCATGTAGGTGTTGGAAACTAAACTCTGGTCCTCTGAAAGATCAGCACTCTTAATTTTCAAGCTATGTTTCTAGCCTGTATCCTCTGTGATTTTAAAAGAAGACTGCAGCATAACATTATCATTTTTGACACATGGAAGAAAACCCAGAAAGAGAAGAAAATGAATCAGCTTGTGACACTGTGTGTTGAAGAGCTCAGTCAAGCTCAGATTGACCTAACATTATCCTCTTATAGCTGCCTGAGAGTACCACAAGCTACATGACAATAATGGACATTTCACTAAGACAGTACTCTAAGACTACAGTAAATAGATTATGTTCTTAGGAATATAGTTCCTTTTTCTAAGTTTGATGTTTTCTTTGTTCAGCTTTAGCAGTGCTGTTATCTTTTCCAGACAAAGAGAGGTAGATGTCTTTGGCCTGAAGAAGAGTACACGCAGATGTGTGATCTACAAGAGAAGACCTCCTGAGTCATGATGGTGGGGAATGAAATTCTGTATTGAAGTCGATCTTCTTCAGTCTTTTCTTTCAGTAAAGGAGGGTCCATGTGAGAATCTTGTTTTTCTTGGTGATCACATACCTCTCAACCATGCACTATCATCCTGGTACTGCTGTGGCTCTTGGTAGTGGCACTTCAGTCTTTTTATACCCTCTCATTGGATGACAGTATACACTTATTATTACTTATTGTTTAAGAACGTTGATGTTTATTTTCCTTGACATTATTAAGGATAGTTTTTCTTCTTTAAGCATCATTAATTTGACTTTTTTAAAGGCATACTGTAAATGTAATGCACATGGAGATGAATTACAGCTTCTTTTCAGTTGTCATTTTCCTTTGTTTAAGTGATTTTAATGACTCACTTCCCTGTCACCCATGGCCATTTCATATGGATTCTAGACTATCATTTAGCATGTCATCAAGTTTCTGGGAATTTAATTCATTATTTCCACTTTGAGAAATGGTGTTGGCATCTTGACAACTCCATTTATTTATGTACCCAAGTGCTCAAGATATCCCAATGCAGTGTTTCGCTTGAGGTTCGTGGGCCTCTGGTCTAAACCTGACAAGTGTTACTTTATCAGTTTTAAACTAATTTCAAAAGTGTGGGATGTGTCCTTGGAGTGTATTGAAGGGGATTATGGAAATGCAACAACTTGTTTCAGAGAGCACAAGGATATGTTTACTTGCCCTTTGTGAATATTTCCCATCTTAGTTCAGATTGGCTCAATAGAATTTTTTGTGATCGAGGTTAGGAGATTCCTCAAGCAGGGTTAAGCTTATTCTGCTGAGGTCAGGTTCCCAGAACCCCCAGAGCTCATGTCTCTAGCTGCATATATGGAAGAAGATGGCCTAGTTGGCCATCATTGGGAAGAGAGGCGCCTTGGTCATGCAGACTTTATATGCCCCAGTATAGCGTAACGCCAGGGCCATTATGCGGGAGGGGGTGGGTAGGGAAGCAGGGTGGGGGATCAGGGAGGGTATAGGGGACTTTTGGGATAACCTCTGAAATGTAAATGAAGAAAATATCTAATAATAATAATTTTTAAAAAGCTGAGTGTGGAAGGCTAATTTGTAATTCCAGCACTGGGGAGGAATATATTGGTAGGTTCTAGGGGCTCCCTGTACAGCCAGACTAATTAATCTCAGAGCTTTATGATCATTGAAAAAAATGGTCTCAGATAATAAGGGTGAGAAGCAAGAAACAAGTTGGAGAACCCAATATTGACTTCAGGTGTCTATGCATATGCAAACACGCACATAGGAACCTTTTAAAGTTATTTTCTCTCTCCATTTATTGTGGTGGGTTGGTATTGGCGCTGCTATGTATTTAAATGTCAAATATAGAATCTCAGACCTGCCTGGTTGCTCCAAGATGAGCAGATCCTCAGGTATACCAGCTTTTATTGTGTAAATCTTGCTCCCCAAGTTATACATGATTAGCTAATAAAGATGACTACAGACTATAGTTGGGTAGAAGAGAAGTAGACCCAGCTGGAGGCCCCTGGGCTTGGGGTCCCAGGCAAGAATCACAAGGAGAGAAGAGGAGAGGAGAGGAGAGGAGAGGAGAGGAGAGGAGAGGAGAGGAGAAAGAAGTCCCCATTGCATAGGTAAATCATGAGCACATGGCCACAAAGGCTGGTCTGTTGGAGTAGGAGCAGCCCAGGGGGAACATGGCAAGTGATATCTCAGAATTATTGACAGGGAAGTAGAAAAAATAACATAGAAGGTTGATATCTGCCCAGCTCTAATGCTTTAAGACTTATTATAAATTCAAAGGCTTTGTGTTTTTTATTTGAGAACTAAATGATATATGTTTGGGTAGAAACCCCCAAATAATATTTACCACAACCATTTTATGGCATTCCAATTAGGAAAATATTAGACTACATCATACTATGCCATAACCCCATAAGATCAGATCTTGCATCTTCTATTTTCTTCATGTTTCTATTTGATTTGCTTCTAGTTCTTGTTCTTTCCTTTTCTTAATTATGTCTGCTAAAAAGCTCATTTACTCGCTTTCCTTTGCTCCAATCTCCATTTATGTTTTGTTTTCTAACAGTGCTATAGTTCTTGCACAGTGCTCTTTCTGATCTAGACTACTGTCTACTCTTCATCATGTCCTCTAACATGTTAATCATATATATGGGAAAATTTTTGTGAAGTAGTCTGAATAACTATATGATACATAAACCTTGTGTTGTCTATTTTGTCTCTTGACATGATACTTTTTCCTCTCATCATATACCTTATTATATTTCATATTTGATTCTGGGTTCTCTGGGATGATGTGTGTAGTTTATCAGTAGCATGCTTCAGTAGTTTTCACAGGATCTGGGTTCTGCCACCTAGGTTTGATTCTCAACAAACACACATAAACACCTCGCTTGCATGCACGTGTGCGCACGCGCGCACACACACACACACACACAGAGCCCACATGAACATACATATTTACATAAATGCTCAATAAGTAAGTATGTAAATAAATAATTAAATAAATAAAATTAGTCTAGCTTCTTTCTGTGTGACAATAATAACCATGCTAACTGTATATTTTGTCTGAAGAGGAAAATGACTTTTCTTCAATGTAGGCTTTAGTTTGGGGGTTTTGATGTGACTTATCTAGCAATCCAATTATAGATCATACTTATGCTGATGTGCTTGCTCCAGGGTACAATAGACTGCAGACTTGTACAATAACATGCAAGCTTTTAAGGTTTGAGCTATATACAGGAGAAATTTAAATGACAGTTTTTCTAACCTGGCTAAATAATTAAGAGGAAACCTATTGATTTATTCAAGAAAATTTAAGCACAAAGACTGAGTAGATAGTCTTATCCTTCTAAGCTACTTCCAAGCTATAGGGCCCATGTTACTTGCAGTTTGAGTCTCACTTGGCTTGCCCAGCTATATGTATGTTCTAATGGAGAAATCCTTTGGTATCTCCTCATTACAGACCTCATGGCAACCTTATCATCATCATCTTCCTCCTTCTCTTCCTCCTCCTCTTCTTCCTTCTCCTCCTCCTTCTTGTCCTTCTAGTTCTTCCTCCATCTGACTCACGACGTTTTTCTCCTGGACCATCAGTCCTCATAGCCAACTTCTTCTCCAGGCTTTTGTACCTTGAAATTCTGGCTGGGATTGGAATTTCAGGCTTTCTATCTCTTCTGTCCAGTCATTGACTCTCAGCCTTTTATTTATCAGTCACAGATAATTTGGGAGCATATTTTATAACACACTAATATAGGAGATTCTTCAATATTGATGACAATGCCCAAGTTCAGACTATAACTAGATTTCAGGGCATGAATACACAGACCATAGGACATTCTCCCAACCATGGTATTTCTAGGTGTTTCTTAGTGTGTGTTCTACCAGATTTTAAAAATAATCTTTGACACTGTGCTTAAAAGAGTCTTTTCTACCATAATGGCATTCTCCTGGCTTTTCCTTCCATATTTCCATTCATTTACAATGTACAAGTTACATTTTTAAATATGATTAAAGTAAATAGCTCTCTATTTTCATATTGAGGAATCGATATTATTATTCCATAAGAATTTGTGCTAATTGCACTTATTACTGGAACCAATTTACTCAGAGATTCATTTGGTATGAACATAATTTTATACAGTAATATTCTGACCTATGAAAAAGTGCTATTTTGAAAGCTACTTTTAATTCCCTGCATTGTATACTGATTCTCTTTACAAATACAATTTTTATTGAAATATGCTTTATTTCTGATCCACTGAAGTATCTCTTATATAAGAGTCCTTGGATAAGGATATTGACCAAATAAAATAAAAATAAAAGTAATTAGTCTCATGTCCTTTCCCAATATAAATGGCTCAAAACCATTTACATGTATCTGGATCAATAAATCAATTTAAAATCCCAGCTGCTCCTGTGAGTAGAAAATTTAGTTTCCTTTTTCCCCTTGTTACATATTAGTTTTTAGGTAAGGACAAAACCTTTTTAAAATCGCCAGGATGTGTTTATTTCTGCAAGATTCTAATGTGTTCATATTCTTTACAGTATTAATATTTTTAGTTACATATATTGAAAGGTTAAGTAGATGTATCAATGTCATTTAAAATGGATTCTAATTTTTCCTTGGTCTATTTTTCATTTTAGTTTATGTAGCTTCTATTTTTTAGAAGTTGTTGTCATGGCTTCTCTTATAGTTAGAATCTTTATTATTTCTCCAAACATTAGTGTGTAAAGGACTTGGTTCTTAGCTTATGGTGCTCTCGCAAGGGTATACATTTTTAAACGCTTTTAGAAAGGTGTGAAATGCAGAGCCTAGAACATCACTGGGAATGTGCCCTGTTAGACCATAATTCTTTCATCTCTCTTTGTATTTCTCTTTTTTATATGCTAAACTCTAGCAATGTTCCTTTTACGGTGTACTGTCCATCCATCAGAGGGTAAGGAACCCCACATTTGAACCAAAGAATCCTTTTCTCAAGTTGTGACCTCAGGAATCTATTATAATCTATTACAAGCTGACAAATATACTTTTTTGTTTTTGGTTTTTTGAGACAGGGTTTCTCTGTATAGCCCTGGCTGTCCTGGAACTTACTTTGTAGACCAGGCTGGCCTCGAACTCATAAATCCGCCTGCCTCTGCCTCCCGAGTGCTGGGATTAAAGGCGTGTGCCACCATGTCCTGAGACAAATGTACTTTCAGCTAAGTATATCTTAACTCATTGCATTACTTTCCTCATTGCCGTGACAAAATAATTGAGAAGAATAAAATTAAGGAAAGCATCCCAGTTGTTGTTTGTTTGTTTGTTTGTTTGTTTCCATCAACTTAGTACAACCCAGAGTTATCTGAGAAGGGACTCTCCACTGAAAGACTGTCTAGATCAGACCAGACTGTGAGAATGTCTGTAGGGGATTGTGTTGACTATTAGTTGATGTAAAAGATCCCAGTCCACCATGGGAAACATCATCCCATTGGCCGATAATTTAGGAATGTACAAGAAAGCTAGCTAAGTATGAACCCGCAGTTGAGCAGGCAAGAAGCATTCTTCAGTGTTTTGAAATTCTTGATTGAGTTTGGGTCCTTATTTCCCTCAATGGTATATTGAAACACATATGTTGAAATAAGCTCTTTCTTCCCACTAGTTGCTTTTGCTCAGAATATTCGAGTATTGCAACAGAATGCAACTAAAACAGAACGAAAGCTTTATTTTGGCTCACTGTTGGAAAGTTCAGTAGTCCACCATGGTCGGAAAGACATGGTGTCAGAGGCATGAGTGTGTAGTGAGGCAGCTGGTCAGTGTGCATCCACTGCCTGGAGAGAGAGAGAGAGAGAGAGAGAGAGAGAGAGAGAGAGAGAGAGAGAGAGAGAGGAATAAAGGGTTCTAGGACACATTAGCCAATGTATTGGTATTATCTATATTTAGAGTGGGTCTTCTCACCTCCTTTAGCCTATTCCAGATATACCTTATCATTAGATCCAGAGGCATGTCTCTTCACTAACTCTAGATCCTATAAAGTTGGCAACCAATATTGGCCATCACAGTCATAATCTGTATTCCTCTGTTGTGCTATATAGAGAGAGTTCTAGAAATCTGTTGATTAAAACTATCCCTTTTGACATCCATGATAGCATTTTGCACTGCTGGCATAGTAAGTCTGTTATACATGAGATCCTGGAACTCTGCAATAAAAAAATGTCCAAAACTTTAGCTTTTTCTCCTATACTTCTCCCTTGAGGTTTCTATTTATAATAAAATTTATTAATTAAATTTATAATAAAATTAGAGGCATAGTCCTCACATCTTGGTGTTTATGTCTACTTCTAATTACCAACAAGTATAAACTAAAATCTCACAAATTAACATAATCTAAGATTTGCAGTTCCAGAAAGAAAATCTTTATTGAGTCTGCCTGAAAGCACAACACAAAAATTCACCCTCTGTATATTTCATCTATTTATTTGATGGAGATTATTAAAAATTTACTCTATTTTTGGTATTGAGTAAATATGAAAGGTATAAACCCAGATCACCAAGTTATTAGCACTTAGCTGGCCAGGTCACCATTAACTATTTACATTATGGATTATTGACATTCATGGACCTAACTGTATTTTATGTCACTTTCTATACAGAAAACTAAAATATTACCTTTTTCCAGTGAATTTATTCTTTACCCTACTTCACAGTCTCTCTGTAGTCCTGGTGATTATGTTGTCCTTATAATGACAATGTTTTTAATCCAGTTTACAATTATTTAATATTATTTACTTAATTTTATGTTAATTAAAGATATTCAAACCTGATTCTCCAGAGTTCCTGAAGCTAATAGAAATGTTGTACCTTTAAAGTATGAAACTGTGACTTTTATAAGCTTTATCAGAACGAGATTGTTTTTAAATTTCTTCTGGCTCTGTTTCCCTGCTGCTTTCTTTGTTTTTATTCTTCATTACCAAGAAATTACAGAGCTGTCATGCTGAGCTGTAATTATTCACTAACATAATGTGACACGTGTTGGATTATTTTATTACATGTTATGAGAATAACAATAAAACTGAACATGGTGCAGGGTAAACAAGTCCAGAAATTACTCCTAGGTAATTCTTTCCATCTGCTTGATGAAGGTGTTTTAGGTGAGCTTTTAAAGTAAATAGGACCTGCCTAATGTATTTTGACACCACTTTCCACCATTGTACTCATTCTGTTTTGCAGTGGTGCATTCACAGAAAATAGCGACAAAAATATCAAATGAAAATTAATTCAGAAAGCATGGAAATTACTGTTATAGTTTGGATGTGAAATGTCTCCAAGAGACTCATGTGTTTGAACCCTTGGTGCTCAGCAGGTGGGGCTGTTTTGGACTGATTATAAAACCTTGAGGAGATGAAGTTTGTGGGAGGGAGGGAGTCACTGGGAGTGGGCCTTGAGGTTTTATAACTCGGTGAGACTTCCTGTCCATCCTTTGCTTCCTGATGCAGGTGCAATGTGGCCATCTGGCCTCTTACCCTTGTCATCAAGGGTTCTGTGCTTTCTACCAGGGCTTCCACACCACAGTGGAATGATCCTCTATCAAACTGTAAGCCATTAAAATAAAATAAATAAACTTCCCCCCACAAGTTTTTTTGTCAGTGTATTTTATCACAATAACAGGAAAGTTAACAAATACAATAATTAAGTCAATATGCATATATATTCATATGTTGATAATGAAGTTCCACGTGCTTCAACACTTTCTGATTAAACCTATTGGAACGCAAATTTACACTATTCTTCCTATCCAAGTATCCCCCACAAAGCTCTATCACCAAAGATAAGTGAAGTTATTATGTTTTAGGAGTCTATTTTACTCTGGGAGACTTGATTTTCATGAATTACTCTCAGATTATCCCATTTCAAAACTGAAATGGCTTAAAGTTTACTAGTGTACTCCTTTCTAATTATGTTGGTATTCTTTTAAAAGGGGTGTACCAATGTCAGGAATGATAAGACCAGGGACCCACCTGGTCTGGCTGGTCTTGAGAGAGGCTTATTTATTATTATGTATGGGAACAAGCAAAGGTGATACCATTGGAAAAACATCACTGCCTTAGAATCACCAGTAAACTGGTAAAGTAGCTTACTCTACTCCTTTGTGTTGATTTTTCCTCTCTCTTTTCCTTTCTTCCTCCCCCTCTCTCTCTCTCTCTTTCCTTGTCTCTCTGTCTCTCTCTCCTTCTCCCTCCCCCTCAATCTGTATGCATGTGTGTGTTTGTACACTTGAACTTCTAAACAAACCAAACGCTCTCTCCCTGAAGTTATATTTGTCATCTATTTTGTCATAGCAGAGCAAGATAAGGACCTATGATTCCGTTATCTCTTGCCATGTTTTAACATATAATTCTTATTTTTACATATATTTCCATGGAATATAAATAATTTTCTTGAGGAAATTTTATACACAGTATAGATTTTCACATATTAAATTGTTGATTTTAAGCTTGAAAATCTTTCTTTGATGGCTCAATTTGCCAGCACGAAAAAAAGCAATAAACACCTTCAATGTAGCTTCATTATATTCCAAGTTTGGCTATTTTATTACATAGGTATTCATATGTATATGCATTTGCCTGATTTTTTGTGTCTGTGTTTGTGTTTGGCATTGTGTGTGTTTGTGTGCATGCATATATGTGTGTTGGGCTCATCATGTATGTGTGTTTGTTTGTGTTGTGCATATGTGCATGTATAGTTCATGTTTTGATTAAGTCATTTTATCACGTTGGAGGTATCAAAACCACTCAAATCTAATGACTTGAATTCATATTTAAGAAATTAGTTCCTACCAGTAGATGTATGTCATTTTTCTTTTAAAAATATCAATTTAACTATTAATAGTGATTTTGCAAAGTCATGTAATCAGAACATCATAAAATTGGAAACTGAGCGCCTATCTAGGATCAAATGAAATAGCAAGATGATGTGAAATTTTCTGAGGTTGAAGCTAATTAATTCAGTTTAAGAGATAAAAGTAGTCATTCTCTGCCTAGACCATTGGTATGTTGTCAAAGAAACTACAATACGGATGGTAAAGATGCAAACAAGGATGTGGTGTTACCAAAGAAAAGGCAACATACAGCACCGTTAAAGTGACACAGCTTTGCATTGCCTGTGTGGTAAGTCATGAGTCATTCTGGGCAGTTTTGACATCAGCACATGGATTTGTGTCAGTTGGTAGAACAGGTGATAGAAGCACTTGGGGGGGGGGGCAACCAGACAGTGTTCAGGTCAAAGACCTAGCACTGGGATGTATCCTCAGAACTTCAGAACTTCAGAGCTTGGAGAGGCTACTGTCATATCACCCGAAATGTACTCCATCTAAGAAACCACCAAGGGTCAAACATGGTGAGAACTTATACAGCGAGTTCTGCCTAGCAAAATAAACAACAAAAAAGAACAACTGTGAAATTCTGAGAGAGATCTACTTTAACAGAACGAATATTTTCATTACTCAAAGTGAAGGTGGTTGGGCGGCAGCATGTGCAAGGCTCTTAGATTGAATTGTTAGTACCACACACATAAATCACCTTTGGTTTATGTTACTGATACTATTGATTAGACTATTAGTGATTCAAATTACTGAGATGCATGTAAAATTCACACCATGTCATTGGTACATGGGGCTATTTGAAAGGCAATGCATGTTTGTAAATGAAGGGACTTGTCTCCTTGGTAATAGCAGTGTTATAATATGTTTGTGCTTTTAAAGAATTTGACCAAGGTATGGAGACCTGAAAATGGCCTCTTAGGATGGCTATATAATGCTCAGTCATGATGAAAAATGCCATGAATATTTGAGGCATTAATAAAAAATGTTTGATTCTGTTTTAATTCTAGAGCTATTACACCATGAAACAGCTAGATATTTAAGTATTTCTAGAATGGTGAGAGAATTTTCCCTGGGGTTAATCACAAAGAAATGAGCAAAGTGTCAGTCTGATCCATCTCTATTGTCATTTCTCAAATAACAGCACAATAGGAATTAGAGGAAAAATTTGCTTCAGATTGTGTTGGGGTCAGAACCTTGGAAGATTGGACTTTAAAGCCTACATATTCATGGCTGTGAGCAATTTACCCAAGCTGTAAGTCTTGAGAATACATACACATAGCTGCTCTCCCTCTGAAATCATGAAAGAGACATCCTGTCCTTCAAATCCTATAGTATGGATCTCACCACTGCCTAACCATGAGAGTTACACTAGGAAACTTTAGGATGCATGTGTAGGTACTATTGCAGGATGCTGAAGAACTGAGAGTGCTTTGGGATCACTTGGTTTATTGGTTCATGTGCATGTGTGTGTGTGTGTGTGTGTGTGTGTGTGTGTGTGTGTGTGTAGCATGCCTGTAGAGTCTGGAAGTCAACCTTAGCTCTCATCCTTAGACACACTCCACCTTGTTTAGGGGAATAATCTAACTTGGTTTCCAGCTTGATCATTTGGCAAGGGTGATTGGACAGTTTGTACCAGGGTCCAGCCTGTGTTTTCTTCCTCACTCTTGAGATTACAAGTACACCTTGCATCACACCTGGCTTTCATATGGGGATTGAGGTTCCCCTTCTGGCAATACAATCACTTTTCTAACCTTGCTGGTTCATTTTTGTTACAAGCTTGATCCAAACTAGAGTCATTTGGGATGGAGGAATCTCAACTGAAGACTTGTCTCCATCAGCCAATTGGCACATATATGGGAGAATTATATCCATTGATGGTTGATGTGGTAGGGTCCTACCTGCTGTAGATGGCACCACCATTAGGCAGTTAGGTCTGGCCTTTCTAGAAAGTTGGCTAAGCAACCCAATGAACAACTTTCCTCCATGGCTCTTCCCTCTCAGTTCCTGACTTGATTTCTTTCAGTGCTAAGCAATAACAAAAGATGAAATAAACCATTTCCTCCCCAACTTGCATTTGGTCATATCCCAGCAACAGAAAAGCAAACTGGAATGCTGACTAGACTGTCTGTCCATCCACAACTACTGTGTTGTGTGGCTCATGTTCCCCAAATGATTTCACTGTCTCACACAATTTCAAAACGTTTTGATGCTCTACTTAGATGTAACTAATCCATACTGTCACTAGAAGTAGATGGGAAAAATAACGTTTGCTTTGGCTGAGAAAATCGAGGAACCAAACTGATGATATTTGTGCTCCATTGGCTGCAATTTGTTATAATAAAAGTCTGGAAAGTTTGGTTATTGAGCCTGATAGATAATGTCTGTTCAACAGTAGCAAAGATCTTGATTAGAATGGCTTATAGGGGCATGTAGAGTCACAATGTGCCATATTTAGGGGATGGTTGGTGAAGATACGCCCAGTGGGGCAGAAGTCATTTCATGGAGAGTTCCTGAACATGGTTAAGGGCTATTATTTGAGATCAAGGATGTGTAGTCAAAGTCAAGCAAGTTGGCAGAGTTTTTCTGTATTTGCTGAATAATGGAAGGGACCAAGCAGATGGCTTCTGCCCTCTTTTCTCTAAACGGTTCCGGTGATGAGTAAAGTTAAAAAACTGTGTTCAAGAACCATGAGATCCACAAAATAGCATCTCTTGCTTAGCAGAATGCCAAGTCACTGCAGTAAACAGCCACACAGAAAGACCCACAAAAACGCTTTTTATTGTAGTTGAACACAATTACTCAGCATGGGTGCCAGGAACCAAAGGGCTTACCTCCCTGCTGCTCACAAACTGTGAAACCCTATTCACATCAGGATGGCTTTTTAGGTACAACTCCCTCACCTGTAAAATAGTAGGAGTATTGAAATCCTTTGATGGGCAGTTTAGAGGCCTTTGCTAGGAAAAATATCAGTATACAGGGGGGTGCTCCCTATGTGTCAGTGGTGATAATTATTCTGGGGGTGGGGCAACTCTGATTAAAGACTTGAGACTATTACCAGTAATTTAGTGCTTGCTATGCTAAATAGTTTATAACTCAGAGCCAGCAGGACAAACCTGCTATCAGGAGCTGGGAAGGGGGTGACTTACCACCAGGCACACTTCCATCTGTTGCTGTTGATTAAACATGCTGTTGGAATTAAAGTTGTCACACGCTAATTATGAAGCTGGCAATGTCTAATTCGTGCACCTTTGAAATGTGCTCCCCGAGAAGCAGGTAAGCAGTGTTGGCAATTACAGCATCTCATTAATTCTGTAAAAGGTGATCATATTAGTTTGAGTTAGGTGGTTAATACTCACCCCCACCCTATTTCCACCTTTTTTTTTCCCTAGGAAAATAATTTTTGAGCAGAGGTAGAAAAGCTTACAGTCTGCTACCAGATGTGAAGTTTAAGCATAAGGATTGAAATCATAGTCAGGGCAGCAGGAAACTTTTCCTTGGCAAGCAAATATCATGCCAACTGAGCTTAGCTGGATAGAGGCCATACCACCTTTATTATGGAGAACCTCAGCTCGCTCAGTTTCAGATTCCCCAGAGGGCCGGAATGCTCGAGGATTTCTTTGCTTCTCTCTTCTACTGTGGCTGCATAGATTTCTCTGGGTTAGTGCCATCACCAGTCAGCAGCAATTAAGAGAATTCCAAAACTGAATTTAATGTGCTGGCAAACTGCTCACTGCATGCCTCTTTGTCTCCAGAATAAATGGCCTAGTGGAGACTAGAAGAATAGGAGAAATTTTGTCTGGAAATCGAAGGATCTTAGAAGACTCTTTCTTTGATTTATAGTTGGAGGATGTGGGTTAGGAGGTAAGAGCATATTCTGCTCTTAGAGAAGACCTGACTTCAGTTCCTAGCACCCATGCCAGATGGCACTTGATCAACTTAATCACCTGTAACTCTGTTCTCAGATATCTGATTTCCTCTTCTGGAGTTTACATTGTACTCATATACACATATAAAAGTAAAATACTTTCAAAATATTTTATGTGTCCATGTTTGTGATGCACATGAGTATATGTGTGTTCACATGCATATGGGCACATATGTGAAGGGACTCTATGTGCACATTCACATAGATCGATGCCAGAGGTTGACAAAGGATGCCTTTCCTAACCAACCTTCAAATTATATGTTGAGGAACAGTCTCTCCCTTGGTCATAAAGCTAACTTTCTCAATTAATCCAGATAGTTAGCTAGCTTGCTCTATCCTCTAGCAGGTCAGCTTAGTATTTACAAAAGTGCTTGGAATTTGAATTCTTGTCCCCATGCTTGCACATTGTTTTACCCATGGAGATATCTCCCTAGTACCATAAAATAATTTTCCCATGCTCAGTGATATTAAAATTTCATTAAGGATCCTTGATGTGCACCTTGATGGCAATTCAGATAATTCCTTCAATTTTGTGTTTTGTAAGACCCGATGAGCCTTATGTCTGGGATATCCCACTCACAGAAACAATTGATCTGGTGCCCAGGGCCATCCTGCAATGGCAGAGGTGACCCTGAATCTCCTAAGCACATACTTTTTATACAGTTTAAGGGTAGGCCTTGATAACAACATGAGTTGGTTTAAGCCCATTGTTGGCCCAAGCTGACCTTTTTATCCCTCCTTTTAGAAATGGTAATTAGCCTCTTCCTTCTGGAGAGGCAAGTGTCTTTTCATGACCTTCATTAAGCAGCATTGATGGGCCAGGGTGAGGCAAGGTCTTAGTCACCAGAAAAGGGAACTGGAACATTCTTGGTCATCATCTGCACCAGCCTTGCTGTCTGGCTTTCTTGTAAAGCTTGTTTTGCTGAGTCATTCTGGGAAGAGAGTGTTTGTCACAACCTTCTAGAGAAGGTCTCCAGCATGCTATTCTAGCATGGTCTTTCAGTCATTTTCTTATGTTTTCTAAGGTCACACATACTCAGTTTCAGTAAGTGTTAGGCAAGGGAGATTAGACTTGTTCAATGCATGCTGAATACACATATGGAAGCACTAAAGTTGTACCATTATTAAGAAATTCATACTCATCATAACAACAATAAGAATGAAATCCTTGGAAGACATAGGACAATTCTGACCTAGATCTCATTCTGATCCACCGGAATCATCATTTCCATCAGGAATTTTATGTAATGCTCAAAGCCGTACAGCTCATATCATACCCTTGAAGGAAAGTCTGGACAAATGTCAAATGAAATGCACATGCTAAGCAAGTAGCTACATAAATAGCATTTCTTGAATTCTTAGTAAAAACTAAGGTGTGACAAATATATTGCTTGACTGAGAAGAAGACAAGAGCAACAGCAAAGCAAGGCAAACTTTGACATGGGCGCTGTAGAGAAAGCTCTGTGGTTAAGAAAACTTGTTAGTCTTGTAGAGAACCTGAGTAAAATTCCCAGGACCCATATCTAGCAGCTTCCAATTCCCTATAACTCCAGCCCTAAGGAACCATGGCTTCTTGTGGCCTTTGTGGGTACTGCTCTAACATGCACACACACACACCGTCAGCCACTATCACTGTCCCACACTAGTACTAGTACACTGATTTCAATATGTATATTTTGCACATGTAAAACAATTCCACTAATGTTGTTTTATCTTTACAAATTGAATGAATGTAATGTCCATATTTATATATGATTCTCATTCCTATTAAAATCACTAGAAATTTTTTATTATTTGTATTTGAAATTATAATATAATTTCATCATTTTCATTTCTTTCCTCTCTCTAAATTCTCCCATATACCCACCTTGTTCTCTTTCAAGTTTATCCCTTTGTTTGTTAATTGTGGTTATACGCATGTATGTACATGAATGAATATATAGATACTGCTAAATATAACCTGCTCAGTCTGTATTATGCTGTGTATATTTTCAAGGCTGACCATTTGAATTAAATAACCAATTGTCATGCTTTTCCCCTGAGAAGACTATTGTAGTGAGTTTGGCCTAATGCTTCTTGTATTATAATGTTAATTTTTGTCCTCCAAACTGCTTACAAGACTGTCTGTATGTAAGAAACACAGGGACCCTCACCCCAGTTGGTTCTGATTGGTACCCCCAGTTGGTTATGATTTGTAAATAAAGATGCTGGCTGCCAGTGACTGGGCAGGGCAGACAGAGGTAAAACAGAGAGGAAGGAGGAAGAAAGGGAGATCTGCCATGCCAGGAGAAGAAGGAGAGGAGAGGAACCATGCTTGAGAAGGGAGAAGAGTACAGGTCAGGTAGGCATGGCTACCATGTGAAGGAGCTGAGAGAGTACACCCAGGGCACAACCCTCTTGGTCCAGACCTGCCTAGATAGAATAGAGTGTTTAGTTTTTGTTTGTTTGTCTGTTTGTTTTGGTTTTTCGAGACAAGGTTTCTCTGTATTGCTCTGGCTGTCCTGAAACTCACTTTATAGACCAGGCTGGCCTTGAACTCATAAATCTGCCTGCCTCTGCCTCCCAAGTGCTGGGATTAAAGGCGTGCGCCACCACGCCCGGCAAATAGAGTGTTTAGTAAGTAATCATTTGGGATTATCTCTGAGAGTTTGATTAACCACATGAAAGTGGCCCAGCTATTGGGCTGATTAAAGCATATCAAAATATAAAGGCTGTGTGTATGAGTCTTTCATTCGGGAACGTAAAACATTGAGGTGGATAGCAGGAATACACGGCCAGAATTTATTATCTATTTACTACTTCTTCCACTCCCTGCATTCTTTAGTTATCTGTAATTCTCTTGTAGGGTTGAGGCTCCTGGTCTTTCCCCATCTACTTTGGTATGTCTATCACTCTTGTGCAGCTCCTATGTGGGAAGTCATACTCTTGAGTCGTGATGAGTGTAGCTTCTGACTTAATCAGGAGGCACAATCTCACAGCGATCTTTGTGATCCAAAACTCTTATAATCTTCCCACTGTTCTCTTCTGCATTGTTCTCTGAGCTTTTGGTAAAGGACTGTTTTGTAGATGAACCCATTGGGCCTGGGCTTTTCAAGTCCGAATTTTAATTGGTTGTGGGTTTTTTGTTTCCTTATTTGTTTGTTTCTGTAACAGTCTTTCTTGCAAAGGGAAGTTTCTTTGGTGAAGGGTAAAGACTATACTCATCTGTGGGCTTAAATGCAAATGGTTTGTAGTGTCATTACAGATTATGCTGGTTTAGTAAAATTGTTGGGTTTTGTTTTGTTTTTGTTTATATTTTGTTTATTTGTTTGTTTTTGCAAAGGACCAGCCTCAGTTTGTAGAGGGGTTCTGACAAAGGGGTGTGTGAAAGTGGCAAAACAAATGAGTCAAAGTGAACTCATGGGTCCTCTTTGACAGCCTGTGTTAGCTTGAGATGGAGCCCTAGACAGCTCTCTGTAGAGAGCTCTTGGCCCAATTGTCTGCTTCAGGAAGTTCTCTGTTGAGGCAGCGCTCTGTTGAGGCAGCGCTCTGTTGAGGCAGCGCTCTGTTGAGGCAGCGCTCTGTTGAGGCAGTGCTCTGTTGAGGCAGTGCTCTGTTGAGGCAGCGCTCTGTTGAGGCAGCTCTCTGTTGAGGCAGCTCTCTGTTGAGGCAGCTCTCTGTTGAGGCAGCTCTCTGTTGAGGCAGCTCTCTGTTGAGGCAGCTCTCTCTGCTTGTGATAGCTTTTCTTGCTAGAAAAAAAAAATTCTAGATGCTCTTGATGGCTCATGGACTTTCTGACCAAAGTCAGAAAAGCTGCTATGAAAAACAATTCTTGAACTTTCTAGAGAACAAACTAAAAGAGTCGAGTTCACTCTCCAAGTAGCTCTCTCTGGGTGGAGGCTAGGAGAAATTCTAAGAGCTGTGTGAGCTCTCTAAAGAATTCCAGTGAGTTTTGACCAAGGTCAGAAATCCTGTTAGAAAAAATTCTATAAGAGCTATAAAAAAAAAAAAAAAGCTGTTTATGCTCGATGGATTTCCCAACAAAATCAGAAATCTCTAAAACATCGGTGTTCACTCCCCAGAGATCTTCAGACAGCTCAGCTCTTGCTAGACCCCCCCCCCAAAAAAAAAGAACTACTTTTGCTTTCTGCTAGGTTTCACATGCAGACCAAAAGCTCAGTCTTTTATTTACATATCAATTCAGTATTTTACTCCAGGAAACCTCTTGACCCACCCCCAAATCACCATTTCAAGACCTTAGCCTGTGGGATAAAGTGCTGAGATTATCATTGTGACCTAAATTTTCTTTGTACCAGGCTGAACTTGAACTCAGGAGTCTGCCTTCTTTTGTATCTTCTTGCCTTTTTATCGGTCTGACAATCTGGCTCGTAGTGCAGCTACCTCTGTACTTTTATATCTGTAAGGCTCCTTAAATAATTCATATTGCATCCTTATATTTTACATAGTTGAGAAATTATATTTCTGAACTCTCAGAAATAAATAATTTTTCACAGTTCTTTCCCACAGCCTTAAGGGCTGCCCTGAAGGTTATAGCATTTTACCATTTTGCTGAGACATTAGACATACCTTTGCCTCCAGGACTCATGCTTTCTCTGATTATTATGGAGTCATTAATCTTGACAGAGGACATTCCTCAAAGGAGCATGAAAGTATGTACATAACTATACAAACAAGCCTTATGCCCTCAGCAGCCATCAACACTCATGAAGGCCCACACCCTGCTAGCTCTGTTCCTTATGTGGCCAAGATGGACTTGGCATTCTTCTTTTTGTCTTTCCTTTTTTTTTTTTTAAAGCTAATGCAATGAGTCCTTTCCTTCCTCCTAGAAGCCCTCACTGTGTTTTACCCTTCTCCTTCCTCTCCTGTATTTATCTCTTTTTATCCCACCCTAATTAAAGTTCACCAGGGGCTGAAGAGATGGCTCAGCAGTTAAGAGTACAGGCTGCTCATCCAGAGGTGTAGAGTTCAATTCCTAGCAACCACATGGTGGCTAATAACCATCTATAATTGCATCTAATGTCTTCTTCTGGCATGCAACAGTACAGATAGAGCACTCATATACATTAAATAAATAAATAAAAATTTAAAATATAAAAATAAAAAAATTAACAAATTAAAGCTTATCTTTCCCCCCATTTCCCAGACGGTACCACAGTATCCTACTATTCCTCTCTCTGTTTCCCCCTCATTCCTTTACCCTGAGAATGGATTCTACCATTTACTGTAGGACATGTTGTCACATCTAAATATTTGAAACTAGGAGCCTCAGATCAGAGGGAATGTGTGACCTTTGTGTTTCTGAGATCCAACCTCACTCAGTATGCTCTTCTAGTTCTGTCAACTAACCTGCCAAGTATGTGATTTAAATTTTCTTTATGGCTAGGTAGTGTTCCATAGTGCACTATATTTCCTTTATCCATTCTCTGGTTGTAGGACATTTCCTAGCTCTTGTGAATACAGTAGCAATGAGCATGACTGAGAAGGTTTATGTGGAATAGAATGTCAAGTTCTGTGGTTGTATACCAAGGAGTGATTGAGCAATGTCATATGGAAGATTTATTTTTAAGTTTTTTGAGAATTACCCATATTGATTTATGTAATAACTTCACAAATTCAAAATCGGTGAATGAGGATTTCCTGCTCACCATTCTCCATCCAGCATTTATTGTTAGTTGTTTTGTTGATCTTTGTCATTTTGACTGTATAAAATGTAATACAAAGTTGTTTTGATTTGCATTTCCCCAATTGCTAGGAACAAAATAGCATTGTTTATAGATTTCTCTTTTTCTCTTTTTATTGGTTATTTTATTTATTTAAAATGCTACCCCCCCTTCCTCATCTCATCCCCCCTGCTTCTATGAGGCTGCTCTCCCACCCACCCACTCCCAACTCACTGCTCTAGCATTCCCCTACAGTGAGGGATGTAGCCTTCATAGGACCAAAGGCCTCCTCTTCCATTGATGCCAGATAAGGCAATCATCTGCTTCATATGCAGCTGGAGCCATGGGTCCCTACATGTGTACTCTTTGGTTGGTGGTTTAGTCCTTGGAAGTTCTGGGGCATCTGATTGGTTGATGTTGTTGTTCTTCCTAGGCAGTTGCAAACCCCTTCTGTTCCTCCAGTCTTTCCCCTAACTCCTATACTGGGGTCCTAGAGTTCAGTCCAGTGGTTGGCTGTTTTTTCATCTGCGATTGTCTGTTTAAATTACATGCCCAGTTTTGTTGTCTCTTCTCTTCTCTTCTCTTCTCTTCTCTTCTCTTCTCTTCTCTTCTCTTCTCTTCTCTTCTCTTCTCTTCTCTTCTCTTCTCTCCTTTCTGTCTTTGTTTTCTCAATTTATTTTATTTTATTTTTTACAGTCAAGTTGTTACCCCTCCCTGTCTGGCACTGCCACAGTTAAACATTCCACTCCTCCTCCCCCTGTCTCCAAGAGGATGCCCCCCCCACCAGATCTCCCTACACCCTGGGGCCTAAAGTCTCTTGAGAGTTAGGTAGTCTTCTCTCACTGAGGTCAGACTAGGAAGTCCTCATATATATATATATATGTGTTGGGAGCTTCATATAAGCTAGTATGTGCTACCTGGTTGGTGTCACAGTGTCTGAGAGGTCTCAGTGGTCCAGGTTAGTTGATACTGCTTCTTCTAGTCTTCTAGTCTTCTAGTCTTCTAGTCTTCCCTTAATTCAACCACAGGGTTCCCCAACTTAAGTTCATGAGTTGGGTGTAAGTATCTGTGTCTGTCTCAGTCAGCTGCTTGTTGGGCTTCTCAGATGACAGTTAGGCTAAGCCCCTGTCTGTAAGAACATTATAGCATCAGTAATAGTGGAAGGCCTTGGATCCTGCCCTTGAGATGGATCCCAAGTTAGCTAAAGATCTATTTATTTATTTATTTATTTATTTATTTATTTAATATGAGTACACTGTAGCTGTCTTCAGACACTCAGAAGAGGATATCAGATCTCATTACAGATGTTTGTGAGGCACCATGTTGTTGCTGGGAATTGAACTCAGGACCTCTGGAAGAGCAGTCAGTGCCCTTAACTGCTGAGTCATCTCTTCAGCCCCCATGCCTGGGGGTCATTATTATTTCTTTCTTTCTTTCTTTCTTTCTTTTTAAATTTATTTCTCTCTATATTGTGGATCCTAATGCTCTGTCAGATGTATAGCTGGTAAAGATTCTTGATTCTTTTCATTCTGGTGGCTTTGTTTTAACCTAACTGATTTTTTTTTTTCAGCTATGAAGAAACTTCTTAATTTTATAAAATCCTGCTTGTTGATCTTTGGCCTTTATTCTTAGCCAAATGGAGTCCTATTAAGAAAGTCTTTTCCCATACCTATATCATATAGAGCACTGACAATTTTTTCTTCTAGACGTTTCTGTGGCTTTCATCAATTTGGAGTTAGTTTTGTGCAATGTTTTANCTGCTCCCCTACCCACCCCCTCCCACGTGATGGCCCTGGCATTCCCCTGTTCTGGGGCATATAGAGTCTGTATGACCAAAGGGCCTCTCCTCCCAATGATGGCCAACTAGGCCATCTTCTTCTATATATGCAGCTAGAGACATGAGCGCAGGGGGAACTAGTTAGTACATGTTATTCTTCCACCTATAGGGTTGAAGACCCCTTCCGCTCCTTGGGTACTTTCTCTAGCTCCTTATGTTTTCAAAATAGTTGTTAAATATCAGAAGGTTGAAGTTACATGTACTCATGTTTAGGCCATCAATTTTGTTCTATTGTTCCACAATTCTGTTTTTATGCCATGGCCATATTGTTTTAATTATTATATGTCTATAATTTTAATTTATCTTTTTTATTCAAAGAAAGTTTAATGATAGGTATAAATCAACACTTGAATTAATAGAGAAACATGCTAATTTTTTAGTAGAGAAATTTTTATAAGATGTAAATTTTTCCAAAATTAACCTATAAATTCAGTGCAAAACAAACAACTTCAAAACTCTTTTTTTTTGAGATTGTAATTTGATTATAAATTTTCTCCTATATCTTTTTCCTTCCCATGAAATCCTCCACAATCTCCTTCAAAATTATAACTTCTTTTTCATTAATTATTATCACATGCTTATCTGTGTTTGTGTATGCATAATACATTCCTAAATATAATTTGTTCAGTTCATATAATGTGACTTGCAGTTATTTTCAGGATTGACTGTTTAGCCCTAGACAACCATGTGGTAATTTCTTCACTGGGGATAACCACTTTTCCTGCTCTCAGCTTTCCCTGGTTGTTTATAATTCTTTATGTATAGTTGAGGCCTGTGAGAATTTCCCCATCTAATTTGGTATGTTCATGGGCATTATCCTTGTTCAACTCACAATTGGGCAGCCATGTTGGTGAAATGTTATGAGTACTGCTTTTGGTGTTAGTAGGGGACATTATCTCACAGCAATCTCCCTGATCCTCAGGCTTTTACAATCTTTCTGCTCCCCTCATATACAATGTTCCCTGAGCCTTTGGTGCTAGAGTATTTTGTAGGTTTATGTATTGTAATTTGGCTCATGAACACTTTCCCATTCACTATGGCCTGAAAAAAAAATTTAGATATAAGCCTAACCAAGGAGGTGAAAGACCTCTACAATGAAGAGTTAAAACATGAGAAGAAAGAGATAGAGAAAAATGCTAGATAATATAAAGACATTCCATACACATGGATTGGTAGAATCTGTACTATGTAAATTTAATAAAAAATTTTTATGGTTTCAGTAGAACCCAGTCAAAATTTTCATCTCAATTTTTATAGAAATAGAGAAAAATTTAAAAAAATTCACATGGAACTGCAAAGATCCCAGATATTCAAACTAATTCAGAACAAAACAGCAGTGACAGAAGGCTTATCTCATATATTAACAGACAGACCACAGTTAAAAAAAAAAAATCAAAACCCCCAAACCAAACTAAACCAAACCAAACCAATTTAAACCAACCAACTAACCAAACAAATAAATAAACCACACAAAGTAAAACCACACTCTAAAAGCCAACAAAGAAACACGTAAAAAAAAAAAAAAAAAAAAACCACACACACACAGAAAAACAAACACCACCACCATCACCACCATCACCGCAACCACCAACAAAATTAGAATAAAAAAAAATCTCCAAACCTGTGGAGTTCATTATGTGTTAGTCAACTACTCACGAGCATGAAATCTGCTCTGGAATGGTTGATATAGTAAATGTCTACTGGAGAAAACTAATTTTCTGTTTTCAAGCAGTTATAAGTGACATTTAAGTTGTTAACCTTTACCCTACTGGATAGGTGTTCATTCATTCACTCATTTTTAAAAATATATATAGTAAAATAAAAATGTAATAAGATTAAAAAATACTTATCACATCAAAGTTGGACAAAACAAACCAACAGAAGGAAATGGGCCCAAGTACAGGGACAGAAATCAAAGATTCACTAGTTCCCACACTTAGGAGTCCCATAAAAACACTAAACTAGAAGTCCTAAAACTCATCCAGAGGACATGGTGTAGACCACTGTAGGCTCTGTGCATGCTGTCTCAGTCTCTGAATTCATGAGTTTTGCTCATGCTGCTTTAGTGGGCCTTGTTTTCTTTGTGTGTGTGTGTGTGTGTGTCCCCATCTCCTCTTGCTCTGAAACTGTCCACAACTGCTTCTGCAAGGTTTCTGAGCTCCAAGGGAAGTGCTTTGATAGAGATGTCCCATTTAGGACTGAATATTCCAAGGTCTCTCCCTATCAGCATAGTGTCTGGTTGTGGGTCTTTGTATTTGTTTCCATCTGGTACAGGAAAAAGCACTGATCTATGAGTATAGCAGAATATTTTTTAGGAGTCATTTTGTTTATTTATTGAAGATCTGTATTACTTACTTTTATCCTTGGTCCCTGAGCTATCTAGTCCTGGTTTGTTGCTCACTCAACAAGTGTTGGATATGTGTATCTCCTGGAATGGGCTTTAAGTCAAACGAGTTATTAATTGGTTATTCCTACAAGGCTTGTGTCAACATTGTCCTAACGTATTTTGCAGGAAGGACATCATTGTAGATAAAGAATTTGTGTTGGACTTGCATGCATTCTTTCATATATGTACACACAGACCCAGACCCAGAGACACACTTTACCAACTATCTGCAACGTTTATCAGCAGAATAAATCTATTATATTATATTATATTATATTATATTATATTATATTATATTTATTTAAACATAATTTTGTGTGAAAATGTGTGGGTTATGGAGGGTATGCACATGCCACAATACACACATGGAAGCCAAGAAACAACTTGAAAGAGTTTGTTCTCGTTATATTTTACAAGATACATTTATTTTTTGAGAGCCTGCAGAGTATATTCCCTTTTCAATGGTTCTGAAACATAGGCATGAAGGCATTATATAGACAATGAATTAACCTAATCCATGTTCAATTAGTTGTGTAGATATTATCTTCAGCAATGAGACTTTTCTGTACGTTTGTGAAAAGCAACCAATAGTCTTTGCAAAGATTTGTTTTGTGCCCCAGGATATGATCTATTTTAGAAAAGCTTCCATGTGCTGCTTATAGGAGGTGAATTTTGGGGGGTCTTGTTGAAGATCTGACCTATGCCATTCACTTGGTATTCTTCTTCCTCATCTATGACTGTAATTAAAAAAATGTGGATTTCTCATGAAGTCCCACATTTTTGTATGTTCCATCCTTATGTATTTTAATTTTTTCATATACCTTATTTATTTAGTGTAGAGCCTTGACTTTGCCCTTGGATCCTTATATCCTCCCTTCTGCTTGATCCTTATCAAACCTTCCTTTGAGGTTTGTAGTTGAGTTAGTGGATTGTTTAATTTCACCTCAATTTCAGCTTGTGTCTTCTTCAATATTTTTATCTTTTTATTGAATTCTTTTCTCAAGGCCTGGATTCTCTTCATCATTTCCACCAGCACTATGACCATGTTTTCTTGGGCATCATTTAGGTGCTTATTCTCCTTACATCCTTTTCCCTTGATATTATTAAGCTGTTTCTTTGTTGTTGTTTTTTGTTGTTGTTTTGGTTTGGTTTTTTTTTTTTTTCATGTACCTTGCATTCAGCTCACTATACTGCCCAGGCTGGACTCAAATTTGGCATATCAAGCATTTTTTTTCCTTGTGTCAGCCACTGGGGTGGCTAGGAATATAGGCTTACACACCCAACAGGCACATGCATTCTTTCATATATGTACACACAGACACAGACCCAGAGACACACTTTGCCAACTATATGCAATGCTTATCAACTTCAGCAGAATCAATCTACTATATTATATTTTATTTATTTATTTTGTGTGAAAATGTGTGGGTTATGGAGGCTGTGTACATGCCACAATACACACATGGAAGCCAAGAAACAACTTGAAAGAGTTTGTTCTTGCTATCATGAAGATCTCGGACACTGAATTCAGGTGATCAGATTTGTTGCTGAGCTATCTCCCCGACCTAGAATAAATCCATTTAAAAAAGTATTTTCTAAGTAATGCCTTAGAATTATCAATTCTGTAATGGAAGAACCTTAGAATCATAACAAATTTCCTGAATTCAATTTATTTCCTTCTCATTTACAATCTTCATCCTCCTTACTGTGTGTGTATAACTATACTCATGAGGTACATTATTTAATTCATTATTAAGGCAGATGAGTTCCTGATGTTATCTGTGTACTCTGACATATTTTTAGAAAGCAAGGTTGTTATGTTATCTGTCAGGTTGATTTTCCTGCCTTGGTGAGGTCCTGTCTCAATTAGAATGCACTGATGTACATTGATGAGCACTCAGTAGTTTGATGGAAGACTATTAATTATACCATGTGATTTGCACTTAGGGAAATCATAGGATCTGACAGACTGATGTGCACATTTGGAAACAGGTAATGCTGATAAAAGATGAATATTGTTCATGTCCGTATTTGCTCTGCTTTGAACAGTGAGGGAAGGCTCTACTCAAAAGAATGTATCTTTCTTCATGCTAGTTTGAGAATGTTTATATATATATATATATATATATATATATATATATATATATATATATGTGTGTGTGTGTGTGTGTGTGTGTGTGTGTGTGTAAATTTTAGAACTGAGGTTTATCATCTGAACACTGTTATAACAGCAACTCTATAGGAAAATATAATGAATGTATTGTTTGAGACAAACAAGGGGAGACCACGCTTTCCATAAGAAAGCAGAAAAGAGGGCTATGGATGATTCAGCTGGAAAGAGCTTACAAACAAGGACTTGGGATTAAGTCCCAGACCCCATTTATAATGGTATCCTGTCACATTCTTATAATCCCAGTACTGTGGAGGAAGAGAAAGATGGAACCCTTGGACATGCGGGCCAGATAGCCTTGCCTAAACAGTAAGCTCCATGCAAATGAGAACATGTGTCTCAAAAAATCAAAGTAGATATTACATAAAGTATTTATACCCTACTCTGGCCTCCACATGCACACAGTTACATGACTATACATTTACACATGTTACCCAATTCCTACATGAACATACAAAAGAAATGAGAAGAGAATATAAGAGGGTGGGTGTTGTGAGCAATATTAAAAAGAACGGCAAGTGTCCATGCTATTCTCAGCTACTCTCAGACCTGGTGGTCTCACCAAGCAGTTCTTATATCATAGAGTCTTTCTGACTCAGAGCTCCAAAATCTTTCCACCCAGCTTGCTAAATTCCCACTGGCAGGTCACTACCACACCACACCCATGCTTCAAAACCCTTCCGGCCTTTGTGGCACATTTCAGGCAAACCCACCCTTCCACCCAGTGGAACTGGAACTGTCACATGCAGGAAATCACCACACAAACTTAGCTCAGAAACTCAGTCGCTGGGTGCAACAACTAGAATCCTAATCTTGTAAGCCATATTAAATCTAAATCCTCCGGTGGTGAATCCTGGCAGATTTACCATATAAGCCAGAAGACACTAGTAGCTACATCTTTACCCTCTCGCTATCCCTGTCCAAAAAGCCCCTAACCCTCTTGTGCGTCCTCTCTTTCTCTGTCTAACCCAGAAGTTCCGCCTACTCACCCAGTGTTTGGTCCCTTTATTCATTTGGGGGAAGGTTCACAAGAAGTCATCTGAGAATGTGACTCATTCTTTGACCAGAGAGCCCCTCCTGGGAAAGCAGAATAAACATCAAAATACAGGCATCACCAGGGACATCCATGTGTGTGTTTGTGATATATTGCCAGATGATGAACACAAGGTATTACATACTAATTAAATGATCTACTAGTGTGCTACATTTCAGCTAAGATTAAATTATATATATATATATACATAGCCGGGCATGGTGGCGCACGCCTTTAATCCCAGCACTCAGGAGGCAGAGGAAGGCAGATTTCTGAGTTCGAGGCCAGCCTGGTCTACAAAGTGAGTTCCAGGACAGCCAGGGCTATAAAGAGAAACCCTGTCTTGAAAAACCAAAAAAAAAAAAAAAAAAAAAAAAATTTTTATGTCCAACCTTAAATAATTGGTAGACAAGTAGTACATTACACAAAGATTTTACTTGGAGATCTGCTTAGATTCAATGTCTTAAATAGTAACATCTTAGGATATCACATATATTTGTAATGTGTAGGTCCATGTATTGATACAAACATTTACTAATGAGCTGAAGGGCTCCTTCATTTCACTTAAAACATCATCTGTCATAGACTGGAAGAATTATTTGAGAGTTGAAATAATTTTTTATGGCTTGAAAAACAGTAAAGATCTTAGAAGGCTACTGTTTGTACCAAGCACACATTGAATATAGTCGATAAAGGCCTTTTCTGACTCTAGAAATTGAAGATTGAGATATTGTTAATCGTTGGAGTCTCAGTTGAAAGAGTAATAATTTGTAATTAAATTAGTTTTGAAGTAATTTGTATTTAATCTTAAAATACTTTTATCCTACTAACTTAATTTCTTTAAGGAAGGGAAAGCTAATTATTCTGTACTCTTACATTTGAAAGTAAATTTAAACTTATAGCAACAGAGAGTAAGGTATTATTCATACTGGAATATGATGAGATACAGGTCAAAGGACACACACATTAAACTACATAGACAGATAATTTAAGGATCTATTATTAAACATGGTCACTACAATCAATAAAATATATTATTGTACAAAGAGAGTAGAAATTAATTACTCTCATCACCAAAATATATATATGAAATTAACATTCATTGCAAAGTTCTTTATATCATAGAGTCATACATAATTTATTCTTGTTAATAAAATTGAATTAGCTAGCCAAATCCAAACAAAGCAAACAGAAAATCAGTGAATGACAGTTTGTAAAAAAGATTATCATTCCAATACAGTGACAGCTTTTGTTAACCAATAGTTCTGTATATATTTAAATGTCTTCAACTTTACCCAGAACATTTCCAGTGAGAAAACAGATCCACATACGTAGTCACCATACCTAGGAAAAATGCACCATGTGCAGATTCTCTAGAATTATGGATGTTGAAATTCTTTCATTGTACTTTCTTCTCTGGACTCTGCAAGCTGAAGGGTTTATGTGAACTAGAGCATGTTGTGCAGTCCTAGCAGAACACATGTTAGGAAGCAGACTTCCTGGGGGATGTCAGCCACCACCCTTCCTCTTATGTCACTGCAATTAGGGTGTAAAGGGAAACCTCTTCCTGATGGGATTCATCATGAGTCCCAAGCAAAATCTAAACAAAACAATAAGAAAATCGATGAATGTTAGCATCTATTCCCTTTATGGTATTGTAGGTTTTATTCTTAACCACTGAGCCATCTCCCAGATAATCTATTTGTCTAAAGACATTTATGTATACTGTAAAGAAAAGTGGTCTTTCAGCCTAGTGCAAAAGAATACTACCAGATGTTTTGATTTTAAGAGAGACAATGGATCACTGTTGAAAACACCAGTGTTTTATAGATTTTATACTTTCTTTAAAAAAAATGAAAGCTCTATGTTGATACTTCTAAATTAATAAACATTTAACTCTTGCAGAATAATTTCTACATAAGAGTTTAAGCAGTAAATTTCTCTGACAGTATTTAATCATATATTTTATTCTACTATAAAGAAGAGTGTAACTTTTATAAGGTCTGAAGTTTTATGTTCCTGTTACTGTTTAATGTGGACATAAGAACTGAGGTACAAAGGACTTTGAAATATATAGTTTTGTTAAAGTTCACTTGAATAGTGCCAGTAAAAGAAACCCTTAAGGAAATAGAAGAATAAGTAATGGAGTCAAGAGCATTGACTAGGTTCATTTAGTGTTCCTCTCAATAACAGCACCATGAGAAGTAAGAGATAGCTCATCAATGTGTGTCATTTATTGCTTATAGGATCTTTCTTAACTGCCACTGTGTAGAACAGGAAAGGGGTATAAAATGAGTCATATATACTGAGGCTGGTTAGAAAACTTTAATCTTGTTTGAAGAGAAAAGACAATGGTGTAGCAAATCTAACCCAGCAGAAGATTCCAAGATAAAATTCTATACTTTTACAGGCATGAGGTTAAGAGTTTTGGAAGAGAGAAGTTAGTGATGCAGAGAGGTAAAAACATATAACTTAAGGTGTTGGTTTAATTGCATCCTCATTTTTAAAGGAAAACTATGAAGACCAAAATACATGCAGAGAGATTATGGCTTCTCCTTTTTTTTTTTTTATTGTGAGTTAATTGTAAAGATATTGAGGATAGAACACTGGTTCCCAAAGACTGAAAATATTAAGACTGGAGAGGGGAGCATAAAGAAAGGGTTATCAGTGGGTGCTAAAGTTTGCTTAGGTAGGAGAAGTAAGTTCTGTTTTGTTGTTTATATGATAACACCACATTGTATAACTTTAATCAAGATATCACATGGTACTTCATAAAATTTACAGATTCTATATATCAATTAAAATATGTTAAGATAATAGTCATATAAAACTTATATGGGATGAATTATTTACATCTTTTGTGATTCTAAGGTACCCTATTGTCTACATATTGTTTTTTTATGTTGAAATAATCTACTTTTGTATCTTTCTAATTCATTGTCCTGTATAGTTTTGAAGAGATACATATCTCTAATTGTGTGTATAGTCATTGCTTCTCAGATAATGTAGTTGAGATGAAAAATCCTGATTGGCAAATTGATGAGATTTAGAACCACCATGAAAACAAGCCTCAGAACATGGCTGTGAAAAAGTTTCTAAATGATATCTATTGAGGTGAGAAGACCTACAATGAATGTGAGTTCCATGACTCTACACTCTATGGTCCTATGCTGAATAAGGAGGAAAATGAGCTGATCACTCTCATTCATATCTCTCCCTGTTCTCTGATAGAGGATGCACTGTGACCAGCTGCCTTAAGTTCCTGCTAACATGACCTTCTTTCTGTGGTAAATCATGTACCTTCAAACTGTGAATCAAATTAAGTACTTTTACATTGATTGATTGATTAATTGATTGATTGATATTTTCTTTATTTATACTTCAAATGCTTTCTCCTTTCCAGGTCTTCCCTTTAGAAACTCCCAATTCCATCCCCCTGACCCCTGACTCTATGAGGATGCTCCCCCACCCACCCACTCCCATCTTTCTACCCTGGCATTCACCTACACAGGGGTATCGAACATCCTCAGGCCCGAGGGTATCTCCTCCCACTGATGTCCAACAAGCTCATCTTGTGCCACTTATGTGGCCAGCTTCACTGTGGGACAATGGGCTATGCATAGGTAGTCTGCTCTCCAGTTGAGTTGAGGTCTGAACCCTTGTAAAACCTAGTGGTGGTAATTCCTACCTACATGGGATGGAAGGCGTTCCCTCATGTCTCCTGGACCTGTGGCTCCTGTCTAAGTTACTGCTTCCACATCCCCCACAGGAGAAACATGTGGCTAGCAGTCACCAATGTCCCAAGCTTCTGACCTTCAGGCTAGACTCCTCCCAGTTACCTAGCAACAAGAAGATAATAAGCCCACTATAAGAGGGGCTGCTTGGCCCCACCTTGCTCTCTTCTTGCTCTCTCTTTCTAACCTCTTACTCTCTAGCCTTTCCTCTTTCTCTTTCCCCCTTCCCTCCTCTTGGCCAAGACCAGTCTCGCTCTCTTTCTACCTTTTCTCTTTCTCCCTGCCTTTCTACAATAAAGCTCTAAAACCATAGACTGTCTCTGTTCATCAAGGCCCGCTGTGCTTGGATGATGGGATAGGCTTTCTCCTAATGAGCCATGCCTAATATCCCATGCTCTAGGCCTTCCTGTGCTCTAACCACGGACTGGACTAAGGACTCTTGCCTGTGTGGGAACCTCTCTTCCTCTGCCCTCTCTCCCATATCTCTGAGGCTGAGGGTATCACCCAGAGCCCCTGGTATCAGGGGCTGCCCCTTGTCCACCCCCCCTGCTCTGTAGGGTCAGTGGTTTCACACAGCCAGATGCCCACACGGGGCCAGTGGAAAGTGTTTGGCAGTCCTCTTATGTCTGCATGCCCAGAGCATGGGAACTCTGGCTGGATGCTGGCTTTCTTTCTCCCCCTTCTGCTCCTACACCCCCTCAGTCCCACACATCAATGGTCACTCCATGTGTACTCTTTGGTTGGTGATCCAGTCCCCTAGAGCTCCAGGGGATTTGGCCTTTTGACAACGTTGCAGCCCTTCATGGGGCTGCAAGAATCAGCTCCTTTAGTCCCTTCTCCAATTCCTCTATCAGGGACCCCCACGCTCAGTCTAATGGGTGGCTGTGAGTTTCCTTCTCTGTATTTGTCAGATCCTCGCAGAGCCTATCAAGAGACAGCCATATCAGGCTTCTATCAGCAAGCACTTCCTGCCATCCACAGTAATGTGCAGGTTTGGTGGCTGTATACAGGATGGATCCCAGATAGGGCAGTCTCTGGATGGCCTTTCCTTCAGTCCCTGTTCTATACTTTGTCTCCATATTTCCTCCTGTGAGTATTTTTTCACTATTCTAAAAAGCACTGAAGCATCCACATTTTGTTCTTCCTTATTAGGCTTCATATGGTCTGTGAATTGATTCTTGGGTATTCTGAACTTTCAGGCTAACATCCACTTATCAGCGAATACATACCGTGTTTGTTCCTTTGTGATGAGTCACATCACTCAGGATGATACTATCAAGTTCCATCCATTTTTCTGTGAATTTAATGAAGTAATTGTTTTTAATGGCTGAGTAGTACTCTGTTGTGTAAAAGTACATTTTCAGTATCCATTCCTCTTTTGAGGGACATTTGGGTTGTCTAAAGCTTCTCACTACTATAAATATGGCTACTATGAACATAGTGGAGCATGTTTCCTCATTACATGTCGAACCTGAGATTCCAAATTGCTAAGATCAAAAACTCAGGTGACAGCAGATGATGGCGAGGATGTGGAGAAAGAGGGACACTCCTCCATTGCTGGTGGGATTGCAAGCTGGTACAACCACTCTGGAAATCAGTCTGGTGATTTTTCAGAAATCTAGGCATAGTACTACCTGAGGACATAGCTATACCACTCCTGGGCATTCATTCATTCACTTTTAAATTATTTATCATTTTTTTCATTTTAAAATTTCATGAATACATACAGTGGATTTTGATCACACCCATTCTTTCCTCTCTACTTTTTCTCACATCCCTTTTAATTTGCCTTATCCCCCTATGTTCATGAGCTCATTTTAAAAAATACTTTCTGAGTCCACTTAGTGCTACAAGTATGTGTGTTAGTGAAGGATCATATTTCACCTTTGGTAGTCTCTAAAGAGAATTGAATACTTCCCACCTCTGCCAAAAGATCCTCAGCTATAGGTGAGAGCTCATGATCTCCACCTCTGCTGCTCATCAATGCGGGAATCTGAGGAGTATTATTCTACACAGGCCTTAGGCATGTAGTCAGAGCTGCTTTGAGTTTATGTGCCTTTTACTACTGACATGTCTGGCACATACTGTTACACTGTAGATGTCAACTAATTCTGATTCTCCCAATCCTTCCACCACTTCTGTGATAAACTTTGAGCCTTGGATTGCAACATGTGATACAGATCACTCATTTAGTGCTAAGCATTTCGTAGTCTTCATTCTCTGCATATTAAGCAATTATGGGTTTTCATATTAACTACTATTTACTACAAAAAGCCTTCCTGATAAGGGTTGAGAGATTACCCACTAATCTATGGGTACAATGGTAAAAATTTAAAGATGTGTTAGTTAGGATTCCCATTGCTGTGAAGAGACATCATGAGCCTGGCAACTCTTATAAAAGAAAACATTTAATTGGGGCTAGCTTCCAGTTGCCGAAGTTCAGTCTATTAGCATTACAGTGGGAGGCATGACAGTGAACAGAAATACATCGTGCTGGAGGAGCTGAGAACTTTACATCTTGATCTGAACGCAGCCAGGAGCAATCAATCTTCTGCAGGCTGCCGGGATTACAGTTTCTTCCACATGGACAGAGGTTGAGCACTAGGAGACCTCAAAGCCATCTTAAAGCTTACACAGGGACACACTTCCTCCAAAAAGGTCACAACTCTTTCAGCAAGGCCATAACTCCTAATAGTGTCTCTTCCCATGGACCAAGCATATTCAAACTACCACGAGGGGCAAGGGGCAATTATTAGTATGTCAATTAGGCAAATATGAGCAATATCTTCTTCCCTAGGACTTATGACAAAGTCAGTCATGGATTCTTAGTACCAATATTGCAGGTCTGGATTGTAGAAGAGGATTTAAATCAAATTAGAAACTTGCTGGCTGTTTACCCCAATACTATTCTTGCTGTTATATCAAGACACATCTTCCTCAGGGCTCACATCTGGGTAAGACTATAAATAGAACCTTCCAGCACTGTGAAAGCCAGTTGGTGGAGATGAAGCTTCCAAGCCAGTTCCACTTTGGTTTCTCGATGTTCTATAACCATACTAGGTTTTACGTTCAGTTTTAAAACTTCCTTAAGTTGTTCCATGTTTAAGTTTGCTTTCTGTTGATATGATAAATGCTATAACCAAATGCATATAGTGGAGATGAGGGGTCTATTTCAGCTTATAAGTTACAATCTATGATGCAGAGATACCAAGAAAAGCTCAAGGTAGGAACTTGAAGCAGAAACAACAGAGGAACTATGCTTACTGGCTTGTTTCCTCTGTCATCCTCACATATCTTTCCTATACAGCCTGGGTACATGTGCCTAGGCACAGCACCCAAATATCCCCCACACATAGTGGTTCTCATACCAATTAGTAAGAAAATGTCTCACAGATATACCCACAAGCCAGTCTCATGGAGGTAATTCTTCAAATGGCATTCACTCTTTGCATGTATGTCTAGGTTGAATCCAAGTTGACAGAAACTAAAGAGCATGCTTTTTATCAGGCATTCTTATCACAGTAATGAGAATAGCTATTTCACAATAATAATTTCAGATCTCAAAAGGAATCTCAAGAGTCAAGTAAAACACCAAATATTATACTGTGAGCTAAAGTTTAAAGTTAAAGTTTAATTACAAATGCTTTGAAATAGTTATAATCTTTTCACTAAAACTGATTGACAAAACATATTTAAGGTATGTATGCTCTATATAAACTTTCAGTTCTGAGCCCCTTGTCCATAATCCATATATATATATATATATATATATATATATATATATATATATATATATATGTTATATTTATCTGGCAATCGCCATTAAAATTGCAAAATTAAATAATTACCACAGACAGAAGCCAAGGAAAGTTGAATATCTTTGATAGAATTATCTAAGAGAGGAAACCTACTTTGCTCTACGCTCAGAATAAGACCACTGGTACAGATATTCTGTGTTCATGACTACTGTGAAGACTCCAGCACACACTGGTGACTCTGATGAGAGATGTTACAGATCCTAAACAAGTAAATTGATATTAAAAAGAAAAAAATTAAGGTTAAACTTTATTAGGTATTTTTCCTCACTCAGATTTATGGGACATAACCATCTTTCACTATTAAGTGAGTAATATCACCAGTTGGGCCCTTTTCAGACACTAGCTTTGCTTTCTGGGGTTGTTTTATGCTGATTCTGGGAGCAAAACCATTAGCATAAAGCCTAGTCATAGTACTGGCAGACACAGATTGTAATCAGGCACCCATCATTTTCCATATTGTACTTTATCATTTTTCAAACAGTGATTTCAAACCATTCCATCATTCACAGGTAGAACACACACTGTGTGTGTGTGTATGTGTGTGTGTGTAATATTCATGTTTATGAATATAAAGGGATAAGAATGTAAAAGCCTAAAAATCTACAGTGGAGATCAAGAGGATAAAAAGAGGTAGAAAGGAAGAAGGAATTGAAAAAAAAGACATATATACCATGTAATGAAAAGGAGATGAGGTAGTATCATGAGGATAGTTGAGAGGAGGAGGGATAGGAAGATGAAGGAGGAAGAAAATTAACAAAAAAACCTAATGGTATGAAGATATCAAGATGGGCTAAGCCAAGATACATTAGTGACTAAAGTGTTTGCAGCCAAGCCTGGTAACCTGAGTTTCATCCCTGGGACATGGACAGTAGAAGGAGAGAACTGACTCTCACAAGATATGTTCTGTTCTCTAGAGATTACTATGCACATGTATGCATATCTTTCCTCTTGTTCAGCAAATTAATTTATTAATTATTATAAAAATGTTTTTAAAAGGAAATGTCATTATGATAGATAATAATATGCTAATTTTAAAGATAAAATATATTTTAAAAATCATTTGAAAAGTGAACAAATCAACAATTCAAGCTCTTTCTTGTTCTGGAAGTCAAGGAAGTACCGAGTGTGAATGACACTCCCACATAATCCGTTTATACAAACCTACAAGTTGTTCATGACCAGCATACACAGTTTTAAGTTTACACAATATGAAGGGGTACATTGTTCTCTGTGGCTTTAATGAAACCCAATTTGGTGGGAAGTAATTTAAGTCTATCTGTTAGTTATTTTAATAAAATAAATTAGTTCATATGATTGAAAAGAATAAAAATCTGCTTGCTATAAAAGCATCATTTTTGTATAGCTAAACCTTGGCACAAATACATACACACTTGTGCTTCTCAATTAACCATTAGAAGTAGGTTTAAATGCTTAATAGCTAGTGAAAAGCTACTATCCAGTGCCTTTTTAATCAATATAATAAACCTGCAGGTCCAATTGCTATTGAGTGAAAGACCACGGGCAATTTCTTGAATAAAATAATATAAATCTCAATTTGATTCTCTTTCAAATGGAAAATATACATGTTTTTCCCTTAGCATTATTACATAAATCCCAGGGAATTCCACAGCTTCTTGGTAACTTATATAGGAGATAGATTTTAGGGTTTTAGCCTCAAAGGAGAACCTGCTATGAGGCCTCCATTTTTTTTTTTTTTTTTTCCAATTTGGAAGCTCTTTCACCGTGTCAGCCACTGAATTGTTTGAACATTGGAAAGAAAACTGCAAATAGGGTTCTCTATAGAGGGTCAAGCAGGCAAGAAGTATATAAACAGACACATGGTGGGGATCAATTTAGTTGATATAAGTTTGCTAAATAAAATAAAAAAATTAGGGGCTGGAAACTTAACTCAGTTGTTAAAGAGATTGCCTGGTATGTATAAACACTGGGTTCAGTTCCTAGTACCATATGAATCAGGCAAGGTGGGATGTCTACATTTGTGATCTAGCACTTGAGAGGTAGAAGCCGAGGATCAGTTCAAGATCATGTTTGGCTTTATATAAAGTTCAGTGAGCTCAAGTCCAGCTTGAGCTTTATGAGATCTTCTCAGAAATAGGGATGGGGAGAAGAGGAAGAAAATGAAAACAAGAGAATGGATGTTTCTAAATATTGGTTTTTGGTATTTTGTATAATGTGGAACTGCTTCAAGGAATCAATGGGGTTAAAAAATAATAATCTTAATTATTTGCAAAACAAATACTTAAAACTTGAAAATACTGAAATTCAGGTTTTTTTTTTTTATCTTTCTCTCTGAAGGCAACCCTGCCATTTTGCCTGTAAGCAACTAACTGCAAACACCCAGAGAAAATGTAAGAAATGTCAATTCTGCCCTTTGTATAAGCCAGTACTATTGTCAGTATATGCAGACCAGTGAAAAGAGGTGTTTGATTTCTGTCTTCTTTTATTGAGATATAAGTCCTATGCTTAATAGCCCAACAATACTACAGTGATTGACAGAATGGTAGGAGAAGTATTCCAGAAAGCTCTTGATATCATTATATTGAAAATTACTTGCAAATAATGACAATGATGATGATGATGATGGTGGTAGTAATGGTGATGGTGATGATAATCATGGTAAAATGAAGATGATGATGGATAGTGATGATGATGATGGTGATGTTGGTAGCAATGAAGATGATGATGGGCAGTGATAATGATGGTGGTGTGATGGTAGTGATAATGAAGATGATGAATGACGGCTATAATGATAGAGATGGTGATAGTCATGAAGATGCTCTATTGCTCTTTATGGTGGTGGTGATGATAATAATGATGAAGATGGTGAGAACAGTAATGGTTGTACTGCTGCTCTTGGTGGTGCGGGTGATGGTGGTGATGTGGTGAAGAAAATGATGATGATAGTGTCTGGAATATCATCATAGCTAGGGATAAAAGCTAGAGTCATGTGAATGCACTTCACCATTGAGCTTCTATTCCAAGCCTGTAGGTTATTTAAACACAAGATTCCTACAAACATTATATTGCATGGTTTGATTTAATAAAATTTAAAGAAGTTTAATGACATGTGGTGATTTATCAATAATAATCAGTAGATAGTAAGTGGAATTCATGCTTTTTGTATTTTCTTCTTACCAACTGTTGTTTTTTAAGTACTAGACTGAAGATGGTTGGCTTGAGGCAAATTGCTATCTATATTGATACAAATAAACATGTTTAAACACCATATGCCAGTTTCTTTTCATACTCAAAAGACCAGATGTTTGATTAATCTTTTCTTTCAAAATCATGGCTTTTTACATAGACACAAATATGGCTGATTTAATTTTGTAAATAAGAAACAGTAGCTTTTGAATATCATTCAACTTATATTGATATCGATTCTAACACTAACTGGATACACTCATCTTCTGTAACCAATGAAACCTTGGGAACATGTACCAACATTGTGAGAGGGACAATAAATGAATATCCAGTAGTACTGTGGTGAGAACTGAGTCAGAAATACATGTTTATTAGCACTAGCCCTGGAATAATGAATATATCTACTAAGCTATTCTACTGTGCTCACATGAGAGTCTTGTGATTAAGAGTTTGCCCATCAGCAACATATTTTACACTTCAGTGTGAAGTAAGCAAAATCACCAAATCTGACCAAAGAAGCAAGTATTTATGAATTGAAAACTCACCGGAACACTGTGTTGATTTATGCCAGAGTGGTTTCAGAACTACTTAGCATCTGTATATCAACCATATATTACTGTATCTAGCAAAATATTATTGGCTAAAAATTTTATAGAATGAAATAATCTAGGCACAAAACTAAAGGAATGCCTTAACATACTTCCTGCAGAAAGGACATCACAGCTGAAAGAGAAGGAGAGAGTTCATTTTGACCATATTTCCAAGCTGTAGTCAGTTGGGGTAGGGGGCCCCAATTATGTACATATATGTATACACACACACACACACACATATATATACACACACACAGGGGTCAAAACATGTACATATATGTCTATATGTACATGTATAATACATAATATATACATACATATATACACATATATGTATGTATATGTATATGTGTCTATATATAGACACATATACATACATGCATACACATATACACATATATACACATATACATAAATGCATACACATGTATATACATATATGCATACATACATGTATACATATATACATATATACATATATGCATATATACATATATACATATATACATATATGCATATATACATATATACATATATGCATATATACATATATACATACATACATATATACATACATACATATATACATACATACATACATATATACATACATACATATATACATACATACATATATACATACATACATATATACATATATACATATATACATATATACATATATACATATATACACATATACACATATACATATATACATATATACATATAGACATATATACATATATACATATATACATATATACATACATATATACATATATACATATATACATATATACATATATACATATATACATATATACATATATACATATAAGTGTGTATATAATACAGAACATATGCACACATATATGTATGTATACATATATGTATATGTACTTTTTTGTGTACATATGTAATACATAATATACACACATATATGTATATATGTGTATTCATATACATATATAATACATAATATATGCACATATATATATATACATATATATATATATGTATATATATATATATATATACAATTTTGTCTGTTACATCATTTTGGAAGATTTTCACATGAAGTATTGAAGAAAACTTCTGGCTATGTTGCCAGCAATGCTCAGCAGTGAACTCTATTGTTCCTGAGGTTGTGAATTCCATCCTACAAAATTCAGTTCACAAATTCTTCATTCACTAATTCTTGTTCCCTCTTGCTGGGTATCATATTTCATCTTAAATACAAAACATGACTTCTTAATCAGAACTTTCTGGAATGAGGTTCAATGCAGTGAGAAGAGAGTATTTTCCTATGTGGTTAAGAAATAGCTTTTTATTTATTTATGTATGAGTACACCATAGTTTTCATCAGACACACCATAAGAGGGAGTCAGATCACATTGCATATGGTTGTGAACCACCATGTGGTTGCTGGGATATGAACTCAGGACCTTTGGAAGAGCAGTCAGTCCTCTTAACCACTGAGCAATCTCTCAAACCCTGAGATTCCACTCCACACCAGTCAGAATGGCTAAGATAAAAAACTCAGGTAACAACATAAGATAGTGTGGTTGTGGAGAAAAAGGAACACTCCTCCATTGCTGGTGGTATTGCAAGCTGGTACAACCAGTCTGGAAATCATTTTGGTGGTTCCACAGAAAACTGGACATAATACTACCTGAGGACCCACTAATACAACTCCTGGGCATATACCCAGAAGATGCTCCAACATGTAATAAAGACACATGTTCCACTATGTTCATCTCAACCTTATTTATAGTAGCCATGAGCTGGAAAGAACCCCGAAGTCCCTGCACAGAGGATTGGATATAGAAAATGTGGTACATTTACACAATGGAGTTCTACTCAGCTATTAAAAACAATTAATTCATGAAATTCTTAGGCAAATGCATGGAACTAGAAAATATGCTGAGTGAGGTAACCCAATCACAGAAGAAACCAGATGGTATGCATTCACTGATATGTAGATATTAGCCTAGAAGCTCGGAATATGCAAGATACAATTCACAGACCACATGAAACTCAAGGAGAAGGAAGACCAAAGTGTGGATAATTCGATTCAAAATACCAATTGAAGGAGTTACAAAGACAAAGTGTGGAGCAGAGACTGAAGGAATGGCCATCCAGAGACTACCCCACCTAGGGATCCATCCCATATGCAATCACCAAACCCAGAGACTGTTTTGGATGCCAACAAATGCTTGCTGATAAAAACCTCAGCAAGTTATAGCTGTCTCCTGAGACTCCACTAGTGCCTGACAAATACAAATGAGAGGTGGATGCTTACTGCTTACCATAGAACTGAGCACAGGGTCCCCAAAGAAGCTAGAGAAAGGACCCAAGGAGCTGAAGGAGTTTGCAGCCCCATAGGATGAACAACAATATGAACTAACCAGTAATCCCAGAGCTCTCGGGGACCAAATTACTAACCAAAGAGTACATAATGTAGGACTCATGGCTCCAGTTGTATATGCCTAGTCAGCCATCAATGAGAGGAAAGGCCCGTTGTCTGGGGAAGGCTCTATGCCCCAGTATAGGGGAATGCCAGGGCCAGGAAAGGGGAGTGTGTGCGTTGGTGAGCAGGGGGAGGGGGAAGGGGATAGGCGATTTTTGGAGTGGAAACATGGAAAGGGCATAACATTTGAAGTATAATTAAAGAAAATTTCTAATAAAAATACAAACAAACAAACAAACAAACAAACAAATAAATAAATAAGAAATAGCTTTTTATTAATTTTGGGGACTCATAAATATAAGCTATAAATATTATAGCATACTGTTAACCAATAGAATGAAATGTGTCTGCCTGGATATGTTTCTGTGGTCCTGATGAGTCAGGAGAAGGGAGTGGATATACCAGATCTGTTTTTATTAATAGAACATAAAGAGCCAGCATTTCTCATCTTGTTAAAACAAACTCTGAGGCAATACAGTTATTCTGCCTCTCACCTCTGTTAGCTTCATTTGAAGACTGAAGTTTCTCCTAAGGTCTGCTAGTGGAAGAGTCGGATGCTGAAAATCTAAATTAATATTTTTTTTAATGAGAAGTCATAGAACAGGGTCTCAGGAAAGGCTCAGATGGTATGTGAACACAAGAATTCAAGCTTGTTTTCCAAAGCCCACATTTAAAAAGCCTGATATGCTGCAATGTGTCTGTGATTTTAGTGTTGTCAACGTTGAGAAAGGCAGATGCATAGGGGCTGACTAGCCACCCTGCCAAATACACTTGATAAGTGCCAAGCCAGTAAGGCACCTTGTCTCAATAAAGAAAGAGGGGTAGGTAAAGGATAGAGAAAAAGAGGAAGAGGAGGAAGAGGAGGAGAAGGGGGGAGGAGGGACAGGAGGGGGAGTGGACAATGCCTAAAAAAATAGAATCCATTGTTGAACTGTGCCCTCTTGCATGAGTACACATATGTATTCTCAGATATACATGAATATATATATATACAATGTCATACAACAAAATATTTATACAATATTAAATAAAATATTTCCTAAAATAGTTTTTGGTAGACAATCTTGTGTCAGTTTATACACTTTTTATTTGGTGGTCTTCTTTATGCTAATAAAGTCTATGAATTCTTATTCATGATGCACTTTGAGGCTTCACGTCAATATTTATATTGTATGTTTGTTTGTTTTTTTCACTCTGGATTCTAGAATGCTGGAGAGTTCATTCTGCAGTCTTGGCAGACATATTAATGGTCCAAATGACCTGAATGGTTTCCCTCTGGCCACTTTTATCTTCTGAAGAGTCTTTCTGATTTTTATCGGTCACTGCTACCAACTTAAACTCCAAACATGAACATTCATCAATGTCTTCTCTTGGAAATATATTTTAAGTGTAGATAGGATCTGTTTATAAGTGGCTACCCATCATCTGATGAATGCTTTGATTAGATCCAAATACCATGTGCTAAAGACCTGTTGGCATTTTTGAGAGATAGTTAAAATTTAAAACAATTTTAAAGCCCAATTTGCACTCATTAGGACATTGGGAACATGACTGATAAAGAGCTTTAATTTACATTTGATTAAATTACTAAATATTGATCATGCTATCTTTTACCATGAACAGATGACAATAATTACCCAAAATGCACAGTTAGTATTTCCCTTCCACAGTTTTACTTGTAGTAGGTTTCTTGGTTATAATAACTTATTTTTATTTACTTTGACATAGACAACATGATAAAATAAAAAGACCTCTATGTTTATTTTTTAGTTTAATAAGTTTTACACTAAGGGGTTGAATTTTTATTTGAATTTTACTTGTTTGTTACCTCTACATTTAATATATATTAAAGACCTTTATAGGCTTATTATAATTATGTGTACATATGTGTGAATATGTAGGTGTCTGATTATAGGTGCTCATAGAGGTCAAAGAGAATGTTTGATCCCCTAGAGTTGAGTTATAGACAGCTGTTTGACCTCTATGTAGATGCTAGGAACCTTCTAGTTCTTTGCAAGAGCAGTACATGCTCTTAGCCACTAAGTTGTCTCTTCAGTCTAATATTAAAGCCTGAACATTTAAACTCAAATCATATTCTTGAAAGCTCCTAATAGCTTCTGTTTTCATATTGAGGGTGATTAATTTGGCTCATTCTCTCAAATTTGTATATTGAAATCTATGATGCTTTTGATTGATCCTTGGTTTTGGTCAGACCCAGAATTGTCTGCCTTGGAGCTGTCTACAAAGCAAGAGTAGGTATTCATGACCATCAGTTATGCTGACACGAATCAAGGAAATGTTTAATATCTCTTAGATTGAAAGAGCTCCATATATTTCCTATTGATTTTCTGTTCAGAGGCAAACTGCCAGTATGGAGTGTAGGAAAGAGACTGATGAAGGTTTACCTGAGGGTTTGGGCTCAGTCCTCAAGGCAAGCAAGCTCTATATTAAATTCTCCCACCCACATCTCAGGAAACAGAAAGAGAGTAAAACAACTAGTGGACCAGCTTGGATGGAGAAGGAGGCTAGGTGGTACTATCTCTCCCTGCTGACCATTTTTTTTTTTTTAACTGATAGAGTAAGGGAGAAGAATATTGATTTTCATCTTGGGCTCAAGTAACCATTCCCAGAAGTCTCTTCTGATGGTGTGGTACATACCCTTATTTCAGTGCTGTGGCTAAACACCATTCTAGGAAAAGCATGTGAGCATTATCATTTTCTCTGGCAAGGAAACCATATCTGATGGTTGATATTACTGAAGCCTTCCTAGTCCTGTTACCTCATTTGCTCTCTGTCCTCTGTGAACTCTAACAGTGCCTTGTATAGCAGGATGACACCTAATAAGCTTCATGGATTTTGTTATCTTGAAACTGTATTATAGTAATTGTGAGCTCTTTGAAGCAAAGGCTTAGACATTTTTTAAAACAGATTTATTAATTTACATATGTGAATGCACTCTTGCTTTCTTCAGATATACCAGAAGAGGGCATCAGATCCTATTACAGATGTTTGTGAATCATCATGTGTTTCCTGGGAATTGAACTCAGGACCTCTGGAAGAGCAGACAGTGCTCTTAACTACTAAGTCATCTCTTCAGTCCAACTTAGACTTTTTTTTTTTACAGAAGATTTTTGTTTATTTATATGTATATGTGTGCTTGTATCAGTTTATATGCACCACATGGGTGAAAGCACTGGCAGAAGTCAGAGATTATATTACGTCTTCTGGAACTAGATTTAGAGGCAGTTGTAAATTGTCTGATGTGGGTTCTAGAAACTAAATCTAGATAGATGTGCTGCAAGATTAGCAAGTGCTCTCTCTCTCTCTCTCTCTCTCTCCCTCCCTGTATCTGTCTCTGTATGTCTCTCATCTTCTTTCTTCTCTTTTTCTCCTCTTTTTATTCTTCTTTGTCTTTTTTTTTTGTTTGTTTGTTTTTAATTTATGTCTATATGTGAGCCCCAGTACTCATGTATGTGCACCACAAAGGTGTCTGGAGCCCCTGGAGGACACAAGAGGGTTTCACATTCTTCTAAAACTGAAGTTACAGATGGATGTGGGTCTCCATATGGGTGACAGTAACTGAACCTAGGTTGCAGGAATTGCAAATATTCTTAACACTTAACTTTTTTTGTTTTGGGTTTTTTGAGACAGGGTTTCTCTGTATAGCCCTGGCTGTCCTGGATCTTTTTTTTTTTTTTTTTTTTTTTTTTTTTTTTTTTTTTTTTTTTTTTTTTTTTTTTTTTTTTTTTTTTTTTTTTGTGGACCACGCTGGCCTCGAACTCAGAAATCTGCCTGCCTCTGACTCCCAAGTGCTGGGATTAAAGGTGTGCACCACCACGCCCGACAATATTTAACTATTAAATGATCACTCCATCCCCAACATCATTTTGTATTTTAAAGCTATGTGTTACATAGCATATATTTTCAAATATAATGGAGTCTAAAGTACTTTATAAAACGTGTCTGTCTATCTCTATGTATATCTATCTCATCTTCCTTTACCTATTTTTATTCTCCTTCCTTGTCTTTTGATTTATTTTTTAAATTTTATGTCTATATGTGAGATCCAGCACATATGTATGTGCACCACATACTTACCTATAAATATTTCTTATACATACATATGCCCGAATGATCACAATGAGTCCAGTGGTTGATGGTCAACTGAACATCACAGTATTTGTTAGTATTTCCATGCCTGTCTTTTTGACACCAATGAGTTATTGAAATATATTAAAACTTTTGTAAAGAATGTGTGCTTATATGTGCTACTATTATATTTATTTTCAATAGCTAATATATTTTTAAAATATTCATTTAGTCTTGAAAAATGTATACTTACATACAAGATATTTCAGCCATATCCTCCCTCCACTGCTTCCTTCCATCTGTGCCTGGAATCCCCAATGATGACTCCTTATGGAGTTTATATGTCCTTCTACTAGTTCTCCCTATTCTGTGACTAATCCTTCTTGTCTGCTCCTGCTTAGTTCAGTTAGTTCTGTGCATATATCCATGAAATATGGACAACCTGCTACATTGGTAGCTACATACCCAAACTGACCCTTGAGGCATGGAGAGATATCCCATCAGTTAATATCACTTATATCTCTATCGTAAGACCTGAATTCAACTCCCAACATTCATGTTGGTTGACTCTCTGTATATGTATGTGTGTTATTAATGTCTCTGGTATCCTCAGAGCCTACAAAAGAGTATCAGAGCTACAGGAGGTTGGGAGTCTTTATGTAGGTGCTGGTGATTCTAGCTTTAGAAAATCCTACATCTTCTGGAGACTACAGACACATGCCCATAAGTGCATAAACACATAATTTTGAAAATAAACTTATTTTAAAAGAAATAAATATCCTTCCTTCTCTTAGAAGTAGTATAGCCCTTAGTGCTATAGCATCCCTCCTCTATTCATGCTGAGGTTCTGATGAGTTAGATATTGTAAGCATTTTGTGCATGTAACCACAGCTTCTGTGAGTTCATGTGAGCAATAGACATGACATGTCCTCCATTGCTTACATGTCTTCCAATTCTTCTTTGTATAGTTCACTAAGCCATGAATGAGAGGATGTTGATATAGATACCCCACTTAAGGCACTCTCATACCAGGTGTGTTTACCCTTCATTTCAGCATATGAATAATTCATGCTCAAACTGCTAATGTCCTTGGACACATAACAATTAATGGTTTGTATTTATTCTTATGTATGTCTACATTTCCTTTATCTTTGTGATTTAATATGATGGGTCGAATGTATTTAAGAATGTACCTATTTTTTTCTAGATGCTCTAGTTTCTTGGAACATAAGTTTTCAATAAATTTCCTAATGATTTTCTGGATTCTATTGTAGTTGGTTAAAATAATTATTTTTTTATGAGACTAATTTTACTATCTTGTGTCTTTACTTTTTGGGTTAGTTTGGCAAAGGAGTATTTAATTTTGTTGTCTCCCCCCCACACCTCGAGAGCTAAATCTTCAATTCTGTACATTACTCTTCTGATACCAATTTTATCAAATTATTTTGTGATATTTATTGATTTTTGTTCAATTTTTATTAGATATTTTCTTCATTTACATTTCAAATGTTATCCAGAAAGTTCCCTATACCCTCCCCCATCCCCGCCCTGCACCCCTACCCTCCCACTTCCACATCTTGGCCCTGGTGTTCCCCTGTACTGGGGCATATAAAGTCTGCATGACCAAGGGGCCTCTATTCCCAATGATGGCCAACTACGCCATCTTCTTCTGTATATGCAGCTAGAGACCTGAGCTCTGGGGGTACTAGTTAGTTCATGCTATTCTTCCACCTATAGGGTTGAAGACCCCTTCAGCTCCTTGGGTACTTTCTCTAGCTCCTTCCTTGGGAGTCCTGTGTTCCATCTAATAGCTGACTGTGAGCATCCACTTCCATGTTTGCCAGGCACTGGTATAGCCTCCCATGAGACAGCTATATCAGGGCCCTTTCAGCACTATCTTGCTGGCATATGCAATCCTGTCTATGTTTGGTGGCTGATTATGGGATGGATCCCAGGCTGCCGCAGTCACTGGTTAGTCCATCCTTTTGGCTCAGCTCCACACATGATCTCTGTACCTCCTTCAATGTGTGCTTTGTTCTTAATTCTAGGAAGGGGCAAAGTATCCACATTTTGATCTTCATTCTTCTCAAGTTTCATGTGTTTAGTAAATTGTATCTTGGATAGTCTAGGTTTCTGGGCTAATATCCGCATATCAGTAAGTACATGTTATGTGAGTTCTTTTGTGATTGGGTTACCTCACTCAGGATGAAGGCCTCCAGATCCATCCATTTGCCTAGGAATTTCATATATTTATTGTTTTTAATAGCTGAGTAGTACGCCATTCTGTAAATATACCAATTTCTTTGTATCCATTTCTCTGTTGAGGGACATCTGGGTTCTTTCCAGCTTCTGGCTATTATGAATAACCGACGATACTTGTATCACCTTGTACACAGGAACAATGGTCTACCTTATAGAAGACCTATATACGGGTCATCTCCATAACGTCCTAGAAGGCCATCATGATACAGGTTAAAAGACTCCTTGGCGGTCTGACTAAAGGTCTCACCAACTTGGTCGAACGTAAGGGTGGTTGTTACCTCCTCTGTTCCCCTTTCTCCACATGCACACCAGCATCTGTTGTCACCTGAATTTTTGATCTTAGCCATTCTTACTGGTGTGAGGTAGAATCTCAGGGTTGTTTTGATTTGCTTTTCCCTGATGATTAAGGATGTTGAACATTTTTTCATGTGCTTCTCAGCCATTCGGTATTCCTCAGTTGAGAATTCTTTGTTTAACTCTGTGCCCCACTTTTTAATGGGGATATTTGATTTTCTGATGTCCACCTTCTTGAGTTCTTTATATATATTGGATATCAGCCCCGTATATGATTTAGGATTGGTAAAGATCCTTTCCCAATCTGTTGGTGGCCCTTTTGTCTTGTTGACAGTACCTTTTGTCTTACAGAAGCTTTGTAACTTTATGAGGTCCCATTAGTCAATTCTTGATCTTACAGCACAAGCCATTGCTGTTCTATTCAGGAATTTTCCCCTAGTGCCCATATCTTCGAGGCTTTTCCCCACTTTCGCCTCTATAAGTTTCCATGTCTCTGGTTTTATGTGGAGATCCTTAAACCACTTAGACTTGACCTTAGTACAAGGAGATAAGAATGGATCAATTCCTAGTCTTCTACATGATAGCCTCCAGTTGTGCCAGCACCATTTGTTGAAAAGGCTGTCTTTTTTCCACTGGATAGTTTTAGCTCCCTTGTCAAAGATCAGGTGACCATAGGTGTGTGGATTCATATCTGGGTCTTCGATCCTATTCCATTGATCTACCTGCTGTTGCTGTACCAGTACCATGCAGTTTTTATTACGATTGCTCTGTAGTACAGCTTGAGGTCAGGCATGGTGATTCCACCAGAGGTTCTTTTATTGTTGAGAAGAATTTTTGCTAGTCTAGGTTTTTTTGTTATTCCAGATGAACTTGCAAATTGTCTTTTCTAGATCCTTGAAGAATTGAGTTGGAATTTTGATGGGGATTGCATTGAATCTGTAGATAGCTTTAGGCATAATAGCCATTTTTACTATAATGATTCTGCCAATCCATGAGCATGAGCGATCCTTCCATCTTCTGAGATCTTCCTCAATTTCTTTCTTCAGAGACTTGAAGTTCTTGTCATACAAATTTTTCACTTCCTTTGTAAGAGTCCCACCAAGATATTTTATATTGTTAGTGACTATTGTGAAGGGTGATGTTTCCCTGATCTCTTTCTCAGCCAGTTCATCCTTTATATAGAGAAAGGCCATCGATTTGTTTGAGTTAATTCTATATCCAGCTACTGCACTGAAGCTGTTTATCAGGTTTAGGAGTTCTGTAGTGGAGTTTTTGGGGTCACTTATATATACTATCATATCATCTGCAAGTAGTGATAATTTGAATTCTTCCTTTCTAATTTGTATCCACTTGACCTCCTTTTGTTGTTGCATTGTTCTGGATAGAACTTCAAGTACTATATTGAATAGGTAGGGAGAAAGTGGGCAGCCTTGTCTAGTCCCTGGTTTTAGTGAAATTGCTTCCTGTTTCTCTCCCTTTAGTTTGATGTTGGCCACTGGTTTGCTGTAGATTGCTTTTTATCATGTTTAGGTATGAGCCTTGAATTCCTGATGTTTCCAAGACTTTTTATCATGAATGGATGTTATATTTTGTCAAATGCTTTCTCAGCATCTAAGGAAATGATCTTGTTTTATCTTTGAGTTTGTTTATATAGTGTATTATATTGATGGATTTCCATATATTAAACCATCCCTGCATTCCTGGGATGAAGCCTACTTGGTCATGATGGATGATCGTTTTGATGTGTTCTTGGATTTGGTTGGCAAGAATTTTGTTGAGTATTTTTGCATTGATATTCATAAGGGAAACTGGTCTTAAGTTCTCTATCTTTGTTGTGTCTTTATGTGGTTTAGGTATCAGAGTAATTGTGGCTTCATAGAATGAATTGGGTAGTGTACTTTCAGATTCTATTTTGTTGAATAGTTTGAGAAGAACTGCAATTAGGTCTTCTTTGAAGGTCTGATAGAACTCTGCACTAAACCCATCTGTTCCTGGCCTTTTTTTTTTTTTTTTTGGGTTGGGAGACTATTAATGATTGCTTCTATTTCTTTTGGAGATATAGGACTGTTTAGGTCATTAATCTGATCCTGGTTTAACTTTGGAACTTGGTATCTGTCTAGAAAGTTATCCATTTCATCTTGATTTTACAATTTTTTTGAATATAACCTTTTGTAGAAGGATCTAATGGTGTTTTGAATTTCCTCAGGATCCATTGTTATGTCTCCCTTTTCATTTCTGATTTTGTTACATTTTTATTGAGGAGTTATTTTCTCCTTCTAACATTTGAGTTCTGGGAACTGAAGGTCCTTCAGCAGTAGTGTCAAAAACCTTTATCTGCTAAACTCTTTGATGGTCCTGCTGTGAGATTTATTATTTGCTTCTGTCCATTAAATTTAGAATATATTATGGCTTGTTTTTAGAGGACCTGAGATGTACTATTAGGTTGTTTATTTGCTATTTCCCAGCCTTTTTTTTTTTTTAAACGTAAGTACTTATATCTGTGAGCTTTTATCTTAAAACTGTCCTAGCTGCTAAATTATATTCTCATTTCTATCTGGTTCTCGGGATTTAAAGTCTTTCTTGTTAATTTTTTCAATGACCTAATTTTCAAGTTTATTGTTCAGTTTTGAAGTGCTTATGTAGTTGTCCTTACTGGTAGTTTCTTCCATGATGCTCTAATAAGACAATGGAAATAATGTTAGCTTTATGGGGCCGGATCGTTGTGCTACTAAGGGAGAAGGTTCAGAGTGAGTGTCATTGTCAAAATATGTCCAAATCCCTGGCACTGGCAGGAGCACAGCTGCTTGCTCCCTGCTCTGGACTGGCATGTCTCAGTGCACGTAGCTTAATAATGCACTTTATAATCCACCTCTGCCAGCCTTGGCGTAGTTACCTAGTGTGGTGACCAGATTGCATGTTAAATTTCATCTCTCCTAATAAGAACACATCCAGCAATCATATGAAATTCCTGTTTGTGTGAATGAAGTATTCCCAGCACCTCAGCACCAGCCAATAACGTACACTCACTCCCAAATCCTCACCCACTGTGCAAGGTTTATATAGCCCTTGTTCATCCCCAATACAGAGAGCTGTTTCATTGAAACCCATCTCTGGAGAAGGCTGTTTCTTTCACATCCATGCCTGGACACTGAGAAGAACATGCATCCCATGGCGATGGGGGATCTGCAAATCAATTAAATTCAGTTGATCTGTCATGTGCATTAACTCTGAAATATTTCTGTTGATTTTGATTTTAGTTATCTACCTAAAAATGAGACTAGGGTTTGGAAATATTCTGCTTGTTTTGAATCATGTCTTATCTGTCTGACCCTCATGGCATTTAGTGTTTGCTTCATGAAATTGAGAGATCTGACATTTACTATAAAACATTCATGATTGTTATAGCTTCCTGATTAATTATTCTATTTATCACTGTGTAGTGACCTTTACCTCCTCTCATGTGTCTTAGTTTGAAATCTACTTTATCACATGACAGAATAGCTATAGCATATAATTTTTAGCTTTCATTTGATAGTTGATAATTGACTCTGATTTTAATATAACTAAATTGATTAGAAATCTTTATTATATTATTATTATGTTTGCTTTGGAATTCATTATAGCCATTAAATAGGGTGCTAGAGGGATGGCAGTTAAAAGTACATGCTGCTTTTGCATAGGATGCAAACACACACATCAGACAGTTTACAATAATGTATAATTTCAGCTCTAGGAGATACAACGCCCTCTTCTGGTCTTTGAGACAACTACTTTTACATGTACTTTATCCTACCACCCCACCCCACCCACACCTCAAATTTGAAGAAGAGAGAGAGAAATATAGAAATAATTTTCTAGGTATATGCCCAGGAGAGGTATTGCTGGATCTTCCAGTAGTACTATGTCCAGTTTTCTGAGGAACTACCAGACTGATTTTCAGAGTGGTTGTACAAGCTTGCAATCCCACCAGCAATAGAGGAGTGTTCCTCTTTCTCCACATCCTCGCCAGCATCTGCCGTCACCTGAATTATTTTTATTAGATATTTTCTTCATTTACATTTCAAATGCTATCCCAAAAGTCCCCTATACCCTCCCCCCGTCCTGCTCCCCTACCCACTCATTCCCACTTCTTGGCCCTGATGTTCCAAATGGTAATAAAGACACCTGCCCTACTATGTTTATAGAAGCTCTATTTATAATAGTCAGAAGCTGGAAAGAACCCAGATGTCTCTCAACAGAGGAATAGATACAGAATATATGGTACATTTACACAATGGAGTACTACTCAGCTATTAAAAACAATAAATTTATGAAATTCTTAGGCAAATGGATATATCTGGAGGATATTATTCTGAGTGAGGTAACCCAATCACAAAAGAGGTCACTTGATATGCACTCATTGATAAGTGGATAAGCCCAGAAGCCTGGAATGGCCAAGATACAATTTGCAAAACACAAGAAAATCAAGAAGAAGGAAGACCTATGCATGGATACTTCATTCATCTCTAGAACAGGAAACAAAATACCCATGGAAGGAGTTGCAGAGACAAAGATTGGCGCTAAGATGAAAGGATGGACCGTCCAGAGACTGCCCCACTTGGGGGCCCATCCCATAATCAGCCACCAAACACCAAACACTATTGCATATTCCAGCAAGGTTTTTGTTTTTTGTTTTTTTGTTTTTTTGTTTTTTGTTTTTTGTTTTTTTTTTGTTTGTTTGTTTTTGTTTTTGTTTTTGTTTTTGTTTTTTTTTTTTTTTTGAAGCGACCCTGATATAGCTGTCTCTTTTGAGGCTATGCCAGTGCCTGGCAAATACAGAAGTGGATGCTCACAGTCATCTATAGGCTGGAGCACAGTGCCTCCAATGGAGGAGATAGAGAATGTACCCAAGGAGCTGAAGGGGTCTGCAACCCTATAGGTAGAACAACAATATGAACTAATCAGTGCCCCCAGAACTCATGTCTCTAGCTGCATATGTAGCAGAAGATGACCTAGTCGGCCATCATTGGGAAGAGAGGCCCCTTGATCTTGTAATCTTTATATGCCCCAGTACAGAGGAATGCCAGGGCCAAGAATTGGGAGTGAGTGGTTAGGGGAACAGGGTGGTGGGAGGGTATAGGGGACTTTGGGGATAGCATTTGAAATGTAAATGAAGAAAATATCTAATAAAAATTGTTTAAAAATTTCTAAGTAACTGAAAATAAGAATCACCACACATCATTAAAAGCTGAACTTTGTTTATTAATCTTTCTTTTTATTTAGGCACTTTTATTTTAAGTGACATAAATTACATATTTAAGTGTACTATTTATTAATTCTTTTCTTTTTAGAAAAGGTCTCATGTAACCCAGACTAGGCTTTAATTCATTTTCTGGCTGAGGATGACATTATTTCTTGATACCCTGCTGCAACTCCCATGACCTCAGGTCCCAGGCCTGCATGACTACACCCAGATTATGATGAGCTCGGTACTGAATGCAATATTTGGTCCATACAAGCCAGTGCTTTATGTGGTGAGCCATCCCCATCCTCAAAAATTGGGATTATTTTTTGTTATCATTTAGTTTTAAATATGTTACTGTAAAGTTTTATATTGACTTAATTTTATAAAATTTTGATACCTAAACATTTCCTAAACATATTTATCAGATTCTGGGATAATTCTACACTTACAAAAATATTTAATAATCAAATTAGAGAAATTAATTTCTGTCTCCTTAAAGACTATCCCAGAGTCAAAACACTGACCCAGAATTGTTCCTGTCTAAAATAATTGCAGGAACAAAAACAGAGAAGATATTAAGGAAAAGGAGGTCTAATAACAGGCCAAACTTAGGAACCATCTCAAGAGGGAGGTTCCAAGGCCTGACAATATTACTGATACTATAGAGTGCTTACAGACAGGACCCTAGCATGGCTGTCTTCTGAGAGGCCCAACAAGCATCTGAGATAGATACAGATACTCACACACAATCAATGGATTGAAGTCGGGGAACCTAGTAGTTGAATTAGGGATAGGCTAGAAGAAACTGCTGAAGAGGATGACCCCATAGGAAGACCAGCAGTCTCAACTAATCTGCAACCTTGAGATCACTCAGACACTGAACCACCAACAAGGTAGCATACATTAGCTGGTATAAGACCCTCCCACCCACAGCGCCTCACTACAACACATATACAGCAGAGGGCTTCCTAGTCTGGCCTCAGTGAATGAAGACTGGCCTAACCCTCAAGAGACTTAAAGCCCCAGTGAGTGGGAAGACCTGGCAGGGGCAGGGGGTTGGGGTTGGGGACATCATCTTGGAGACAGGGGGAGGAGGAATGGGAAGTGGAACTGTGGGAAGGCTGAACAGGAGGGGGTAATGCCTGAACTATAATAATAATAATAATAATAATAATAATAATGATGATGTTGATTGCTTTTTCATACACTATGAACCCCGAAACCTCTTCTTTCTTGTTCTATATAAAGCATACACTGATCATAAATTGCACTCACTTAGGCTTATTCTTCCTAATTCTACTGAGTGGCCATCTTTGAGCCCGTTCATTCTCCCCATGCACAGCCATTTTCAACTTCCAAGCTCTCCTCGTTTTCTTCTGTCTTCTAACCCTGTGGAATGATGCATGTGAACACTGAATAAAATTCCAACCAAGTCAACAAAATCTATCTTCTGAAACATTGATCATTTATCTAGGGTAAACTCATCCAAATCTTTGTCTAATATTTCTGTACCTTATTTTTAATATACTTTAGTATTTGCCATAATCATTCCTTAGGATTTTGGCATATGAATTTTGTTGACTTCTATTAGCTTTGAAAAATTCTCTGAAATCATATTTTTTATTATTTATTTTTCCTGGTATATAAGGGTAAAAATCAGGAGTGGAAAGTATTTGTCATTTTATAAAATATCTACCACATTAATAAAGTACAAATGCATACAAATGCACCATAAAATACAGAAATAAACAGTAATTAAATTCAATAAGTAATGTTTCCACTATACTGGAAAAAAAACTAAAGATAATTTTCCTTTTTAATTTATAATGTACATCAAAGATTGTTGAAATGGGCTATTTTCTTCCAAATGTAGTTATTACAATATTTTTCTGTAATGGGATAAAATATTCCATATTTGTCTTGTAACACAAATATCTCCTGGGTTTATGGAGAACCTCTTACAAAATCTCAGATTAATGTGTATCAGACTTGATTATTAGAAACTCCAATGGCCTAAAGGACCATATTCCTCTATACTTCTTCTCATCATATTCTTTGTGTGGGCTTCCTCACACCACCCTCTTCTTCTGGGCTATTTTTTACCACCATCTTTCTCTAGGCTATTTCCCACCACCCTCTTCCTCTGGGCTTACTCCCACCACTATCTTCCTCTGGGCTTCCTCCCTTAGTTTTCTCTCACTACAACTCTTTGCTAAATAATTGTGTGAATTTAAATTGAAAACTACTACATCTGCTATTGTTTCTTTACATCTAACACTTGTGGTGGTGGTGAGCTTCAATTGTCCACTTGGTACAATTTAGAATCACTTAGGAAGAGAGTCTTAATGAGGGTTTGTCTATGTTATGTTGTCTTGTGGGTGTGTCTGTAGCAATTGTCTTAATTTGAGTTCATTGATTTGAGATGTTCCAGGCTACTGTGGGTGTCCATATTCCCTAGATATGGGGATCCTCAATAAGAATAAAGAAATGAAATTGAGCAAAAGCAAGCAAGTAAATGCACACTACTCATTGATTTCTCTCTGCTCCTGATTGGATGTGATGCCGATAGTTTTGTCAGGTGCTGGGTAACTTATCCTTAATTGAATTATTTAATGTGACATGGTATTTGTTAGGTCTCAGGCAGTCCATATATCCATAAATGAGCTCAAGCTGAACTCTCGAGGAATGCCTGGCCATTAGATAAAAGCTAGCATTCCACAAAAACTTACATGAAACTGGTTTCTGTCTGCCAGACAGAGCCATTTCCCTTACCTCTGTCAAAAGGGACATATGGCTCTCCACTGACATCTACCTGTGTTTTCATGTCAAAGCTCACATTGTTCTCCAAGCTCCTTCTGTGCCTACTCACCAGAAATTGTTATACATTTCAAAGTTCAGGCTAGCCTTCTGGTCCCTCCCTCCCTCCCGTTACTCCTCATAACCCAGCTACTGGTGTTATTTCCTCTTCTGCTATGCTCTGTTTGATATCTCTTGCTTTTTGCCATCTCCGCTATTTTTTCTTGCCCCTTCAAGTTCTCTTGCATCCGCTTGTCTCTCTCACAAGTACGGCTGGATGTGTCTAGTGTCTTTTTCTTTCTCTGTGGTCTGGACTCTTCCAGATGCTTATGGATATTGTCTGTCCCTTTCATGCCATAAAAACCTTCCCCAGGGGGAAGGGGCAGCCATTTCAGCAGTTTCTGTATTCAGTACCATCACATACAATATTGTGATATGAATTAAGCCCTTCATCTCTTCAGTTGCTTTTTGGCAGGGAATTTTTATTACAGTAACAAAAATGAAAGTAGGGCAACACTTTTCAAACTTGATTTGCGAACTTACCATTCCTATATACCGAATCTCAATAGTTGAGTAAAGACAGGAGAGAATACAACGTATAATTTTTGTCCCATAACTTACTCTTTTTGTAACTCTCAGCCAGGTATATTTTGTGTCTTTTCCTGTTGACTTTACTGATGAAGATGGTAAAAATTAAGTGTTTTATTTAAAAGATTCATAAAAATTTGACAGCTCTGCATTCATTTTATAGCATTTCTCCATTCATGTATTAATTTCACTCACAATAAAACCATAAAGTAGGTAGCAGAGGTGTTAGCCTCCTTGGGAACGGCATATATGGCTTAGAGCAATAGGGAATCAGGTGTGACTCCAGTGGAACATGGGCTTTGCAAAGCAAATTCTGCATCTCCCAGACAAGAGCAAAGATGTGCTTTCTCTCAGTTATGAAAAGAAAGAGAAATGGGATATGACAAAGGAAAATTGCATTTGTTGATCTGGGATTGAGGCAGCATCTGATCTCTATGCAGCTATTTTCTGTCTAACTCAAAAATGTCATTGTGTCATAATATTCTCTCATCTGTGATAAGGTGAACATGATATTTGTGGTGATCACTTCCTTGAATAAGAGGCAGGGCAGTAGTAATAGTAGAAGTAGTAGTAGTTGTTGTTGTTGTAGCCTCCACGTAGCTGTGATTCTTACGGTGCAAACAATAACAACTCACAGTTACTTCTAAAATATAAGCATGTGATATGGACAAGAGAAGAGGTTTTGTCTTTTATTCTAGTCTTCCTACTGGTGAGTTTACATTACTGAAATCTGGAACTAGTCAATTTAGTGACTGTTTGAGTTACAGCTCTCTGGCTGACAGGTTTTCTCTGTTTTCTGCTGTGGCTCTTCTACTGTTTTCTACGTTCAGAGGCAGTTAGCAAAGCCTGCTACAGCCTTGAAGCCCTCATGGAGTTGACCTCTTTCCTACCACCCTTAAGTCTCAGGCTTGCCCCACATCCACTGCCAACATCCAAGTTTGATTTAAGTTATAGCTGGTATTTATGTGTCTGTTTTACTTAGGCTTAGGATATGTGGTATAGAAACCTACAAGTGCAAGAAACCCTGTTCTGTTTTCTGTAAGCAAAGAGTCTTTGTCTTTGGGCCCCTTGTCATGCTACACATGGTGGTTATCTCTGCTAATGTGTATCCATGTCAGGGATTTATTATGGTTGTCTATGGTTGTGAGCCTGCATCTCTCATAATACTCCTCAACATTAGGGCCTCATTGTGAGCACCCATGGCCATGAAGCTAATTCTCCTAATAGAGATATCCTGAAGGGTGATTGATCCCAACTTCTTTCTACATCCTAGATTTATCTTTTATTGATAAGAATAATCAACTAGCAACATTCAGAAAGCCTAATTATCATCTCATGTCAGTCATGACCATTCCATGCTCCGTATTGTATCCCTTGCCTAGAGTATAGAATTGTCTCTGATACTCTGTGGGAATAGTGGAAGAAACAGTCTATCATGACTTTGAGTATTTTACCTTTCTGGAAGCTTTTGCAACAATTATTTTCCCATATGAAATCACAATCTTCATAATTTCACTTTGTGTTTCCATCTATGTGGGTGGTCTCGCCTGTTATGTGACTTTTCTTGGTGAGATGTCCACAAATATTTGTTCATCCCACACAGGAAAATTAATAACAGGCCAGAGAAATGTTTACAACTTAGTCTAGCCTAGTGAACTGGCAGGGTTACTAGTGGGGTTATTTATAGGACTATGAATGAGGAGTTACTAAGAGGAGTAACAGGAGTATGGGTAAATAGCAGCTGAAGTAACGAAACTCCCTGTATGACTTTCAGAAAGCTGGAGAATCTCCTTTCCCCAGTAACTGTTACTGCTTCTGTAATATTGGACAGGGGTTTTAGAATTCTTGTCAGTTTCAGAAGGTTTTTGTAGCATTATAACTTTTGTGTACTTAGTGCAGAGGTGGGCTGTGATTGGACAGGGAAAAGGAAGATAGAGCTAACAGTGGCAGAGAGAGAGGGAGCATCTCAGGGTAGGAGGAGAGGGAAGATGGCTGCAGACATAAACTCGCGTGGAATTTACTAGCCACAAGAAATTGTGGTATTGTAAGGTTAGAATAATTGGGATAAAGCTTTTATCATTATCAATTGGCTCTGAAATTATTGTATTGGCACCTTGTAAATTATGATATTATTGATACATAAATCTGATTGGTTAATTAAGGTTTAAGAGTCTTGATTTTCCAGGTTACTGCATATTGTGATATGGAACCTCAAGGTTCCATTTAGTTACTGGAATGTGGGATAGTCAACTACATGGGTTTTTGGATGATGAAGTACTAGTGGCTCCCGGGACAAGTGAGCCAGATGCTGCGGGGGCTGGCTGGAGAGATTTGCTGGCAGCAGCAGGAGGGCCAGAGTGTGGTCCGGCCCAGTGGATAGCTGGTGGGGTCATTTTATAATATTTCTTGCAACAGAACCCCATAAGTTTCGCATAAGTCCATAGTTTTCTGAGCTTCCCTAAGAAGGAACATTTAGAGGAACTAGCTCCTCAGCATGGCTATTAACTTGTCTTTGAACTGTTGACTACAGTCAACACTTTGGAGGAAAAAGACAGCCAGTTCTAAGGCCACCTTCTGTTGAAATTCATCATAGTTAAATCTCAGTCTATATGACAAGTTGAGAATCACACAAATGTGGCTTGATGGGGCCACATTTGCATATGCTAATTCCTGAATCTCAGGCCCATTTGAGAATGCTAATACCAGCTAGAGGGAGGAGAGCCAGGTCCCTTGGGAGGGCAGAAAATTGATTACAAATGACTGCCATTCTTTCTGTTCTGCGGCCTTGTTCTTCTCTTCCACAATTTCTCTTTCATGTCATTGTGGAGTAATGTTCTGTCTCCTTACATCTTTCAGGGCCACAAATGTCATTTTTAATGCTCCTCATCAGTAATCATGAGTCTCTACTTCCAGGAACTTAGACCAAGAGGAAGTAAGTAACTCCAGATTAGCCATATCCTGAGAAAAGGCTCCAGAACATCCAGTAAAAAAAAAAAAAAAATCAGAGAGAAATAAAAACACTTAAAAACACTGGGTTGCTAGGATACCTGCCTGAGTACTAATTTTATTATAGAGTGTAAGTCAAAAGTAAACAATGACCACAGCTACCTCAAAAAATACACAAAATGCATTTTAGAGATGTCATAAAGGAAAATAAAAGACCAGCATTAGTGGAGGTAAACCTTACTTTCTGGCACACATTAAGTCTGAAGAAATGCTTATTATTTTTGTCTAGTCTTTCAAAGCAAGGAGAACTACCACACAGTTGAAACTACCTGTAATTACAGCAGCAGGCGAGATAACAAGTGTTTTTTTTAATTTTCTTCTCTGTCTGTCTCTATGCATGTATATGTGTGTCTGCCTGTTTCTCTGCCATTGGCCATTGGTCAGTTAGTCAACTCAACAAGAAAAGAACAAGAAAAACAGCAGCAGCAGTTGCAACAACAATGACAACAAAAAACAAATAATGCTTGGTTTCTATGAAAGATCACCCAACTTTTATTCTTTTAACGAAATAACACACACACACACACACTCAGAGGCACACACACACACACACACACACACACACACACACAGAGAGAGAGAGAGAGAGAGAGAGAGAGAGAGAGAGATTTATTCAAGCTGGCCTCAAACTCACATATGCCATGTAATTGAGAGTGACATAAAATTTCTGATCCTGCTTCTATCTCCAAATGCTAGGATTACATGTACACAACACCCTGTTCTTGCTTTATGCAGTATGAGATATTAGACACAGGGTTTTATGCTTCCTAAACAAGCACTCTATCCACTGACTTATAGTCCAAGCCAATATAAATACTTTCATGATTCTTTTAATCATACTGGAATTATGGTTGCCATTGTTCAGGTTACTTAAATAAAGGAAGAAAATATTAATCAACTGGCCAAGATATCTTTGGCAAGAGGAGCAGCCTACTAACTCAGACTGAAGTTAACAACTAGAATACAGTGACAGGTTAGGTGGTACTGAAGAAAATTAAGAATAGAGAAAAAATTTATAAAAATTTCTGTTGATGAGATGAGCATAGTCAAAATAAAACTTGGAAGAGAAATCTACCATATGCCTATGAAATTGTGCAAGTTCCTTGAACATGTAGGTAATCTAATAGATAGACAACATTCATAGTCAATGTATCATGCAAATGAAGTCAACAGAGAGAGTGAAGAAAGTTGAACACATTCTTTCTCTCTATGTATGAATGGATGACCCCTCCCCCCCCAATAACAACATAAGGGAAATGTACATGAATTAGAAAAATGGAGACTTTTAGAGAACTCTTCATTAGGAAAGGATATAAATCAAATTCTGTTGCTTGATTCAAACAATAAGGTATTAGGAGAAAATAAATAAATCAGGGATGGAGATGGAGAGATAGCTCAGTAATTCAGATTGCTTTCTACTTTTCCAGAGGACATGAGTTCCTACTCTAGCACATGTGTATACACACACACACACACACACACACACACACAGAGAGAGAGAGAGAGAGAGAGAGAGAGAGAGAGAAATACAGAGACAGAGAGACAGAGACAGAGACAAAGAGACACACAGAGAAAGACAGCGACAGAGAGAGGGAGCATCTTTTTTAGTATAAATGTCAATTAGGAAAGCTTCTGATGGGCTTCACAGAAAATATCGTCTTGAGATAGACATTTTTAAAATAGAAAATATAGATTAGTGTTGAGACAAATGGAATATTTAACAATCTTAGTTATCAACTATTGTTTTGTAATATAGAAAAATATCAACTCTTTAGTAGTAGTCATATTTCTTTCTTCAAAAGCAAATGACAACTAACAACTGAACACCTCATTTCTTTTTAAACCACTTTCCCCTGAGTCCTCAATTCTGATTTTAAAAACCAGGATGAATGTTGAGAAGAACATTCTGATGTGAAACCCCAGCAGGTTTCCTCTTTTCCATGAATTATTAGCTTAGAAAAGGATGTGGAATTATTTTTTTCTCCCTCATTAATTCATGGAGACCTGTATTGTATTCTACTTTCTTGTCAGCCACAGTCCTTTTTTTTTTTCTTCTTTGCATTGACCTAGTAATGTCAATGTTTGACTATATTTCTTGGATTATTCACTGCATATCAGGCTCTTGGTGGATACATATTTTTTAATAGAAAAATCATTATAGCCACAAGGTCATGATGAAAATGTGAGGTTAAAGCATCCAAAAAAGATTTCAGGTTCTCAGTCTGTATACCTTTTATAAACCCTTTGGGAGAATAATGCTAATAAGAAAAAGACTCTACTCTAACCCCACACCTGGTACTGCTAGGTTTTTGCTGGTATATGTCTACAAGAATAATGATGATTTTCTATCCTTGGCTCCTACTAAGAGGAGGTCAATTGTGGTTTATAGTAATTATCACCTTGACAGGGTCTAGAATTGCAGGAGAGAAAATTCTCTGTGCATGTACATGAGGTATTATCTAGAATCATGATGAATCATGGTGAGAAGATCCACCCTAAATGTGGTTGGGATTATTCTGTAGACTGAGAGCTATGACTGAATAAAGTGGAGAAAGTGAGTTGAGTACCAGCATTCATCTTTCTCTGCTTCCTGACCATGGATGCCACGTGACCAGCTACTATGCCTTTCTGTTGCTATGTCTTTCCTGACATGATGGACTGTATTCCATAAAACTGTGAATCAGAATAAGTACTTTTTCCATAAGCTGATTCTTGTCAAGTGCTCAGAATGTTAAGGAAAATAATAATAATATACATTGATTTCTTCTTTTATTGAAAATTATCTCTGTGTACATAACCATCTTCTCTCTAAGCAGTCATTTCCTTTCTCCTGCATCCCCTCTTTTTCACACAGTTCCCCAACTCAACTGCACCACAGTGTTGGAAGTAAGGCTCACAAATCAGAGATTGTGTCCAGTATCATCTAACCTCATAGTTTCCAAAGTAACACAGCTTCCTAGGATTCAACCTCCTATATCTCCCTTGTTCTGCTCCAAATAATGCACTTAATGACCCTGGACCTCAGACTTCCCTTGATTGTTTGAACTCTGTAGGACATAAGAAATGGAAATCAGAGGAGGTTTTCCTATGAGACGCATCCAGGTTACAACTAGATGGCATGAAAATTAGGACTGAAACTCAGTATTCTTCTTACTGCTGTGTTGGTGGGCTCAAAAGGCTCAAGGACACCTACAGCTAAGGCCTCTGATGTGAGACCTTTGCAATCAGAATTCTTTCATGTTGAATTAACTCAACCCCGTGTAAGGATTTTTTAAAAAGTTCAATTACTAACAGCAACTTTTCTTGACATAAAATTTTCACAGTGTGCAATTATTAACAGCATAATTGGTAGAGAACTGAAAGGCCACACAATTTACCCATTGAGGATTTCTAATTCAGAACTGAATAGGATATCTAAAACATGTCAGACATGTACATCTTATCACCTGTGATGGTGTGAATATGTTTGACCCAGGGAGAAGCACTGTAAGGAGGTATAGCTTGATTGGTATAGGTGTGGCCTTGGATGAAATATGTTATTATGGATATGGGCTTTAAGACCATCATCCTAGCTCCCTGGAAGTCAGTTTTCCCCTAGTGGTCTTCTGATGAAGATGTAGAGCACTCAGTTACTACTGTACTATGCCTGTCTGGATGCCGCCATGCTCCCATCTTGATGATAATGGATTGAACCTCTGAACCTGTAAGTCACCCCCAATTAAATATTGTCTTTATAAGAGTTGCTAAGGTCATAATGTCTTTTCATAGCAGTAGAAACCTTAACTAAGACATCACCAAACACTACCCTTGTCTTTTTTTATATCATCCATCACAAACAAACAAACAAACAAACAAACAAACCATATCTACTCTCAGGTCATTCATTGCCAGACCTAGGTAAATTCAAAACTCCATTGGTCATCTTCAGTATGTGTTGAGTCTTCTAAGACAGACATCAGTTAATCAGAATTTAAAATCTTGGTGTTCATGAAACGGATAGCTGGTTTCTTCTTTCAAAACAATTGCAGAAATATTTCCACTCTTGTTTGAACCTAAACACAGGTTCAGTGTTTGAGAAGGGTGGTAATGGGGCTCTGCAGGAGCATCTTCTTTTTAAGAGTGCAGGCCAAAGCCAGCTTCGGAAACCTAGCACATCAATGTTTGGGCTTTTCTGTTTTACATCCTTGGTTTTATTTTTGCATGTTTTTTCAAATGACCATTTGCTCAACTATACTGAAAAACAAAAACAAAAACAAAATAAAACATCAGGTAGCCCTTATGGAAAACAAAAATTACACAAAACCCACAGCATACAACACTCTTCAGGTTGGACTGAACATATTTCTATAGATTAGAGAAAAGTAAATTACAACAGCCCTTTCTTATGTATAGAAAAGGCGATATAGTAAGATTGACACTTTCTGGGATTAAGGGTTAAGTTAGCTAAAAGTATGTGAAATTTCTAGTTTGTCCCTTTCTCTTAGTCATGTAGGCCACACCCTAGGACAAACATGCTATTAATATTGCCTCCTCAATCTCAGACCCCTGTCTAGTTTACCCTGTGAGAGAAGAAATATACTGATGCACCTTTGTAGGCATCTGCTGAGGCAGTTCCTTGGAAGAATCAAGAGTCTCTTCCCCTTACTGGTTCACTGGCACTTTCTCTGTAGGGATTCTGCTGTCAGACTCTGTCCTTTCCCAGTTCTGGCTTGACTTGGACCCTGTTTATGCATTATTCAACTCATCTCTCCTGACTCTATGAGGTTATGTCTGCCCCAGCATTTGTTGCTTTTCTCGCAGCTGTCTGACTTAGTAACATTGACCCTGAGCTTTGAAGCATCTGTTACACTTCGTTACTATACATTGTGACTTCACAATAATTTTTCCATTTTTATTGTATGTAGACATTTAGGTACTTCCTGTAAAAAGGCATGTGTAGTGGGGTTTTCAGTGTGTTGTTTTCTTTTTTAAGGTAAGATCTCACGTAGTCCAAGCTTCTTGTCTCAAACTGGTTATATCACTGAGAATGGTCTTACACTTCTGATATTCCTATTCCTAGCTCTTAAGCGCTGGGATTACAGGCGTGAACAACCATGCCTTGTGTAAATGGTGCTAAGGGTCAAACCTCCAGCTATTCCCATGCTAGGCAAGCATGTAATCAATTGAAATAAATTCCCAGCATGATATTTCAGTTCTTTAGATGAATTACAGTTGATATATTTGAACATATCCTACCATATGATACTCAATATACCATGTTGAGATTGAAGAATTTTGGACATTTTGTTGGTAGCATATTACATTAGGAAATGAATCATTTAAGAAGTGTAGAAGTCTTAACTTGCCATGTGCTTAGCATGTGAGTATGTGTGGAATACTTACTGATTGAAGGAGTATTTTTTAATTAAGGACTTACAATATTTTTTACTATAATTTAAGTAATAAGTTTATTTTTACATATATTCTTTCAGGAGAGTATAAAAAATTGGGTAAGTCAGGCAGTGATGGCACATGCCTTTAGTCCCAGCACTCTGGAGGCAGAAGCAGGTGGATTTCTGAGTTCGAGGCCAGCCTGGTCTACAAAGTGAGTTCCAGGACAGCCAGAGTTATACAAAGAAACCCTGTCTAGAAAACCCAAACCCAAAACAAACAAACAAACAAACAAACAAACAAGGAATTGGGTAAATGGAGACTGGGTTTGAATTTTCTGTCCTCATTTTGAAAATTCCCATAAGGATATGTATTAATATTATTCATTTTTAAACAGTCTTTTAATGTATGTGTACATATGTACCTGTGCATACATCTGGGGGAGTTGTTCCAGACCAGAAGATAGTATGTAATCTCCTTGAGCTGGAATAACAGAGACTAGTGAACTACTTGATGTAGATGCTGGGAATGAAAATACATCCTCTACAAGAGAAGTATAGCAGTATGTGTGCTCTTAGGCACTGGTCTATCTCTCCAGCCCCCATTTTATCTACTTTTAAATTATGTAATGGAAATAGTTCAACTTACCCATTCTTTTGAGTTATACTTTTGACACAGTCAATATTTTAGTTTGCAAATACTAACAACTGAAGTATACATGCATAGTTCTAAACATTCCCTTATTGCCTAAACACAGGTGTTTTCACCAACTCTGGAATTAAAAAAAAACTATATAAAATATATTGGGTTGTCCATCATGGTCACCCACAGTTATAATATGTTTTATTGAACAAAATATAAACAAAACCTAAACGAGATCCCTTACCCTTTTGATAATGTTTGGAAACTGGACTACAGTTGAATTATTTACCTACAAAGTTTGTCTACTTATTTGATAGCCAGTTTAATGCCCTCTGTATTAGTTATGCATCACTCACAAGTCACAAGGCCCATCTAATACAAGGGAAAACTTTGTAGGTTTTCACTTGTTCTTATCTTTCTGCAAAATTCTTGCAAGTCATTTTCAAGACTTGCTGTCAAAACAATCCTTCACATAGTTTTTTTTTCCTTTATTCTTTTATTTTCTCCTTTATCATTCAAAATTACAATTAAAGATCATCAAGCCTAAATAATGAAACAATTTCAATGTTCTCCACATCGTGCTATATTAGTCAGGGTTCTCTAGAAAACATATGGAACACTTGTATATATTAAGGGAAATTATTGTAATGACTTACAATCTGCAGTCCAGCAAATCCAACAATGGGCAGCTCTGAATAGGAAGTCCAAGAATCTAGTAGTTCTTCAGTCCCATGAGGCTAGTTGTTTCAGTAGATCTTCCCTTTATTTTTAAATCTCTGATTTTATCCCTATCCATCTGTGTGACCATGGTCTGAAGCTACTCATTGAGCCTGGTTGACAGAGCCGAGGTTACATACCTGACAAAAAATAACTCCTTTTCTCCCGGGCTCTATTTTTCTTTCTCAACAGCAAAGTATTGACTCCATGAATCCCTTTTTGATCCATGACTGATTGTTGACATGGCTAGTTTTGTGTGAACCATGTACAAAGAACAGGAGTTGTTGTGAGTTAGTGATTGTGAGGACTATATGGACTCTAAGAGACAGCATTTCCTTATTCCTTGATCAAGACCTTTTAGTAAAAGAGCTAGAATCATTCCCCTTGGAGACCTATTTTGTAGCTTTATAGAAGTTTGCCCTTTCCCCTGATGAATCACAAATGTTATCAGTAAAAGTCATGAAAACCAGAGAACACTGTAATGTCCTGTAAAAGTTATGTTCTCCAAACAATTTCCTTGCTGCAAATAAATCTGACTTAGTGCTGTGTTCGCTGAACATTGAAATTAGAAAGCCACTTGGCAAATTGCACATCCTAAAACTCACACAGCCTTTCCTGTTACCAGAGAAAGTAACTTCAAAACGGCAAAGAAAAGAGTAAGATCTGGGAAAGAGATGTGGGTAGCAGCTCTCAGTCTTGAGTTNCCAAACAATTTCCTTGCTGCAAATAAATCTGACTTAGTGCTGTGTTCGCTGAACATTGAAATTAGAAAGCCACTTGGCAAATTGCACATCCTAAAACTCACACAGCCTTTCCTGTTACCAGAGAAAGTAACTTCAAAACGGCAAAGAAAAGAGTAAGATCTGGGAAAGAGATGTGGGTAGCAGCTCTCAGTCTTGAGTTTATGTTGACCTTAGGGCAGCTAGTTCATGCAAGTACTAGTGGAAAGGACCACACAGAGGCCTAGCATGCTTAACATAGAATTCACCACAAAATTAGTGTACTTTGGGTAACTAATATTAGGCATTATTCTCTTTACTATTTATTTTCAAGTGGAAAGTGTGTAGGGAATTCATAGTGTGTCCATGTTTATGGACAGGAGATAGACAGTTGGAGTCTATTTTCTCCACATTCTTCCTTATAAGACAGCAAGTCTCATTAACCTAGAGTTTTCAATTTCAGCTAAGCCAGCTAGCCAACAAGCCACCAGGATCTTCTTGTCTCCACACCCAAAGCACAGGGCTCAAAAGTATGTGCCATCATACTTGGCTCTCCATGGCTGATGAAGATCAAACTCAGATCCTCCTACCTGGCCATCAAGTATTCTGCCCACTGAGCCATCTCTCCACCTACAGCATTCATTTCATAATCTATACCTAGCTACCCTATAACAGACAGTATGCTTGCTGGTTAGCCTTTGTCAACCTGACACAAGCTATTTACCTGGGAGGGAGAAACTTGACAGAGGAATTAACTTGATTAGCTTGGCCTAGGAGCATGGACTATGGGGCATTTTCTTGATTAGTGATTGTTGTAGGTGGCATCTCTCTTTGGCAAATGGTCCTTGTTTATATAAGATAGCAGACTGAGTAAGTTACCAAGTATTCCTTCATGGTCTCAGATTCAGTTATTGTCTCCAGGTTCCTGATTTGTGTTGCTGTTCTGTCTTATAGTGATGAACTGAAAACGGAAATAAATACCTTTCTCCCAAAGTTGACTTTAGTAATAGTGTTTATCACAACAGAAACCACAACTTCTGGTGTGATTCCATGTTGTCTGTTTGTCTGTATGGGTTTAGATCACCATCTGCACTTCTTGATTAAGTCTTTGCACTATTCTCTTTTTCTCTAGGTCAGTAATTGCTCCAGATATTTAATACTTGTTCAACAAACACTCACATACATTTATATTCTGACAGTGAGTCCATGACTATGAAGATTTCTAAATACCATTTCAAATTTTACACATTTAAGGTCAAGTTGATGAAAACACTTCACTTTGACATTTCTGCAAAGACAAGAACATGAAGGCAAAGAACAAAATCCTCCTTCCACGTTCTTATATAAGGTTCCACCAGAAAGTATAGCCCAGATTGAAGGTATGTTTTCCTACCTAAGGACCTAGATGAAATGTGTGTGTCTTCATGACTCAAGATCAAGATTAGATGTAGATCTTCCTATTTCAAGTTAAGCAAAAATTTCTCCTTGGTGTGCCCTCCATTTTTGGGGTTTGGTTAATGTCAGATGTAATCAAGTTGACAGCCAGGAATAAGATCACATCATCCACTCTTGTTTTAAGATAGAGAGTTCTAAAATCAGGCTAGGCTAAATGGACACAGAGCCCTGACAATGTCCTTGTCCCCTCTTCATTGTTCTTGGATTTCAAGTACATGCCACTATGCACAGAGTTTTGTTTTAAACACAGGCCCTGAAATCTGACTCATGTTCTTGTGTTTTCAAGGTAAATATTTTACTCAGCCATTCTGTTATTTCTTTTTTCTTGAAGAAAGTTTTTATGTACCCTAGTCTGACCTCAAATTCCCTATGTGCCTTAAAGCTCAGATTTTCCTCCTCGCTATTGTTAGGATTATAGGAGTACATCACAATTACTGTTTTATGTTGTGCTGGAGATGGAACCTATGACTTAGTGCATGCTAATCATCCCCTTCCCTGGCAATTCTCACTGTTTTAGAACTATACTGGGAATAGAAAGAATAAATTGGGCGGTAGAGTGGTATGGTTTCTATTGCAGTGATAAACACCATGATCAAAAGTAACATGAAGAGGAAGGGATTTATTTAGACTTATGATTTACAGTCAGTCCATCATGGAGGGAAGCCAGAGTAGGACATACTTCAGGAACATACTTCAGGCACAAGTTAAGAAGAAACCATGAAAGGATACTACTTAAAAGCTTGTTTCCCATGACTATCTAAGCTTGATTTCTTACAAAACCCAGGATAAACTACCTAGAAGCATCATCATTTACAATAGGCTGAGCCCTCCAAGTCTATTATTGAAAAAATATCCCATACGTTTGTCAACAGGTCAGTTAATGGAGACATTTTTCCAGTTGAATTTCCCCATTATTAGATGGCCATAGCTTGTGTCAAGATGACAGAAACCAAAACACAACCTTTAAAAACCACCACCACCACCTAACTAACTAACTAGCTAACTAGCTAACTAACTAACTAACTAACTAACTAACTTCCCAGCATGGGTGTTTTTTTTTTTATATATACTGCTGTCCAAGTCTTGAGCAGTCTGCTTTTAATGTGAGTCTCTCTCAGCAAGGCAGATTTTCAGACTTTCTGGACAGTCTCTCTACAAGCCCTGAAAAACACATACATCAGCCTTGTTACTTTGCCCCATTAAGTACTTTCAAGCCTGTTGGTCTTTGGCTTTTAATCTGAAGTAATTATCACTGAGGAGTACTGGGTACCTCAGGACACCAGTCTTAATTAGTCACTTAGAGAGCAATTCCCCACAGCTAGTGACGATTGCGAAGGAAGCAACCAGGCAATAGGAATATTTAAGGTAGTGACTTTACCTTCACTTATCTCTTAAGAGCAGAGAAATGCCAAGTGACTAGTCTTTCCAGTTTTGGAAACATTTGATATTTGATGTCATTCAAGAGAAGAATAAATGAAGATGACAGAGAAGCCCCTGAATCTACCTATCTCTGACTCTATCCTTTTGGGATTACAGTCACATGTTGTTAATATGCTAGAATTGTGTAGTTATGATGAAATATGCCAAAAGAAAATTTTATCAGTTTATTTTGGCTTATACTATGCAGAGATAAAAGTCCACCATTATGGGGATGCATGGTGGCAGGCAACAAGCATCGTGGCCCATGTCCTTTAGCACAAGCCAAAGCAAAGGGAATAAATTGTAAATACGATGAGGCTTTGAGCTCACAAAGCACACCCCTTTTCTCCAGCAGAGCATGTCTGCACCTCTTAACCCTCCTTAAATAGCACCATCAACTGGGGAGAAATAGTCAACTGGTAAGGTTTCCACGTGGGAGGTGGCATAGCTTGAATCTCCTAGCCCAAAGGAGGAAGCTCTTGGCCTTTCTTCTCAACCTGCTCAAAAGATAGCAAGAGTGAGATTGAGCTAACACATGTGAGCAGTCAGACAGTAAGAAATGGGGTCAGACTGTGGAAGAGTCTAAGGAGATAAATATAGTAAGATTGGGCATGAGTGCTTTAGAGAAATCTTTCTTGAGTGAATGGGTAAGTCCTTAATAGTTTTTCACAGTAGCATTTCCCAATGTCCTGGGTAACATTTGGTCATCAGAAGTCACTGAACTGTTTCAGAGACCAGGAGCAATTGGATGTTATTGTTCTTTGCTGAGCCTTTGAAGCCTAACTTTGGAATTAATAAAGAGTTTTCAAGCAACCAAATTCTTTTTTTTTTTTCCAAATTCTTTAAGAAACTAAAACTTTGAGACCCTGGACTTTTCTAAAAGAACCCATCTCTAAGTTTGTTCCAAGTTGCCTGTGGCTATCTGACAAAGCTACTTATCAGCTCTATACACTTAGTTGAATTAAAGTTAATTCATGCTTTTCTTTCCATCTTCTTGAATTTTATAACTAAACCAATTATTACCCATGTGAGTAGAACATAGAGAAATGCTCATATATCCATCCACAGGGATTGACAATACATGTGGACCAACCACAAGAGAGTGTTCTAGGTATTACTTGGTGCACTGGCTGTCTTTGTGTGTCAACTTGACACAAGCTGCAGCTATCATAGAGGAAAGAGCTTCAGTTGGAGAAATACATTCATGGCATCTAGCTAAAAGCTGTTTTCTCCAATTAGTGATCAATAGGGGAGGGCGGAGGTCCCACCCAGTGTGGGTGATGCCATTCCTGGGCTGGTAGTCCTGACTTCTCTAAGAAAGCAAGCTGAGCAAACTACCTAAAGCAAACAAGTAAGTAGTCCATGGCCTCTGTATCAGCCCCTGCCTCCAGGTTTCAGCCCTTATTTGAGTTCCTGTCCTGACTTCCTCCAACGATGAACTATGATCTGGAAGCAGAAGCCAAATAAACCATTTCTCCCACAACTTACTTTTTGGTCACAGTTTTTGTTGCAGTAATAGGAACTGTAATTAAGGCACATGGTTCTGATGAAGTTATTAATAATGCAATTAGTAAAGTATTTTCAAAACTGCAAGAAGTGTATAATGTATACCAACAATATTAATAGTCTTCTGTGACCAAAATAATTTAGCACCCACTTACAGGGTTCAAAAAATATAAGTATGAGGTAGGAAGATGGATCCATTGGGAACATGCTTACAAGACAAGTGAAAAGACCTGAGTTTCATTTACAAAACTCACTTTAAATAAGCTGGGTATGGTGGCATGATTCTGATCTTACCTTTGGGGAGGAAAAACGAGGTTATCCCTGGGGCTCATGGACCACCCAGCCTCACCTAGTACATATACCCATACATAGATCATACAAAGTCTCTCTCTCTCTCTCTGTCTCTATCTTTCTGTCTCTCTGTCTCTTTCTCTGCCTATGTCTCTATCTCTGTCGCTGTGTCTCTGTCTGTCTCTCTCTTGTTCTCTCTCTTTCTCTCTCTCTCTTGCTCTCTCTCTCTCTGTGTGTGTGTGTGTGTGTGTGTGTGTGTGTGTGCGCGTGCGCGTGCGCGCGTGCGCGCACGCGCACTGTATCTCTGTCCTATGCTGGATATCTTGTGTCCAAAGTGAGTTTCCCTAGGAGTGAGTAAGGCATGTACTAGATTGTGTGCCTCTTTGATGGTTTTAGGATACAATCTGTTTCTTTGCCCTGATTGCTGGTAGAATTTATTCTTTGTGTTTTTATTAATGAAATGTGAATTTTGTTCTAGTTGTCAGGTGTCCCAGTGCAGCAAAGGTTCTTGCTAATGTCTTAGTTAAGGTTTCTATTGCTGTGTACTGGCTAGTTTTATGTCAACTTGTCACAAGCTAGAGTTATTGGAGAGGAGGGAGTCTCGATTGAGAAAATACCTCAATACGATAGGGCTGCAAGCAAGCCTGTAAGGCATATTTTTGATTAGTGGTTGATATGGGTTGGCCTAGTTCATTTGTAGGTAGTACAACCACTGGGCTTCTTTTTCTGGGATGTATAACAAAGCAGGGTGAGCAAGCCATGGAAAGAAAGCCAATAAGCAGCAACCCACCAATGGACTCTACTTTAGATCCTGCCTCCAGATTACTGCCCTTTTTGAATCTCTGCCCTGACCTCCCTCAAAGATGAACAATAATATGGAAATATAAAACAAATAAGTCTTTTCCTCCCTAACTTGCTGTTAGTCATAGTGTTTTACCATAGCAACAGTAAATAACACACTATAATAAAATACCAAGAACAAAAGTAACTTGAGGAGAAATGGTTTACTTCTACATCACCGTAATCCTAAAAGTCAGAGGAGGTATTCCAAGCAGGTGCCTGGAGATAGGAACCAAAATAGAAGCTTTTCCTTTTTCTTTCGAGACAGGGTTTCTCTGTATAGTCCTGGCTGTCCTGGAACTCACTTTGTAGACCAGGTTGGCATCGAACTCAGAACTCTGCCTGCCTCTGCCTCCCGAGTGCTGGGGTTAAAGGCGTGTGCCATCACTAACTCACGTAAATGGCATTTTCAACCTGCTTTCTTATACAACTCAGGACTACCTGCTCAGAGTTACTCTACCCACAGTAGGGTAGTCCCCTCCACACATCAATCATTAATCAAGAAAATGTCCTATAGGCTTGCCCACATACCAATCTGGTGGGGACATTTTCTCAATTGAGGTTCCTTCTCACATAATTCTAACTTGTGTTATATTGGCAAAAAACATACTTGGTACAATAGTAATTCTTCATCTCTGGGTGACTGGGCACCTCAGATTCTTAATAACAAGCTATCACACAAATGACCATGTCACTTCACAAGCCAGGCCTCACTGTCTGCACTTCTCACAGCATTATCTTCTAGTCTTCACATAATAGTTAATTAAGTTCTTAGCACTTGGTGGCTTTTCTAGCCCAAATCTCTAAATCTCTCTACCATGTAGCAAAAACATGGCCAGGATTAAAACAGTCAATACTTGTTAGCCTGTACAGAAAAATCAGATTAAGAAAAATCAGATTAAGAAGAGATGAGTACCACTGAGGTGAGATATTCCAGGAAGTGTTTCTGTAGTGTGAGCATACAGAAGCCATTGTCTAGGGGAGGTGAAACTGTTTCTCATGATGACAGCTGCATACAAAGAAGAAAGTAGTATTAGCACTGGCTTTCATCTCTCCCTGATTCCTGAATGTGGACACAAAGTGGCCTACTGCCTTTCCATCATGGTTCTACCATAATGGACTCAGACTGTGTGCCAAAATCAACCCTTCCTTCTCTAAGTTGTATAGGTCATGAGTTTTGTCACAGTGAGGAAAAGTCAGGACTACAATACCCATCTGTCTTTGTAACCATTGTAGATTGACTGATAACAAGTATTTAAGGGCCATATGCTGGTAAAATCTTTCAACATGTACACAAACTGTAAAAGCAGATTTAGGAGTATATTCTGACATCAATATGCTGCCCTAGATGTGAATAACTGCTACTACCATTAAAATGAATTTCCAGGTTAAGTCTCCCAGGAGAAAAGATCCCAGCCCTGTCATCTGTCTCACAGCATTCTAAATTATTTCTTATGGACTATATGTGGCATTGCCCAAATCAAACACCCAAATGGAGGCAGTAGAATTTTCGCAGCTGTGGTTCTTAAGGAGGGGCGGGAGCTAAGCACAACCATTTAACAAATTAATGGTCCAATATAACCAGACTCTATTCCTTCCCTATAAATGAGAATAGTGCCAATTACTCTTTCTGCTGCAAGCAGAGAAGGTAAAAGATGTCTGAATGCAAAATTTGGATCATTGCAGAGATCTTTAGGACTTATTTGGTTCCACCATGTGGGAAACACCTTACCTTTTTCTGCTGTTTTCTCATTCATACTTTGCCCAAGTAAGGAACCCTACACCCACCATTTGTCCCCAGCTCTGCCATTTATCTTGGCATTTTGACACAAAAAAGACCTTGTTAGAGCAAAACAGACAGCTGATACTTTCATTGTCCTGAGGCACAGCTCTTGTGAGCAGAGGGAAAGATGAGGCTTGAGTGATTCTTTTCACAAACACATGGAAAGAGTGAAAAGAGCCATTGATGACAATATGGAAGTTGTAACAAATTGAACTCACAAATTCAAAAGCAAGTATATTTACAAATAGTAAATGCAATTGTTGATCTCTAAGATAGGTATTGCCTGTCCTAGTATGCTTCACTTGTCATCTTGTCACCACTTAGAGTCAGCTGAGAGGAAAGTTTTGATTGTAGGACTGCTTAGATAATCCGGGCATGTCAGCATGTCTATGAGACGTTGTCTTGATTCTTCATTGATGTAGGAGGGAGTCCCAGCCTGCTTTAGCGGCACCCCTCCCTAGAAAGGTGAGCCTGGTCCTCATATTAGAATCACTGAAGCATGATCCCGTCACTGTATGTGTCAGTAAGCACTGCTCTCTTTAGTTTCTGCTTCAGGTTCTGCTTGAGTTATCTGTTCCAACTTCCCTCACTGATGGACTGTGACCCGGAAGTGTACCATAAAATAGACACTTTTCATTTCATAAGTTAAATTTGATAAGTTTGCTGTTTTATCTAAGCAATAAAAGGAAATGAGAACACTCCTTTAGGTGACATCTTCTTGCTATATGCTTCCTCATACTCCCTTAAAAAACAACTTTGACCTCAATGATTATATCTGTCTCACCTGGAAAAGTTGGACCTGCTCTATGCTTCCATGCTTGTATTCACCTTTCTAATATAATCACTCTGGAAAATCAAGTAACTTGTTGATATTTTAAATGGGTTTGCCTTTCCATTGTTTTTTTTTTTTTTTTTTTTTTTTTAGGAATGGAGATTTTGGTCTGCTCCTTCAGATAATTCAGATTGACAGGATGACTTTTATATGGTGATTGTTCTTGTTAAAGAAAGATACACTAGAAATGGCATTGCTTTCTGGTAATGTGTTTGCTTCTTCAGTTCTACTTCCTAGGAATTTCACTAGTTCAAACAGTCACAAATTTGGGATGAGCACACTCTGTAATATATCCCTATGAAAATACAAACAATTCAAACCTTGGTTTAATTTCTCTGCAGGACAACAAAGCAGGTTTTGTTGTTGGCTTTTGTTTGTTTGTTTGTTTGTTTGCTTTTCCCCTAGAATGATTTCGGACTTCTAATGCAAGAACATAGGTCTCTCCATGGAAATGTGAGCCTGTATTGAATCAGGTCATTTAGGAAGACTTCAAACAAGTCTAGCTGACCTATCTCTACACAGAGAGGAAGGTATTAGCTGGCCTATTGCTCTCAGAACTTTATAGCTTGTTCTCTCTTGAGAAAACCCTGCATGATCACAGGCTTTGGCAAATACTGGTTGTCAATGAGACTAGACCTAGAATCAATTACAGATCAATTTCTGAACAACCTGTGACTCATTCTTTGATCAGGTAAAGAGACACATAAACAGTGCACTGTCAGCAAGTAGTCAATGAAAGGGGGTTGGAGGGTAGAGCCCTCCGGTTGTCTGAATGCCTGCATGTTTCTTTGGTGAGTCCATCTACTCCATTGGTGCTATTGCCACTGCTGCATCCTTTCACTGATAGCAGACCTGAGGGTCAAACATGGACTAAAGACCAGCAGCCCTTTAGGAATCATCCTGGCTTTCTGTGCCAGGTCTTGATTGCCAAAAAAATATAGCCTTGAGGACTGAGATGCTACCATGAGCTTCTCCAGTGTGATGACAGCCATTGTTTGATGACCAAGCCAAGGACAATGTCCATTGTAGCAGTCTTGTTCAACTAGAGAACCCTATAACAGGTTGGATGGCAATTGAACTTGAGTTTTGATGAAGTATCAGTGCCAATAGGTTAGAGAGCCCCTATTAATCAAACTTGCAAAGATACAGGCTGATATCTATTATCTGCAGTGGCCTTCAGAGACAGAAAGGGACTTGCAGAAGTCCTTCTGTATAACTGAATCTGTGCCACTTTCATCAGAGGCAGGCAGGGGACAAACCCTCCTTGGGATACTAAGGAAGTAGGGGAAGAGTCAGCAGGATCATAGCAGGCTTGAGATCTTCACACACCTTGCATCATGGAAGTGCCCCTGAACCTTTACAACCCAGCATGTAGTCAGCAACACCTGCTGAAGCAAAAATAAAGACCTAATCCATCAAGATGTGGACAAGTCCCCAAATGTAACCGTGTTGCTTTTTGGCTTTTGAAATTCTGCTTCTGGATAACTGTTATTCAAAACCGAGGTGTGTCAACCCAACACGTGGGGTCTGTGCTTGAAAGCCAACCCTGAGAAAGGCTCCCAACAGCACTGGGGCCCCAATTTGCCAGTAACTAAGGAAGACTTTCTATTGGCTGGAACCCACAGCTTAGTAGTATGCTCTGATAGATAGCTCACAACAGGAAGGCAAAAAATCTGCCCCTGCATTGGTTTTGCTCCAGAGTCCCTGAATAGTATTGGTTGCATGTGATAATTGTGATGTGAATTAAGCTTTTATCTTCATCCATGTCCACCAACCACTGGAGCAGAGGATTACCCTGACTCTGTTTCCTTTCTGTGGATTCCATTTCCCAAACTGGGATGCCTTGTCTGGCTTCAGTGGGAGACGATGTGCTTAGTCCAGCAGTTCTTGAGATGCCAAAGTGGGTTCCTACACAAGGGCACCTCCTCCATCTCAGAGGTGAAGGGGATGGGTGATGGGATAAAGGATCATATAAGCTGGGACTGGAAAGAAGTGGGCTGTTATCAGTATGTAAACTGAACAAAAAATTAATTAAAGGAAAATAAATAAAATATACTCTGAGGTTATTAGCAACCTATATCTACTTTGTGCTATGTGATCTTGTGATAACCAACTCTGTGAGTCGGCCAAAATCAGAGGTGCTACAGAACAGTTTAATGGATTGTTTCTCTTGAGCACTTCTAATGTCTGTCTATAATCCAACAGAGCCTCAGAGTGGAAATTGCAGAAGAATGGATGGGTGACTAGGACAGTTAAGGAGGAAGAGTTATCCAATGATAGACAGCACTGAGGAAGAAGAAAAAGCTCAGAAGTCTGTCATACCATCTAGGCAAAGTCAGCTTGCACTAGCATCTGAAAATGTAGTAGCCAAAGCTTCATGGAGCATCAATAGAAAGAAGTACCCAGAAATAATAAGGAAAATGTCTAAAAGAACAAAAAGTCTATCCAGAGGGTGGTCGGCCTTGAAGAAATCTGTAGGCAACCCCTTCTGAGAAGGCTAAGAACTTCACTTCTCATTCAGACTCAGGCTTAGAGGACAAAGCATCACAGAAATAGAAGCAAAAGACAATGCTTGCAGTGGCAAGGGCCCAGTCTAAACCTCAGCCAAATCAGAAGCAGTAGCTGGAACACCTACTGAAATCTCTATCCAGCAGTAGCAGTAGCAGCAGCAACAACGGTGATGATGATAAGAAGGAGAAGGAGGAAGAGCGGGGGAGGAGGAGGCATCTTCCCCCAAGAATATGGTATCTAATAAGCAAGTTTTGTACCAGTGAAATCAGTGGTCAACCCTGACCAGAGAGTTCTAGCCTGAAGCTTCTCCAGAGAGGAGGAAGAAGAACAAAGAAACAAAACGAAGAAAAGAAATCAGGTGTCCAGAGTTCAATTCCTTTGCCTTCTGTTCCTGTACCAAAGAGGTCCTTGGGAACTCAACTTCCAAAGACATCTATGAAGCAGAAGCAACCTGTGTGAGAACAGAATATAGCATGGTTGAGTCTAAAGGGAGTCAAAGATCTAAGACACCTAAGGCTGTCGTCTCCAGAACACTAGCTGGCCAGTTCCAGTGAAGAAGATAGCAGCAGAAAGCTCTTGTTCAGTTCAGACTCTGATAATCCAGAGGACCATGGCAGTCAATGCCATTGGAATCCCTTAAGCAAGATAGCTGTCTCTGCCAAGCCTTCTGCAGTGAAGGCAGCTGTAGCTCCCAAGAACCTGCAGACAGCTGCCAGAAACCTGAGCAGGAAGGCAGACAGGTAGGTCCTCCCTTTAGGAGACTACAGAGAAAAATCTGACCGCCCCAGAGTCCCAGGTGACTGCCAGTGTATCTCTTTTTCTCACAGAGTGGAGGGGAGAAGAAAGGGAGAGGGGGAGACATTGAGCTCTCCGATAAGATGAAGGCAGCAGGAGATAGTGCAGCTGCCAAACCAGCTTCTGTCAGTGAAGAAGCAACTGGGAAGCAATGGATTTTTCTCTAAGGAGTCCAGTGAATAGGAAAACAGAGAAGCCCAAGGCCAAGTCCATCCAAAACCACAAGCTCCATAGGCAGTGGCACCTCAGTTGTAGAGAATGCAAAACTAGGTGGGGAGAAAGCAAGCAAGTAAGAAGAATCAAAGGCAGAGGAGTGTCCAACGCAGATCCTGAACAGAAGTGAGGACAGAGTGAGGCAGCAGAGACTCCTCAAGCTGAGGAAGTTGTGCTCCAGACTCCCAAAATGTGTGTACAAAGAAAGGACAAAGATGGGGGGGGCACTTTTCTTGTTCTCAAGCATGGAGCAAGAGGAAATAGAGAATACATGAGTTTCAGACAACACTTTTGGTGGTGAGCAAGGTGTATCTGGAGACAGGTGAGCAAGGCAGTTTGAATCTGTAGTTCACCAAAGGCAAGTGCTCTTGGCAATGGAGAACCAAGAAGTGGACATCAATGAGGAGGCTCTATCTCTGCGCTTGACAAGTCTGTCAGTGCAGGACCTAAGTGAAGTCATTTTTGGCAAAGCAAGGGTGATGATGAGAGATGACTCATCTCTGATGGACACAGAGACTCAGTTTATTTAGAAGTGGGTCTTGGTAGGGACAGTTTGGAGCAGGTCTGATGATTGATGCATCATATAGATGTTGGTTTGTTTCTCTGCTCTTACTTGGTACAGATTCATTTTGAGTGCTGAATGTTGACCATCAAAACGATATATGAAATATTGTTTTGTATGGCATAGTACTTGCCATTTCCTTTTCCCTGTTCTGTAAATGTCTACAAACTGTGAAGTTATTATATGTTTCATATTAAATCATTTTGCACTGTGGTTTTTTTTCTGTGATTTTCACAGATGACTTTCCACAGATGGGACCTGAGCTATTGCCTAAGGCAGAGCAAAAGTCCACAAATGAGAACTTTTCTAATTGGAGGCTTTTCCCCATGTGAGCACATACATCCACATTTTATCTCTCCATCCCTCAAAATCCTTATCAAGGGACTGCTAATAATTTGCTCTAATTGTCTGTCAAGCATCCCCTTTTCATTCCCTTCGTCTGGGACTGAGGTTTTCAGATTTTGGGATGGATCTACCATCATTGGGGAATAAAAATCATGCTTCTTGGAACATAATAACCTATAAAAATTGCTAGGCAAAATTATAATGTGGTGTGAATGTTGTGCATTGTTCTAACTATTTTGCTTTCTGTAAATTTTATTTCTATTATTGCCATGCTTATAGTATTTTATTTTAATTTTAAATTAAAATGCTGCCATTGAAGGCATTTTCAAGAGTGTGACTATTACTATTAACGTACTAAGTCCAAGTCTGCATTTTATTGTTTTTAACACTGTCAAAAACAAAATAATATGAATTTTAGATGGAAAAAAAGTGTGCCCTAAATCAATGCCTAGCTCTTTTTTTCTGCACACCCATGGACATTTGCATCATAATCAGGGGACTAAAGTCATCATTCTATTTTTTCCAAAGACAGAGTAACCTTTTCCAAATTACCTCAAGTGAACCAATATTTTGTAATCTGAAAGATGAACTATATGTCCTGATATTGGACAACAAGTCATTCTTTAATACTCTTGGGCAAAAAAAGATATATGGCCATAGGAATAGCCTTTGATACAGTTTTTACAGTGATTGTTATGTGGAAAGAAATGGGAAAAATGTAACCTTATTGTAAATGGGAAAATTGTAACCTTACAGGTTACAATGGTCACACAATACAAATCACTAATTGGTTAGCCTTTCTATCCTGTAATTGCATGGATGAAGACTTGACTGTTAAAGCAACACCTCAGTTTCCAGATGTCTGTCCCCTCCATTCTGAGTCCAAGATCCCAGACCATAGCATGCCCACTTTTAGGGTAGGTCTTCTTTCTTCATTTAATCAAATAAAAAAAAATCACTTGCCAGCAAGCCCAGAGTCAATATTAATAATCATAACATGTGATGTTTTAATTTGACAAAAGCATGAATTTGGCTTGGACTTATTTTAAATGTTGATAGTAACAGGAAGCAACCAAAATGAGAACAAAAGTAGGGGGCCTGGATGAGTAGGGGCCAAGTCCAGCTTAGCTGCCAACATTGCCTGCATCTATTTTAAAGTAACATAATAATGACTCTTTTAGAATAAATATTTTGCTGCCGAGAAGTAACCAAGATTCTCTAGAGAAACATAATAATTGACTTGTACATATGCTTGATACACACACACACACACACACACACACACACACACACACGAGAGACACACACACACACACACACACACACACAGAGAGAGAGAGAGAGAGAGAGAGAGAGAGAGAGAGGAACAAGGTTACATGGTATGTTGACTAGCACCTAGGCTCAGGGTCACATTCCTCAGGGTGTTCAGAAGTAGCCCAGCAAATGTTACTATGATGGTGCTTTTTAGTTTAAAACACAAGAAATCTAGAGCAAGAATCTTCCTTTGCAAAGCACTGGACAATATTATGGCTTAAAAAATAGATGCCCCCCGTCAGTGATGTATTTAGTACTTGGAGTCCAGCTTGAGGTGTTGGTTGAGAGGGTTGTAGAATATTTTGGAGATAGACCCTCTCAGGAAGAAGTGGATCACTGAGGGTAGGTTTGGGAGTTTTAGAACTGGACTCACTTTGTGTCTCTTTTCTGTTTCCTGTGTGTGGGTAAATTGTGATCTCTCTGCTAGCCTATTTCTCCTGCTGACATGATGGGCCATATCACTCTGGAACTGTGAACAAAAATACACTGTCTTCTCTAAGTTGCTTTTGGTAGAGATATTCAAATTCATCAACAAAACAGAAACTAAGAAATTTGAATTTTTATGCAGAGTTGAGAACATAATTTTAGAAACAATGTATTCAGTTGGAGATGAAATACTGATGTCTCTGCTTCACTAGACATTTTTCCCATCTCTGTCCACATAATAATCACTGTAAAAACTGTATCAAAGGCTATTCCTATGGCCATATATCTTTTTTGCCCAAGAGTATTAAAGAATGGCTTGTTGTCCAATATCAGGACATATAGTTCATCTTTCAGATTGCAAAATACTGGTTCACTTGAGGTAATTTGGAGCATTTGTAGAAAAAGTGACCAGAGAGTATCATTAGTTTTTTTTAAAGATAATATTTGTATGTGTGGGAGGGCATATATGTGTATGTGTGGTATATATGTGTATGTGTGGTAGGTATGTATCTGAAAGAGAGGGTCATATATGTGGGGAGGTATGAGTGGAGTTAAGAAGACAACCTTGGGTGTTGGCATTCTGCTTCAATCCTTTTAGAGACAGACTACCTCATTCAGTGCTGCATATGCCAAGCTACCTAGACATGAGTAGGCAGTTGAATTCTTGCTGTTTATGGTACAGCTTTCAAATCATAGGCATTCAATACTATGGTCATCTTTAAATGGATTTTAGGGATTTGAACCCAGGTAAACATGCTTGCCTGGGAAGACTTTAGCTCATTGAGCCATCTATCCAGCATAGAGATAGCATGACTGTATATAATTGAAGCTTCTCCTTTTATTTTTTTCTGCTAACCATCACTTTTCTTTGTATAGGGCTCTACAAGTTACCTAACAACTTTACATTAAACATACTATTTTCTGTAATGTTCATGAATTCTAATCTTTAGATCTTAAGATATAAAATCAATATCTCCCAATGTGTTAGCATATTTATAGCTATCCTGAGATGCATACAGTCTTGCCAGATTGGATATGCCTGAAAATATAGACAATTTTCTGTCTCATGATCCAAGGTTCTTACTAGCCATTAAATAAGAGCATCGGCCTTTTCAAAAGCTAGATAAGTCATGAAAGTAATGTCAAATTCAATGTCTTTTTTTTTTTCCTGGCATTTTCTTTGACTACTTATCCGAGTTTGATGTCCCAAATTTCTAGCTTCTGTGGTTCATGTTCTTTTATATCAATACATACTCTATAGTTAATGAGGTTCATCAGTTACCACAGACAAATCCAATTACATTCCAGTTTTTGTGAGATTATCTATTCAGTATCCACTTAGACACAGGCTTACTTTCCCTGGCTTTGTAGGGAATGTTGTGCTTTTCAGTTGTCCTGATAGTGGGATAGTCTGTGTTCTATGTGATCCAGAGGATGATCTACATGGATTTTCATGAGTGAATTACTCAAATATATAGCAATTCAACCTTAAAGAATAATAAGAACAATCACAGATAGTATTCATATGATAAATGATTGTTAAGAAGATACATAGTTTATAGATGACTGATATGTTGGTGATAGATAGGAATAGATAATATATAAGAAGTTAGATGACATTTTTTCTCCAGTGACTGTCTAAGTCAGGACTAACCAGGAGTGCACAGGTGGCAGAGGAGGAAGAACAGCTGTGTCAGGGTCATTCCTGTCTCCATCTGCACCCAGGCGGTGGGGCTTTTCAGCAGCCCTCTATGCATTGGTCTTGCCAGGAGATAGCTGGTCTCCCAGAAGCTGACACAGGCTTACAGACACACACGAGGAACATGCTCCAGCCAGAGACAGAAAGAACATCTAACACCAGAGATTACCAGATGGCAAAAGCCAAATGCAAGAACCTTACCAACAGAAAGCAAGAATAGGTGGCATCATCAGAACCCAGTACTCCCACCACAGCAAGTACTGGATACCACACACTAGAAAAGCAAAATTTAGATTTAAACTCATATCTCACAACGCTGATAGAGGATTTTAAGATGGACAAAAAGAATTCCCTTAAAGTAATACAGGAAAACACAGCTAAACAAGTAGAAGCCCTTAAATAGGAAACACAAAAATCCCTTAAAGAATTGCAGGAAAACACAACCAAACAAGTGAAGGAATTGAACAAAACCATCCATGATGTAAAAATGGAAGTGGAAGCAATAAAGAAATCACAAAGGGAGACAACTCTGGAGATAGAAAACCTAGAAAGAAGTCAGGAGCCATAGATGCAAGCATCACTAACAGAATACAAGAGATAGAAGAGAGAATTTCAGGTGCAGAAGATACCATAGAAAACAAAGAAACATAGAAGATAACATAGAAAACAGACCTTCAAAGGATAATAAAAGGAAAATCCCAACAAAAGGAGGGAAACTACACCCTAGTCACATGAACAGAATTCCAACTCTAACAATAACATTAACAGAAAGCAACAATTACTTTCCTTAATATCTCTTAATATTAATGGGCTAAATTCTTTAATAAAAAGATATAGAGTAACAGACTGGTTATGTAAACAGAGCCCAACATTTTGCTGCATACAAGAAACCCACCTCGGTGACAAAGACTGACACTACCTCAGAGTAAAAGGCTTGAAAACAATTCTCTAAGAAAATGGCCCCAAAAAACAAGCTGCAGTAGCCATTCTTATATCAAATAAAATTGACTTTCAACCTAATATCCAGGAGCTGGAAATAATACAGATGTCCTTCAGCAGAGGAATGGATACAGAAAATGTGGTACATTTACACAATGGAGTACTCCTCAGCTATTAAAAACGATGAAGTCATGATGTTCTTAGGCAAATGAATGAAACGAGAAAATATCATCCTGAGTGGGGTAACCCAATCACAAAAGACCATACATGGTATGTACTCACTGATAAGTGGGTATTAGCCTAGAAGTTTGGAATACCCAAGATACAGTTCACAGACCACATGAAGCTCAAGAAGAAGGAAGACCACAATGTGGATACATTAGTCCTTCTATGAAGAGGGAACAAAATACCCATTGGAAGAAATACAGAGAGAAAGTTTGGGGCAGAAACTGAAGGAAAGGCCATCCAGTGACTCTCCCACCTGGGTTTCCATCCCATAAACAGCTACAAAACCCAGACACAATTGTGGATGCCAACAAGTGCTTACTGACTGGAGCCTGGTATAATTCTCTCCTGGGAGGCTCTTCTAGTTCCTGTCAAATACAGAAGTAGATGATCTTCTGTCATCCATTGAAATGAGCGTGGGTTCTCAAATGGAGGAGCTAGAGTAAAGACCTAAGGAATTGAAGGGGTTTGCAACCCCTTAGGAGGAACAACAACATGAACCAACCAGTATCCCCAGATCTCCCAGGGACCAAACCACTAACCAAAGTGTACACATGGAGGGACTTATGTCTCCAGCCACATATGTAGCAGAGAATGTCCTTGTTGAACATCAATGAGTGGAAAAGCCCTTGGTCTTAAGAAGTTTCAATGCCCCAGTATAGAGGAATGCCAGGACAGGGAAACAGGAATGGGCAGGTTAGTGAGCAAGGGGTGGGGTGGGGTGGGATAGGGGCATTTTCAGAGGAGAAATGAGGAAAGGGGATAAAATTTGCAATGTAAAGAAAGAAAACTTCTAATAAAAAAGTAGACAGAAACTGGGCGTGGTGGCACACGCCTTTAATCCCAGCACTCAGGAGGCAGAGGCAGGTGGATTTCTGAGTTCGAGGCCAGCCTGGTCTACAGAGTGAGTTCCAGGACAGCCAGGGCTATACAGAGAAACCCTGTCTCGAAAAACCAAAAACAACAAAAAATAAAGTAGATAGATGATAGATAGATAGATAGATAGATAGATAGATAGATAGATAGATAGATAGATAGATAGATAAATTATAGATAGATGATAGGTAGATATCAATTCAAGAACTCAAATCATCTGACAAAACTGGCCTGGGAAAGCTCCATTGAATCAGTCAGCTGGACTTGCAGAGTGTGTGAGACTTCCAAGTAAAATAACAACAAATAGAGATAATATCATCGAATTGGCTCATAACATTCTACAGAAACTGACTAGGGAATTTGGGACAGTCAGCTGGAGTTCTCAATTAAGCTTTCTGTCCACTAATGAGCTTTCCACAGCTGAAATTCTGGCTTGGCTTTCTCAATGCAGATACTTTTGAATCATGGAATAAACAAGAGTAATATCTGTTGGAAATTGTTTAGCTTCAAGCTGTTCTTAGGGTTCAGTGCTTTTATTCTTGGCTGCTCTGCTGGTCTCTTTCCCTTCTTGCCCCAGAATTAGAAGGTACAGCCTATCCCCAGATAGAAGGATTTGGAGGACAGGTTAAACATGTTTGGTTCTGAAATGGTGAGGCTAGTCTGGCTCCAGAGCCAGCTTCTCAGTGATCTCAAATAGTATGTTCAATTTAACCAGTATGATGTGCGCCATCCGAATGCCTATGACTGTTTAGCCTTCCAGGAGGACATGCCAACTCCAGCTGATGACTAGTTTTCCTAGACAGTAAGCTGTGTTATTGTTCCATGCTAAGTGACTTATGTTGGGTTAATGTTTATTTTTCTTGTGATAGGTGACTAGTCTGCCATTAGGCAACTTTAGGGTAATTGCAAATGGAGCCTTCCCTCATGATCAGGAGCTGCTAAATCAAGAAACTGAAACTGCAGGTTACTGATTACTGCTGAAAAGAATAGGGTCTGGCCTGGGAATATTTTTAGTAGGTAAACCATTTGTTGAACAAAGTGTTAGGATCTGAGTTCACGCCGCAGCAATCCTCATAAAAATACACATTCAGGTACATCTGTAATGTAGAGCACCTACGGCAGAATAGGAAGTAGATACAGGATGATCTTCAGAACTTCATGGGCCACGACTATCTGGTGCCTGCAACAGTAAACAACGAGGAAATCATTCCTCAAACAAGATGTGTGGTGAAGACTGACACAGGAAGTTGTTCTCTGACCTCCACCTATGCATAGTGGCCTGTGTGTATCTGCACCCACACATGCAAAAATGTTCCTTCTTACAATATGAAGCATTCTTGAGCTGAAGGCAATTAAGAAAAAAAATGGATATAGAAGAGTTCTCTGCCCTTCTTCTATTTGCCTAAACAGAAATAGATTTACAAAGGGAAAAACTATGCTGTTTTCTCTCTTCCAGGGAGAACAAAGGTTACATACTGAAGACAACTTCCTACCCTCATCAGCCTGCAGATGACAGCAGAGGAATTTATAGCAGCAAGCTTTTTTTTTTTCAACTTTTATTAGATATTTTCTTCATTTCTGTTCTCCAGAAAGTTCCCTATACCCTCCCCCCTCCCGGCCCTGCTCCCCTACCCATCCTCTCCCACTTCTTGGCCCTGGCGTTCCCCTGTATTGGGGCATATAAAGTCTGCATGACCAAGGGGCCTTTCTTCCCACTGATGGCCAACTAGGCCATCCTCTTTTATATATGCAGCTAGAGACATGAGCTCAGGGGGTACTAGTTAGTTCATGGTTATTCTTCCACCTATAGGGTTGAAGACTCCTTCAGCTCCTTGGGTNGGAATCTCAGGGTTGTTTTGATCTGCATTTCCCTGATGATTAAGGATGTTGAACATTTTTTCAAGTGCTTCTCAGCCATTCAGTATTCCTCAGTTGAGAATTCTTTGTTTAACTCTGTGCCCCACTTTTTAATGGGGATATTTGATTTTCTGGTGTCCACCTTCTTGAGTTCTTTATATATATTGGATATCAGTCCCCTGCTTTATTAGCTAGGCATTCCCTGCCATTTCATTGCCTTTCCCCAGGTTGCTGTCCATAGACTCTCAATGTTCTTTCCTCTATCACACTATGAACATCCGCAGATTCAGCAAATATGTTGTTGGTTGAAGAAAGTATGCTAACTGGGATTCATAGTGACTTTGAAAACTGTACATTCCTTCCATGTCTAACTAAGTTCATATGAAACAACACTGTAAATAAACTCATTTATCCATTTTCTTGTTTAAAATATAAACAATTACTCACATATCAAAAACACAGCAAGAACGGAATTTGAGTCATAGCTCTGACCCTGAGGAGAGACATAGATCCCTTGTCATAAGAGCTTTATTTACTGAGGAGCCACCAGACTGATTTCCATTGTGGTTGTGCCAGCTTGCAATCCCACAAGCAATGGAGGAGTGTTCCTCTTTCTCCACATCCTCACCAGCATCTGCTCTCACCTGAATTTTTGATCCTAGCCATTCTGACTGGTGTGAGGTGGAATCTCAGTGTTGTTTTGATTTGCATTTCCTTTATGATTAAAGATGTTGAACATTTTTTTAAGTGCTTCTCAGCACTTCGATATTCCTCAGCTGAGAATTCTTTGTTTAGTTCTGTACCCCATTTTTAATGGGGTTATTTGAATTTCTAGATTTCAGCTTCTTGAGCTCTTTGTATATATTGGATATTAGTCCCCTATCAGATTTAGGATTGGTAAAAATTCTTTCCCAATCTGTTGGTGCCTTTTTGTCTTATTGACAGTATCTTTTGCCCTACAGAAGCTTTGGAATTTTATGAGGTCCCATTTGTCTATTCTTGATCTTATAGCACAGGTCATTGCTGTTCGCTTTAGGAATTTTTCCCCTGTGCCCATATCTTCGAGACTTTCCCCCACTTTCTCCTCTATAAATTTCAGTGTCTCTGGTTTTATGTGGAGTTCTTTGATCCACTTAGGCTTGAGCTTTGTACAAGGACATAAGAATGGATCAATTCTCATTCTTCCACATGATAACCACCAGTTGTGCCAGCACCATTTGTTGAAAATGCTGTCTTTTTTCCACTGGATGGTTTTAGATCCCTTGTCAAAGATCAAGTGACCATAGGTATGTGGGTTCATTTTTGGGTTTTCAATTCTATTTCATTGATCTACCAGTCTATTGCTGTACCAGTACCATGCAGTTTTTATCACAATTGCTCTGTAGTACAGCTTGAGGTCAAGCATGGTGATTCCACCAGAGGTTCTTTTATTGTTGAAAATACTTTTTGCTATCCTAGGATATTTGTTATTCCAGATGAATTTGCAAATTGTCCTTTCTAACTCAGTGAAGAATTGATTTAGAATTTTGATGGGATTGCATTGAATCTGTAGATTGCTTTAGGTAGGGTAGCTATTTTTACTATATTAATCCTCCCAATCCATGAGCATGGGAGATCTTTCCATATTTTTCAATTTCTTTCTTCAGAGACTTGAAGTTCTTGTCATACAGATCTTTCACTTTCTTAGTTAGAGTCTGTTAGATTCAGCAATACCTTTCCTGGGCATATACCTACCCAGAAGATGTTCCTAATGGTAATAAGGACACATGTTCCACTGTGTTCATAGCAGCCCTATTTATAATAGCCAGAAGCTGGAAAGAACCCAGATGTCCCACAGATGTAGTACATTTACACAATGGAGTACTACTCAGCTATTAAAAACAATAAGTTTATGAAATTCTTGGGCAAATTGAATGTATCTGGAGGGTATCATACTGTGTGAGGTAACCCAATCACAAAAGAAGTCACTTGGTATGCATTCACTGATAAGTGGATATTAGCCCAGAAACCTAGAATACCCAAAACACAACTCCCGAAACACAAGAAAATCAAGAAGGATGATCAACACGTGAATACTTCATTCCTCCCTAGAATAGGGAATAAAATATCCATGGAAGGAGTTGCAGAGACAAAGTTTGGGCCAAGAAGTGGGAGTGATTGGGTAGGAGAACAGGGCGGGGGTTATAGGGAGCTTTTGGGATAGTATTTGAAATGTAAATGAAGAAAATATCTAATAAATATATCTAAAAATATCTAGAGGATCTCTAGGAAAAAAAAAGAGGCATACTATAGCTCCACCCATAAGAGTTCAATCAAATGGCCTTGTTAATCACATGGACAAGAAAATTTGCATCAGAAAGCTGTTTCAGAAACACAAATAGTCTAAATCAGCATAAACATGAATTTTAGTATATTTGTCTCTTTGGCTGTTGCCTGCTCTTCCCTGGGAGTGCCTCTACAATAACTTCTGTGTGTTTCCTCAATTCATTCCAAGCCCTAGGAGAGCTGAGAAAAGACTGAAGGAAATCCTGATGATAGTTGCATGAGGTTTAATTTCTTTATGTGGCTTTCTATTCATATAGGTGAAAAGATTCAAGATAAGTATCCATCTTACTAAAGAAAATTCACCAGTGTGGATGCTCTTATCTGCTTTGATGCCTTTAAAGTTGTCCTGTTCACCTGCCTAATTTATAGTCCCTGGGAGAAAGTTTATAGCTAGAAATAAAAGTAACCTATTTTTAGTTTCTCAAAAGGAAGCTCCATTATAGTTGTTGCAAACAGATGTTGCTGATACACTTCTTAGACCTTTCCTTTTCAGGAAATGAAGAGTAATATAATAAAGATATAAAGAATACACAACTTCAAAAGATGGTCAGTTGTCCCAGTAAAATGTTCCTTACTTTCTAACATTTTAAAAAGTCACTGGAGGAGCTAGAGAGATGGCTCTTTGGGTAAAGTGTTTGATGTATCAGCATGAGGGGGCTGAATATAAATTTCCAGAACCCATAAGAGTGGGTAAGCTAATAGCTAGACCCCCAAGTGCTAAAGCTGGGTTATTTAGACAGGTTGATTTCAGGAACTTTCTGGCCAGCTAGTCCATTTAGTGAGCACCCTGTCTTTAAAGGTAAGTTAAAATGTGGTAGAGGAAGACAGTGGATGTTAGCTCTTTTCTGCACCTGCCCATGAATAGGCATGTACATTAGCACACATATAGAGATACATACTATCTTGATATATTAATCACTGCTAATTATGGTAATGTGAAAAATATAATGGGATGTTTTTAATCTATCATTCTGCATATGTTGAAGGAAATATCTCTCATAGTACCAGTGCTGGGGAGAGAGAATACTAGGACAGGGATACTAAAATTTGGAAGTGGCTCTCATTCTGAGTATTCAACATTCATACTTTACCTGTGAACCAAGGAGAATAACATTTACTGGCTAAACAATGCTAAGAGTTAAGTTTTGAGATATAAAGTAGTAACTAAAAATTATAAAAGGCTAAGCATGCATGAGACTGTCTTTAACATTGGGACAGGTTTATATAGAGTAGACTCTACTCTTTCAGTATATGCCACATTGAGTGTTCATACAATACAATCATATAACAATCATAATATTCCAAATCGAAAGCAGTTTTACTGAAATTCTCAAGCTGTTCATCATGTATTCCATTTTTCTGGGGGGAGGGGGAATAAAGCATTTCCCAAAGTAGGCAACACTGCTACAACCTTATAGCCCCAAACTTGGACTTTTCAGAAGAATCCCAATATACAGCTTAGGCTTGCTTCAAAGGCTTTATCCTTTTGACTTTGCCTTCTTCTTCTACATGGACAGAGGTGTGATTACAGCCATCCCACATCATGTACCACTATACTAGAAGAAGTAAAATTTGACCTAAGGTACTAAGAAAACTCAAAGTCAGCCTGAGATATAGGCTATTCACAGATCAATCAATCGATCAAAAAATATAACCCAACTGATTTATTTCTATTTTGGTTAATCATTCTTTGGCCTTCTTAGTTAGATGGCCAAGTCATAATTACTATGTATTTCTTGATTATTATTAGAAACATGCAAAATCATATCTCCGGTATTAAACACTTTCAAGTCAAAGCTTATTCTGTATATATAAGAGAAAAGCCATGACTCTTGGGAAATAATATTAATAAAATTTGAGACAGTGTGTGATATTGATTAAAATCTAAGTAGATAATACATTCCGAATAGGTGGTTGATTCAAAATTGTGGTCTTGGGGCATTTGCTATTCCATGACAAGGATTTGGGAACTGTTTTGTTATTTTGAAGATATGGGGAATAGATGTTACCATCTTAATTTTATATGTGAGAAAATTGGCTTCTTTTTTTTTTTTAAAGATTTATTTTATTTATTATATGTAAGTACACTGTAGCTGTCTTCAGACACTCCAGAAGAGGGAGCCAGATCTCGTTACAAATGGTTGTGAGCCACCATGTGGTTGCTGGGATTTGAACTTATCACCTTCGGAAGAGCAGTCAAGTGCTCTTATCCACTGAGCCATTTCACCAGCCCCGAGAAAATTGGCTTCTTAAGAGAGTTTAAATAAATCATTATTAGCTAATCAGTAAATAAAGAAGATAAGATTGAAATTGTATTAGACTATAAAATATTTTTTGACATCTCACATGAAGTCAATGTAAAATAATTTGAATTCTACAGATATTTGATGATATCTTCAGTTAAAACTTGTGTACTTTACACAAATGTAAAGGACTTTGCCTTTTTCTGAGTCTATAGATTATCCATCTAAAAATATAGAGCCAAGTAATAACTTTTTATTAGGTATGACTATTCAAGTAAAGTTTAAAGTGACTTGAGAAAATCACTTAGTTTGTAGAGCACTTGCCAAAAATATTATAAGATCCTGAGTTTGATCTCCAGATATCAAGATTTAATAAACAGTTTCTGTATCCATTCCTCTGTTGAGGGACATCTGGGTTCTTTCCAGCTTCTGGCTATTATAAATAAGGCTGCTATGAACATAGTGGAGCATGTGGCCTTATTACCAGTTGGAGCATCTTCTGGATATATGCCCAAGAGAGGTATTGCAGGATCCTCCGGTAGTACTATGTCCAATTTTCTGAGGAACCTTCAGACTGATTTCCAGAGTGGTTGTACAAGCTTGCAATCCCACCAGCAATGGAGGAGTGTTCCTCTTTCACCACATCCATGCCAGCATCTGTTGTCACCTGAATTTTTGATCCTAGCCATTCTGACTAGTGTGAGGTGGAGTCTCAGGGTTGTTTTAATTTGCATTTCCCTGATGATTAAGGATGTTGAACATTTTTTTCAGGTGCTTTTCAGCCATTCAGTATTCCTCCATTGAGAATTCTTTTTTTTAGCTCTGTGCCCCATTTGTTAATGGGGTTATTCGATTTTCTAGTATACACCTTCTTGAGTTCTTTATATATATTGGATATTAGTCCCCTATCTGATTTAGGATCCATAAAGACCATTTCCCAATCTGTTGGTGGCCTTTTGTCAGTATATTTTGCCTTACATAAGCTTTGCAACTTTATGAGTTCCCATTTGTCAATTCTCTATGTTACAGCGCAAGCCATTGCTGTTCGATTTAGGAATTTTTCCCCAGTGCCCATATCTTCAAGGCTTTTCCCCACTTTCTTCTCTATAAGTTTCAGTGTCTCTGGTTTTATGTGGAGTTCCTTAAACCACTTAGACTTGACCTTAGTACAAGGAGATAAGAATGGATCAATTCCCATTATTCTATATGATAATCTCCAGTTGTGCCAGCACCATTTGTTGAAAATGCTGTCTTTTTTCCACTGGATGGTTTTAGCTCCCTTGTCAAAGATCATGCNTTCTAGGGTTGCAGACCCCTTCAGCTCCTGGGGTTCTATCTCTAGCTTCTCCAATGTGGGCCCCGTGCTCCATCTTATGGATGACTGTGAGCATCCACTTCTGTGGGAGACAGCTCTATCAGGGTCCTTTCAGTAAACACTTGCTGTGCTATGCAATAGTTTCTCAGTTTAGTGATTGATTAATAGATGGATCCCTGGTGGGTTAGTCTCTGTATGATCCATCCTTTCATCTTAGCTCTAAACTTTGTCTCTGTAACTGCTTTCATGGGTATTTTGTTTCCTATTCAAAGGAGGAATGAAGTATCCACATGCTGGTCTTCCTTCTTGATTTTCTTGTGTTTTTCAGATTGTATCTTGGGTATTCTAAGTTTCTGGGCTAATATCCATTTATCAGTAAGTGCATATCCAATGACTTTTTTGTGATTGGGTTATGTGGAGGATTATGTCCTCCAGATTCATCCATTTGCCCAAGAATTTCATAAATTCATTTTTTAATAGCAGAATAGTACTCCATTGTGTAAATGTACCACATTTTTTGTATCCATTCCTCTGTTAAGGGGCATCTGGGTTCTTTCCAGCTATTACAATTGCTCTGTAGTACAGCTTGTAGTCAGGCATGGTGATTCCACCAGAGGTTCTTTTATTGTTGAGAAGAGTTTTTGCTATCCTAGGTTTTTGTTATTCCAGATGAACTTGCAAATTGCCCTTTCTAAATCATTGAAGAATTGAGTTGGAATTTTGATGGGGATTGCATTGAATCTGTAGATTGCTTTAGTCAAGATAGCTATTTTTACTATATTGATCCTGCCAATCCATGAGCATGGGAGATCTTTCCATCTTCTGAGATCTTCAATTTCTTTCTTCAGAGACTTGAAGTTCTTATCATACATATCTTTCACTTCCTTAGTTAGTGTCTCACCAAGATATTTTATATTGTTTGTGACTATTGTGAAGGGTGTTGTTTCCCTAATTTCTTTCTCTGCCCAATTATCCTTTGTATAGAGAAAGGCCATTGATTTGTTTGAGTTAATTTTATATCCAGCTACTTCACTGAAGCTGTTTATCAGGTTTAGGAGTTCTCTAGTGGAGGTTTTGGGGTCACTTATATATACTATCATATCATCTGCAAATAGTGATATTTTGACTTCTTCCTTTCCAATTTGTATTCCCTTGACCTCCTTTTGTTGTCGAATTGCTCTGGCTAGGACTTCTAGTACTATATTGAATAGGTAGGGAGAAAGTGGGCAGCCTTGTCTAGTCCCTGATTTTAGTGGGATTGCTTCCAGCTTCTCTCCATTTAGTTTGATGTTGGCTGCTGGTTTGCTGTAGATTGCTTTTGTTATGTTTAGGTATGGGCCTTGAATTCCTGATCTTTCCAAGACTTTTATCATGAATGGGTGTTGGATTTTGTCAAATGCTTTCTCAGCATCTAACAAGATGATCATGTGGTTTTTATCTTTGAGTTTGTTTATATAGTGTATTACGTTGATGGATTTCCGTATATTAAACCATCCCTGCATTCCTGGGATGAAGCCTACTTGGTCATGATGGATGATCCTTTTGATGTGTTCTTGTGGTACATTTCCACAATGGAGCATTACACAGCTATTAAAAACAATTAATTTATGAAATTCCTAGGCAAATGGATGGACCTGGAGGGTATCATCCTGAGTGAAGTAACCCAATCACAAAAGAACTCACATAACATGTACTCACTGATAAGAGGATACTAGCCCAGAAACTTAGATTACCCAAGATACAATTTGCAAAACACATGAAACTCAAGAAGAATGAATACCAAAGTGTAGACACTTTGCCCCTTCTTAGAATTAGGAACAAATCAGACATTGAAGGAGTTACAGAGATCATGTGTGGAGCTGAAACAAAAGGATGGACCAACCAGTAACTGCTGCAGCTGGGAATTCATCCCATAATCAACCAGCAAACACAGACACTATTGCATATGCCAGTAAGATATTGCTGTAAGGGCCCTGGTATAGCTGTCTCGTGTGAGGCTATGCCAGTGCCTGGCAAACACAGCAGTGGATGCTCACAATCAGCCCTTAGAAGGAACACAGGATCCTCAATGGAGGAGTTAGAGAAAGTACCGAAAGAGCTGAAGGGGTCTCCAACTCTATAGGTTGAAGAACAATATAAACTGACCAGTACCCCCAGAGCTTGTGTCTCTAGCTGGATATCTAGCAGAAGATGGCCTAGTGGGCCATCATTGGGAAGAAAGGCCCCTTGGTCATGCAAACTTTATATGCCCCAGTACAGGGGAATGCCAGGGCCAAGATGTGGGAGTGTGTGGGTAGGGGAGCAGGGCGAGGGAAGGGGGAGGGTATAGGGAACTTTCGGGATAACATTTCTAATGTAAATGAAGAAAATATCTAATAAAAATTGAAAAAAAATAGAACAAAACAAACAAAACAAAAAAGATGTAATAAACAGGGATGATGGCATATACTTCCTTTCTTTATTTTTAAGATTTATTTTTATCTATGCATACGCATAGATGTGTGTGTGTGTGTGTGTGTGTTTCTGTGTCTGTGTATCTATGTGTCATGTCTGTGTGAGTGTATATCACATACATACTGGTTTCTTCAGAAGCAAGAGGAGCAGATGTCAGATCCCCTAAAGACTAGAGTTTCTGACAGTTGTGAGTCCCCGGACTTGGATGCTGGGAACCAAACTGTGATGCTCTGGAAGATCATAAAGTACAGTTATCTACTGATTCGTCTTTCCAATGCCATAGGATGTGCTGATAATCCCAGTACTCAGGACACAGAGATAAGAAGGTCCATGGGTTTCAAGGGCCAGCCAACTTAGGAGAACTCTTTCTCAGACAAGAAACTGAAGATGCTCTAGGAATAACACTAAAGTTGTTCTGTGTCTTCCCTAGACATGTACATACACATGTAAGCATGCATATAAACATGCCCATACATGCACACCAAAAAAGACAGAACGTTTATGGTTCTATATCAGTCATGAACCAGGAAAAGAGAACCAGTGTTAAATTAATATAGTAAGGCCTGCTCACAGGAACCAGACAATAGCATAGCTGAGAGAGGCAGTTGTGAATTCAGGCTACTAGGACAGCAGGAGTCTTCCCAAGCACAGGCAGTAGAGGCAATGTCCGTCTCAGGAGCATCTGTCTGAGTGCCACATCTGGATCAGATGCAGAATGCAGGGACAGAAAGGAAGGCTGCTGCCATTATTGTTGATCACAAAGCCTTGACACCAGTAAAGACAGCTAGATGGCAAGGGTAGTGACCCAAGGAGAAAGGAGAAAAGACAATATAACATTTCAAAGAGAAACGATCAAATAGACGAGAAAGTACGGAATAGATGCATCGAATCCCCCAAAGGCTTGGATTTTATTTTATTTTTACAGTGCATTTGTTCTCATGTAAATTGTGCCTAAGGTAATGCCAGACAGAATGAGCACTGCATTTAGAATGAACCTAATTTAGTTGTATAAAAATGGCATTTAGATATAAACTTCGGAAGGAAACATACTAATGTTGCTTGGGTCCCAGATAATTGAAGTACAGCTGATAATCTACAATCTTTTAAAAACAGTTTTGAATAAACAAAGATAACAGTATGTTTTAAATTTATCGATTTATCTTTATTACTATAGGAAAACAGACATAAAGGAGACAACTGGGCAAATGCAATTTTGAGATTTATGTATTATGTGGCTTAGAATGTTTTTCTCTAAAACTCATTTATTGGCCCACTAACTCTTCTGTCTAAAATGTGACTGTTCTTCTGAAGTGGCGATTAAGTTAAACTGAGGTTCCTAGAGTGGTCTTTTACCTTTTAAGATGTTCCATATCATGTCACTGAGGAATGCAAATTTAGATTTATATTATTTAAAAAAAAACTGTTTTCTTGTGGATATGTGTTTTGGGGGGTGGTGGGAATATGTGTGCAAGCAATGCAGAACACAAGGAGGCCAGAAGAGGATCCCCTAGAGCTGATTGTGAGATGCCTGGAGTGGGTGCCTTCTACACACTCAGGTCCTCTGCTATAGCAGCAAGCACTTTTTTTTTTAATTGAAAAATTTGCCCTAATCCCAAACCTTAATTTACTTAAAACATTTTACAAATTTCATTTTCCTCCCCAATATCTTTTAGAAATAGCTTCTTTCCTCATACAGTAAGTATATCCTGATTCCAGTTCCCCCTCAGTCTCCTTTTCTCAGTTCAGGTCCTACCCTCTTTCCCTTCCATCTGGATCTGCTGTTTCTGTCTCTTGCTGGAAAAGAACAGACTTCTAAGAGATAATATCAAAACATAACAAAATAAAAATAAGATAAAACAGCCATAACAACAACAACAACAACAACAACAACAACAACAGCAATAAAACCCACATCAAAGTTGGACAAGGCAAAGCAAGAGAAGGCACAAGAATCAAAGACCCGCCCATTCACATACTCAGGAGTCTGATAAAAGCACTAATTCGAAAGCTATAGTTTAGAAACAGAGACCTGAAGCTGGGCGTGGTGGCGCACACCTTTAATCCCAGCACTCGGGAGGCAGAGGCAGGCGGATTTCTGAGTTCGAGGCCAGCCTGGTCTACAGAGTGAGTTACAGGACAGCCAGAGCTACACAGAGAAACCCTGTCTCGAAAAACCAAAAAAAAAAAAAAAAAAAAGAAACAGAGACCTGGTGCACGTCCTGCGAGCAGCAAGCACTCTTGTCTGCAGAGTCACCTCTCTAGCACTATAGGGACATCTTTATAAGAAGAGTCACTCCAGTAGCACAAACACTCCTCCATTGTGTATGTCCAGGCCACGTATCTGTGAGGGACTACTGAGAGGAGCAGTGTCTACAAGCCAAAAGAGTCTCAGCGGCATCCCGGGGGCGAGGTGGCACACGCCTTTAATCCCAGCCCTCGGGAGGCAGAGGCAGGCGGATTTCTGAGTTCGAGGCCAACCTGGTCCACAAAGTGAGTTCCAGGAAAGCCAGGGCTATACAGAGAAATCCTGTCTCAACCCCCCCCCCCAAAAAAAAAAAAGTCTCAGTGGCATCCGAATCTGTCAACTCCTGTCTGGTTCTATTCTCCAAGAGAATTCGTTTACATCATTTGAATCATGCAGTATGTGGAGTTCTGAGTGATCAATCAATGAAACATGAAGCATGATCTTCAATAGCTTCCCTTACTCTAGTCTTAGTGACTTACATGTCTCTGCTCAGGTAGGAAAAGTGATCATTTCTTTGTCTTGAAATAATATATAAAATAATCACTAGTCTTTATCTGTGATGCTGACAGCTGAGTTATAATCTGAGTTTTTTTTTTTGAGATGCAAATCAATAATTTTGAATCCATTGCAAGGAATTGGAATAGGGCCTAGAATTTATTACAGAATAGGGAAAAGTCAATGCTCTCACAATCAAATCAACCCTTAGGACCAGTTTTCTTCTTTACCTCAAACCAATTTTTCATGTAAATTTTATTTCATGGTTCTTTCCTATTCCCCTCTGCCACATGTCACTTTACGTTTTCTTTCATTTGAGATAGAGCCTTACTGGTGTGTGTGTGTGTGTGTGTGTGTGTGTGTGTGTGTATCTTAGGCTTGCTTTGAAACTTCCACCTTCCTGCTTCAGCCTCCCAAGGTCCAAACCCTGACATAAACCTAAGGTGGACAATGACTGAAGAAGAGACTCAATGACAACACCATGGCAGACACACACATACACTGTCAGTGCTACATTAGGTACATATTGTATGTTTGCTCTTATGCAACTCCCAGAGGTCAGTGTGTGAAAGTTATCCAGCCTAGTGTAGCACTCTTAGTAGGCAGTGGATATTGCAGGGATGTAGCCTAGTAGGAGGTCTTTAAGGCATTAATGACTTGCCCTAGAGAAGAAAATGGAATGTTGGTTTCATGCTTTCAATTCCATTTCCTAGACATAGAGTAAGAGGCATTGTGTTTTGTTTGGTTTGGTTTGGTTTGGTTTGGTTTGGTTTGGTTTGGTTTGGTTTGGTTTGGTTTTTCTCTGCTTGGTGCAGGGAAGCATAGGGAATAGTTCAGTAACCTAGAACACTTGGCTTGGTTAGGCACACACTCTTCAAATATTGCACTTGTTAACCTTATAACTTAAGCAAACAGAGATAGAATGCCCCACACCCTTTTTTCTAATACTGCACCTAGCAACACTCTGCCTTTAGTTGCATCAAGCTATACCGTGGTACTCTCTGTAGAGTTGAATAAGCTTCTCCTCGCCTTACCACCATCATATAAGAGCAATTTGTCCTGAACTGTACTTCAGTTATATCTGGTTATGAGGCTTTGGGGAGTGATCTGGCCTAAACTAGTTTTGGTTGCATTTGTAGTCAGGAAAAACTGCACATTTGGGCACGCATTTAATTAAGATTGGATGCATCATGAGAAAGAGCGCACATAGTGAAAAAAAGTTTACATCATTCACATCTGTCAATGAAAATAGAGAACTATCCAAATTATGCATCTAAAGAACCAAAATCTTCCCTCTCTTGAAACCTATAAAATGAAGCCTAGAGCTGAAGACGTCATAGGGGCTGCTCAGCACTATAACCTCTGTGGCCCCATCACTATTGGGATCATATTTCTTCCTGTTATGCTCTAGGGCTTTTGAATCAAATGTTGTTGATATTTTGCAGTCTGTATGCACCTTTAATATGACTACTTGATTAAGATGGCTAGAGCCTTTACATACTTGTACAAGACTCTGCTTACAGTAACACAACCATGATGTGGTCCTCCTACATTGTATTACCTTACCCAGACTGTAGAACAATAGCAAAAATGATTGTTGACTAAAAATATTTAAACTTAGGTGTTTTGGTAGAGGTGAGGTTGAGATGATAAAGTGTTTGCTTAGCATAATGTCTTGAGTTTGATTCCCAGTGCCACATAAATTAGGTGTGATGGTGCATACTCATAAAGCAAATGGAAGCAGAGAGATCAGGAGTTCAAGGCTACAATCTACTACCTCACAGTTCAAAGCCAACCTAAGCTACTGTAAGTCAAAATCCGTATTTTCTCTTTATAAACTGAGTGTCTCAGATAAAGCTAACTAACACACTAGTTAACTAAATATGAATTCTAACTCAATAAACTGACACAAGAAATTCAAGTTTGTCTTCTAATTCTCCCCTTAAAGTTTATACTATAATACTTATGCATTTGTTGAAGCATTTAATTTAATGCATCAGCAACATTTAATGAAGTTCTATTTTCTTCACTTTGGAGATAAGTGAGAAGTCACAATGTTATTTGCTAAGCATTTTAGCAAAGACTCATAAGAGGCTACTGTTTTGTGGAGAAGACTTGTTGATCATTTAGTTTCACAGATGAAGATTTTGTGTTCTACATGTAACTTTTATTTATTTATTTATTTTGGTTTTTTGAGACAGGGTTTTTCTGTGTAACTCTGAATGTCCTGTAACTCACTCTGTAGACCAGGCTGGCCTTGAACTCAGAAATCTGCCTGCCTCTGCCTCCCAGTGCTGGGATTAAAGGCATGTACCACCACTGCCTGGCTACATGTAACTTTTAAGTTAAAATTTCCATGTTTTGCAGCATTTTCTGATACAGAATAAATATTTATATTATTTATCATAGCATTTATTATTATTCTGTCAAAACATAGTTTGCATTTCTAAAAGTTATTATGGGCCTGCAATTGTGTCCTCAGAACAACAAAATCCCATATGAAAAATTAAATGATATATTTTTTAAAAGATTTATTTTATTTATTATATGTAAGTACACTGTAGCTGTCTTCAGAAACTCCAGAAGAGGGCGCCAGATCTCATTACGGATGGTTGTGAGCCACCATGTGGATGCTGGGATTTGAACTTATCACCTTCGGAAGAGCAGTCGGGTGCTCTTACCCGCTGAGCCATCTCACCAGCCCTAAATGATATTTCTTAGTTTAAACTAACCATGCTGTCTTGAAATAATCTCCTTGATGAATTAAAAATGAGCATTGAATTATGGCTTTATTGATAGCCTTTTCAAGTGTATCTCTTCTCCTTAAAGGTGAGAGAGAGAGAAAGGGAGGATGAGAAATATCCATGGATTATATATGACATGCTCAAATTCCCATGCTTATTGTGCATAGGATCTGGAATTAAATGTCAAATCATTGGACAGTTAATCAAAGTATTCTGACAACATGGTGAGAGGATAAAAGGGGAGAAATGAAAGAAACCATTTGTTCTGTCTTTACCAATCTTATACTTGACTGATCACCTTGCAAATGATATTAATTGCTATTTTTTTACAACTCAGGATGACTGGAGTCAAAGAAAAATTCAGTTAGATTTCAAAGCAAAGCTTTTGATGTGTAGTGAGAGTTTTGAAAATCAAAGAGGCAAATTGCAGATGCAGAAGGCTAAGTGACCCATGGAGGACACGCATATCCTAGGTACTAAGTGTGCCTATGAATTGTCTGCTCCTTTAGGGACACACAGTGCTGTTCTCCAGAGAGAGTTACTATAGGCTGGCCAGTGTTGGTGCTGCCCACAGGAAAGCATGCATTGCTACTGAGATATGTTGTGATTGAAACTGACTTTGATTAAATGATGCTTCTTCCTAGGAACATGAGAAAGGGGTTTATAAATCTTAGAGAACTGAGAAGACTGAGCAGTAGAGGGCCAGCATTTGGTTCTCAGCATCCACAGCAGGTGACTCACAACCAGATGAAGCTCTAGATACAGAGGACAGAGGACCCAGTGCTCTCTTTTAGACTGTGTGCTCCTATGGTACACACACACACACACACACACACACACACACACACACACACACACACAGAGAGAGAGAGAGAGAGAGAGAGAGAGAGAGAGAGAGAGAGAAAGAGAGAGAGGAATATATACTCTTTACAGAAATAGAAACCTTAAAATTGCTGCTCATGTTACAGAGAGAATTACTGCACAGCTTCAATATTTAACAGCTATCAACTTACTTGAATAAGTTGATTGTTTCTAATATTCAGAAAATTTACTGGTGACCTCCATGTTGTACTTGTAAAATAGAAATGAGGAAAGCCACCACTGTTCCTGAAATAGTGAATGAATGTCTACATGCAAAATACTCATCATGGAGCTGACACAGGTCTATACATATTGAGTGACACTCTAGTGTTTAAAGGGAGTGTTCTAATTCTTTTTAAACCTTGAGAATATATTTTCAGATCATATCTTTGACCTGACTTATTCTGCATCCCATTAACTGGTTATACTGAAGTGCCGTACTAGTTCTATGTTTAACTAACCAGCAGAAATAGGTTAATCTTCATGTTCAAATGACTGGATCTGGAGTCACTGACAGACTTCTAGGTATGTCTTTGTTTGGCTTTCCAATAGTTTTGAGTAAGAGAGAAAATTTACCCTGGATGTGGGTGACATCATGGATTGACTTTTAGGCTGACAAAAAAAAAAAAAAAAAAAAAAAAAGAAAGAAAGGAAGAAAGGAAGAAAGAAAGAAAATAAGGAAGGAAGGAAGGAAGGAAGGAAGGAAGGAAGGAAGGAAGAAAGAAAGAAAGAAAGAAAGAAAGAAAGAAAGAAAGAAAGAAAGAAAGGAAAAGTAAGATGGACATTAATATTAATTTCTTGCTGCTTCGTGGTGACATGTGCTCTGTATCAATTATCTCAAGTCCCTCTTCTTGACCTTGACAAGTCCATGCAAACAGTGGGGACTAAACAGCTGGATGCTTTCCCTTTCCAAGAAAACACCCCTTTTTGTGTGAGCTGAGAAGAGACTCATTATGGAGGATGCTCTTCAGTACTGAAATGGTCATGTGGTCTGGAGAAAGTTGGAGAAACCCAAGCCAGCCAGTATATGCAAAAGATCCCAACACTCAGAGGTTGAGTTTGCAGACAGACTTGGCTGGAGGGATTTCAATGTCAGTGTGGGCTCCATAGCAAGGGGCTCTCTAAAAGGGCAAACAACCAGAGGAGGGATTAGAGAGAGAGAGGGCAGAGGGAAACTTTCTTTTCCCTTTAAAGTAGGAAGAAGAATTGTAAATGTGAAATTTAAGATCTTGACTGATAAGTTTTCTTTTGGAGGAAAGAAACAGAGTGAAGGTCAACAGTACAGAGTATTTTTATGTGTGCATGCTTGTCAGTTCCCTGCCCTTGACTTACCAGTTTAGGAAGAACTTACTGTCAGGAAGACTGCTGCTCTGTGAAAAGGATGCTGAGGTCTAGGCTGACAGAATGCACATTTTGCTGTGAGTGTTGCCTGAAAGCACATTTGGAAAGTAAGTCTAGAAAATGCTGATTGGGCCATTATCTATAGTGAGATGTAAGGGAAAATACTGTATTTCTCTGATAGGATCAAAAATTGAAATAAAACTGGGAGTGTATTTATTACGTATGATTACATTTTAAACAGCATTGGGAAGCCAGTTCAGTTCAGAGGTTGATAACTTGTAATTAAGCCATATTCCACTTATTTGAGTCTAAAGTCAGAGCAATCAGAAGAGACTGGGTCAGAAATATGTTATAGTTTCTTACTTACAGCTTTTAAATTGTTTTTGAAGACTGACCCAGAGCCTTTCCACTACTTGAAATAAAAATCAATTCCATTCCTTAATTTATTACATGCCTTTTTAATAATTTAACTTGTTGCAGTGGAAGAGATGGCTCAGCACTTAAGAGCACATACTATTCTTACAGACAACCAATTCTCAGGCAGCTACAACTACTTATAACTACAGCTCCAGAAAATCTCTTCTGGTTTTGAAGGGCAAGGCACTCACAGAGACATATACAGAAATGAATACACATACACACACACACACACACACACACACACACACACACACACACAGAGAGAGAGAGAGAGAGAGAGAGAGAGAGAGAGAGAGACTAGAATAAAAATAAAATAATTCTTTAAGATAAATAACTTGTATTTCTTTCTATTTCTGATAATAAGGTTATTTTTCATGAAGACATCTTTAATCAATCTTTCCTGATACTCAGATTCCATCAAGGTATAGATATTTGTCATGAGACCTGTACCTAGAATGTTACAATGTAAGAGCTAGAGCAATAATTGGTTGCCACATTTGCTCCTACACGCTTTGCAACAGAGATGCACACTCACAAAAGTTTACTGTTGAAGTTGCCCAGTGATTGATCTGTATGACTATCAGCACATTTGTTGGTTCTCATATATTGATCCATACCCAGACTCATGTATACGAATTGATGTATTTGTTGTTTATAACTTTAGCTTTTTATGGTAGATCATTTTCTTTTTTTAAAGAATTGTTTATTTTATGTATATGAGTACACTGGCACTACCGATGTCCTCAAACACACCCAAAATGGGCATAGGGTCCCATTACAGATGGTTGTGAGCCACCATGTGAATGCTGGGAATTGAATTCAGGACCTCTGGAAGAACAGTCAGTGCTCTTATCCACTGATCCACCTCTCCAGCTCCAAGATCATTTTCCATTACAGTTCGTATACATTTTTGTGAAGAAAGATTTCTCATCAGCTGGTGTTAATTGTAGTGAGTAAAGGGTAAGAATAGCATTTGAAATGTATATGAAGAAAATATCTAATAAAAAAGGGTAAGAATGGGGCTGGGGATATATCAAGGACTTACCTTGCTAGCTTAAATACCAAACTTACATTTCCAGAATGCAGGTGAAGTGCCTTTGGTCATGATGGTAGACTCTTGTAATCTGAATCCTGGAGAGATGGACATGTGGATCCCTCGGACTTCCTGGCCAGCCAGCTTAGCCTACTTGGTGAGCTTCAGGACCAGTGAGAAACAGCCACAAAATATAGGGTAGGTGGCACCTGAGAAGTGACACTAGAGTTTGTTCTCTGGCATCTACAAATAGAAGTACATGAGGACGCATGCACGCACAAACACACACACATACATACATACACACACACTGGGAATTAAAAAAACTACTAAATCATGCAGTTCTTAAGACAAACCTATAATGATCTAAGGAAAAGCCGAGGTTGCAGGATCAGTTTTTTGATGCCCTGTTGACCCAGAGGTGTCTGGGTACTTTCCAGAGAATGGTCTGTACTACTGGAAAATGCCTTGCAGGTTGCCTTTGAGAGCTGTTAGAGATCACAGGGTCAACAAGGTGAATGGAATAAGAACACCAGCATGGCATCCAGGGCATGAAACAGAAGTGCCATACATGGAGTTCCAACTCTAAAATTCATTCTCCAAAGCTAACTTTGTTGGGAGTGTCCCTTGACTTCAGATGTAATGTAGGTTCTCCCGAGAAACAAATACACTTGTTTTCACACTGGGTGGTATGTAAGGAGTCAGTTGTAAGTTAGGGTCATGCTGTGGTAAGATCGTGACCTTGAGCTATTCAGGGAAGCTTATGGTGTGGCTCATCATTTGTGCTCATTCTATTGTCTGCAGGTGAGCGGATATCCCTGTGGTATTTTCAATAGATGAGCTGAAATAGTTCCACATGGCCACTCTGTGAAGGATGGGTCTTTAGGTAGTGAAGGAAGGCAGAGAGAGAGGCTTGGAGATAATGATAAAGGGAAAGAATTCTGAGACCATGTACTGGGAAAATTGACAAGGTACAGAGGAGACATGTTACCTTCTATTGTAGTCTAAGTGACCTATTTGGAGGTCACATGCTGGAGGAATAATGCACTACTGATGTTTTGCTAAATAGTCATGTAGCCAAACGCTCATAAATACTTAAGTTCATATAATAGACTCGAGCTGTTCTCAGCCTGGATCACAGAGGTTTGGGTTAATAAAAACAATGATTAATAAAGAGACTCATCACAGCATGCATTCACAACACACATACATGACAACTACTCACTATCTGATAGAGAAATAAACCAGCAGGAGACACTTGTGCCTGAAGTTGTTCAAGTCATGGCTCTTGACCTTGTTGTGGTGTACCCAATGCTTGCTGATTCTCAAGCTTCTGGACATTTCTCTCTCTCTGCCTCACATCCATATAGAGGAAGGTTGGAATTTCTTCACGTCCAGTTGGGGATTTGGACTCAGGTACACATGCTCATGTGTTAAGCACTTTACCCCCTGAGCCATCTCCCCTGTGTCTACACTTTACTTTAAAAGAATAATCACAAAGCGTACTATTTTAGCTCATTGTTTTTTATTGTTAATTTCCCCTTGGTGTTTATAATATGCCACATCCTTGTCTTTTTATTTACTTAATTTTGAGAAGTCAAGTTGGGTCTCATTTACTCCCGTGGAAATGAGAGAACTTTTCTTTGTCTTTTTCATGATTTTCCTTATCATAAATTTTCTGTACCATACAGATTATTTATTAAGTGTGTTTTTTTCATTGTTTCTAAAATGTGGTTTTCTCTGAACAGTGTGCTACATTAACTTGGAAATAATTTTCAGTTACAATTCCAAGTGTTTCTTCTCTTCCACTGATGTTTCTCCTCTGTGCTCCCATGCTACAGGTTTAATGATTCTACAGTCAGTGAATATTCTTCTTTGTTCTTCCATTTTCTCTTTGTTGCTTTTTAGATCTTTCAAATAAATTTCTTCAGGGCTAGTGAGGCAGTTTAGCATGTAATAGTGTTTTCTGTTCTTCAGAAGACCTGATATCATATTCTAATGCCTGTATTGGATGGCTCACAACTACCTGTAACTCCAGCTCATTTTTTACATAACTTCTCTCTATTTCACAACACACACACACACACACACACACACACACACACACACACACACAATGAGATCATTTCCTTAGAAGTTATCATTCAAGTGTGTAGCTCAACAAAGACAGTGCTTCACATCTCAGTATTGTGATACCTGGCATGTTCACTTGCGTCTTTTTTAGAACTACTGTTTCATTTTCCATTGCACTGCTTTTCTTTTTATAATTAATTAATTATCTTATTCACTTTACATGTATGTGCGTGTAGATGCCCAAACAGGCAAAAAGAAGCTGTTAGAGTCTGTGGTGATTTGATTCAGAATGGCTTCCAGAGGCTCATGTATTTGAATACTTGGTCCCCAGTTGGTGGAACTGTTGGCAAAGGATTAGAATATGTGGCAGTGTTGAAGAAGGTGCATTTTTGGGGCCAGGCTTCGAGGCTTCAAAATCCCATGCCATTCCCAGTTATCATGCTCTGTATTTTATTTGTGGATCATCTGCATGTTCTAAACAATTGCTCCAGAACCATGCCAGCCTGTCTGCTACCATGCATCCTAATATGATGGTAATAAATTCTAACCCTTTGAATCTGTAAGTCCCAAATAAACTCTTTAAAAAATTAAGTTGACTAGGTCATGGCATTTTATCACTGCAAGAGAAAAGGAGGTAACATGGATCTTCTCTATCTGGAGTTCTAGGCAGTATGAACTATCTGATATGGGTGCTGGCACCTGAAGGTAGGTTCTCTGTAAGATCAGGATCCTCTGGTTTCTCCTGAGTCATTTTTCCATCTTTAAAATGTATCATCTATTATTATTATTGTTATTATTATTACTGCTGCTGTTATTGTTATTTATTACTTATGTGTGCATGATACTCCCCAGATATTATATGAAATGTTTCTTCTTTTCTTACTCCTGCTCTTCCTTCTGTGTCCATATTTCACATATCATGTGGGTTCTAGTTGTCCCATCTGCATCCAAGCCCTGGTGCATGTGTGGCCACCAGAAGACAACTTTATGAGGTATATTCTCTCCTTCTGTCATACATGAGTTCTGAATATTGAAAGCAGGCAGTCAGGCTTCTGTACAAGGCACTTAACATGGTAATCAGAGTGGCTGAAGTGGGATATTCTATTTCCTAGACAAGTTTAGGCTCTGATGAAAACCAGCAGCTGAGGACCTTGTGGCAGTTTGTGGAGTTCTAAGGAGAGATTTGATATCCCTGTTTTTTTTTTTTTTTTTTCACTGCCAGCGAAAGAATACTGAGACCAGAGAATTAATATATTGGAATGATAATACTTTATAGTATGAAATAAAAGTGACAGATAGGATGGAAATGTGGGGTTCTTAGAGAGGGTTGTTTATGCTCATTTTTTGGACCAATATCTTTTACTGTCATTGTTTTAATGAAAGGAAGCATCAATGAACAAAGGTACAATCTGAAGGAGAGTTTTCTTTAACTCTCTGTCCTTATATTAAGATTTCCCCTCTCTCTCTCTCTCTCTCTCTCTCTCTCTCTCTCTCTCTCTCTCTCTCTCTCTCTCATTCTAGGTAATCAAAATGACTAGGATCCCCACATGGCTACAATCTCATATTTTTCCAAGGATGACTTCATACTTCCTTTACCTCCAATGTTCTATAATTATGATGCACAGTACTGGGTTATCCTGGTTATGTAGTGCTGGGGATAGAATCGAAGGCTTCCTTTATGCCAGGCAAATGCTCTACTAACTAAATTCCATCCTCATATCCTTTATAGTGTGTATTGCAATTTCAGATGTGTCAAGTGTCATCAGATGCATCATGGGAACAGTTAGTTTCACAAGGCTAATGACACAAAGATGCCACTATTGTGAAACAAAGAACACTTAGGAGGTATGTCTGTGGATGACATTTTCCATAGTCTTAGGCTGAACTGTGGTCCCCTCTAAAGAGACACAGGACTTCCTCTAATAAACGAGTTTTTTTGTTGTGTGGAGGAGTTTCAGCCAACCATGCAGTTTCCTTGTTCTATGTTAGCTATTCTGCCTCAGTCTCTCCGGAAGGCAGTTACTGAGGTGTTGGTTTAAATCAGAATCATTCTGTCACATCTCCCTGTGCATACGTAAAGTTTGTCTCCTATATCTACTGTGAGAGATGGTCAGGGTCAGGCAGGCACAAACATACCTCCTCTGAATATCCAGCCTTCGATTTTCTCTCTCACCCTGTCTACATGGTGCCTTGAGCCATTCAATTATACTTAATTATTTCCTTCCTCAGCGCTGGCTGCAAGGTCGCTGCTGTTCCAGAGGCTCTGCTAATATAGGCACTGGTGTTTGCAGTTCTGTGGCTATCTTTTCAGGGTTGAGGGCAGCAATTTGCCTGCGACTTCATTTTCTTATAGGGCTAAGAAGAGTTTTAGATGCTACACTCGGTTCAGCATTTTAACTTGCTACTAAGATATAGTGGCAGTTTTCTAGCTTTTGTAAACTGAAGTTCCCAGGAAATAAAAAGAGCCACACTTGGGTTAAAGATTCTACAAGGACAAATGACTGAATTCTGTGTATTAGGGAGAGTTAGAATGTTTCAGATCAGAGTCAAATTATATTGAGCTATTTTTAATGCCTTTTGAGAGTCAGCACCTCTCACATATCTCACATAATATTCTTGTGGCCATCAGAACATCCAAACTCCATTCTTAACTGACCAGTGCCTTCCACCAATGCTAAAGCTACAAATGTCATCAGATTGTATCTGAAATGTACAGCATAGTTTCCTTATTTTTCTGTGACCCACCTCACCATGGCTGTCAACACTGTGTTTGGTAAGGTGTTGATTTCTGACTATCTTTGTTCAGTAATTAATAAGATTTCATGTAATCACATTAAAGTAAGGAATGATATTTGAAGAAAACTGGTTTCCTAGGTGATGGTCACTCACATATAGCTATATAATAATTATATCTCTTAATTTCTTTGAGGTGAAAGCCATGTTTGTGTGTGTGTGTGTGTGTGTGTGTGTGTATGTGTGTGTTGATATTTTATTTGTGTCAGATGAGAAACTCTAAAGTTTAAAACTGTTTTGAACAACAAAATTTCAACATGCCAGCATCAGAAATTACTCTTCAGTCTTGCACATAACAAAATTCATAATAATTTTTCTTTTGTACCTTTCAAGGCTTAGTGAATACACACTCCCAGATCCAAAGTATGATAAATTTTCACTCTGACAATGATCATGGGCTCTTCATTATGAAGCAATGGATGTTGTGTTGGGTCATTAGACATGCCTTAGTCCCAGAGGCAACATCTAGTAGGCATTAATCACTACTTTATGCTTTGTATTCATGCACAGACTTCATTTCTGACTAGTAATTTGTTTAGTTATGTTTTCAGACATTTTAAAAACTTACTTTAACCAGTTCATTCTTGCTTTCATGTTTGTGTAGTATGTGTGCACTTATGCTTCGAGGACATCATTTGAAATCTGGTGTCCTTCTTAATCACTCTCTATCTTATTTCAGAGTCAAGCTCTCTCACTGAACCTGTAGCTCACTACATCAGAAAAACAAGTTGCCCAGCAAAGCTGAGGGATCTTCATGTCTCCACATTGCCAGAGCTGGGATTACACCCTCTCTCCACTGTCGGGCTTTTTTGCATGTGAACCAGAGCTCAAATTCTCACTCTTGAGTGATAAATACTTTACCTACCAAACTGCATCCCTTTAAGAACTAGTTCTGAGCTAGCTGTTCACTGAATATTACGAACATGGTGCTTTGTGGGTTGGCTGAATAGATCAGAGATCACCGTGCTTCCCATTCTTAGGGATGACTACATGAGAAATGATGCTGTGTACCAACCTAGTGGGAAAGAGTAGGTCCTTAAATGCTTCCTCTTCTCTCATGCATTGTACACATCTGTGATGCCAGCATATAGGAAGCAGAGATGAGATGAGCAGAGATCCAGGTCATCTGCAGCCAGAGAGTTCAAGGAAGCCAACCTAAGCTAAAGGGAGACTCTGTCTCAAAGAAAACCAAGGAAAACCTCTTTGGGGCTAAAAAGATGTCTGAGCAGTTAAGGTTACTTGCTGCTTGTGTGCTTGTATAGAGGGTTGGCATTTGGTTGCAAGCATTACTACCAAGGAGCTGAGTGACAATCACCTGTCACTCAAGCTTCAGGGGATCTCACATCCCTTCCCAGCCTCCAGTGTGTGGACAAGCACATTCGTATGCATAAATAAAAATAAATACATCTTAAAAACAAAAAACAAAACAACAACAACAACAACAACAACAACAACAACAACAAAACAACAACAAAAGCCGGGCGCACGCCTTTAATCCCAGCACTCGGGAGGCAGAGGCAGGCAGATTTCTGAGTTCGAGGCCAGCCTGGTCTACAGAGTGAGTTCCAGGACAGCCAGGGCGATACAGAGAAACCCTGTCTCACCCCCCCCCCCAAAAAAAAAAAAAAAAAAAAAAAAAAAAAAAAAAAAAAAAAAAAAAAAAAAAAAAAAAAAAAAAAAACCTCTGTCCTATCCCATAGAAAATGAAAGAAAAAAAAAAGTTGCCTCTTTTGCTGAGTGAAGGATTGACTCTATGGCAATGCTCCTCTGTAGAATGTGCAGAAAATTCACCAACTTTTAACACCCTCAAACTTTGCATTTGCACATTTAACTCAAATTACTTTGGGGCTTATTTTCTTCTCCTTTCTGATCTTGGTATAAGTACTCAACTCCTCAGGATTATTGGCATTCTCACCCCACCACACATATTCATCCTTCCCTGCTTTCTCTAACCACATACTAGCCATTTGTAAACAAATGCATAATTAAAAGAAGAAGGTTTATGAACTCACACAGGGACACTTTCCTATTTTCATTTTGAAATAAATATAATAAATACCCTGAAATTTTCACTTTTGGGTATCTCTATGAAATCATAGCCTTTCAACTATTGAATTTATTTGCATTAGCTATGAGGCTTTATTCCCACACTGTTATTATTAATTTAACATATTCACAGATCAGCCAGCATGAGTGGCTTTCATGTGGGCCCTTTGTCTTTTTTATATTACTTAACACCCTTCAGGCACCCTGAAAATAATCTTTGCATTCTGTGAGTAATAGTATTTTCTAAGTCCGTGTTGAATTTTTTCCTGTCCTTGAACACAGAGTCAATCAGTTTTCAAGAAACATAGCTGTTTATTTTCATACTTTATTTTTTTTTAGGAGAGAACACAATTGGAAAAGAAATCACAGGAAAATGTGAGCACTGGCAGGGAAATTTCTTCTTTACTCTTCTAGACCTCTTTGACTAAGAGCAAGGGGAAGATGCTGTGTCTTGGGTATTTATTTTCACTGTTATTTCCAATTTGACATGCAGTAGTTTTATTTTTTTTTCTCATATAAGATTTTATTTATGCTTTTATTTTACCTTTCAGTAACATTTCAGAATGCTGGGAGAAGATAACAGAACCAGTACGGATTCTGGAATGGAGGCCCTTGTTCTCGTTTGCTATTGCTCACTGGGCTGAAATTTTCTAACACCAAAGCCCCTAATTATAATTAGAAACTACATTAACATTTGTTCACAGGATGGATGCTGTGAGAAAGGCAAGTAGTTGTTAAGATAATATAAGTGGGCTATGCCAAGAGGGACACATGGGGGTAAGAATATTGGTGGGCTGAAGGACCCAGGCTAGTTAGGTATGTGTGTGTAGATGCATAGAGCAACCCTGTTTACTGTTAGCCAGTGTCATCAGCCTCTGAAAGGTAAACCAGGCCTGACTTGGAGTTAAGTATATGTATATAATACATATATTACTATATATGTATAATATGCAGTATACTGTAGGCTTATATTTTTCAAAACCTACTTTAATAAAGCTTCTTAAATGCTTCAACCTCCCTTATAGGCCACTGAACAAAGGTAGGGGAGGACGATGGTTAGTAGGACAAGGGAGACATAAAGTATTTTTGGGAGTTGATTCCAGTCTTCATTGTCAACAGTCCAGTACACTAGCAAAGCACCAAACTTGAATCAGCATACAGGCACACAGACATAGAGACACAGAGACTCACAGATATAGACACACACACACACAGACACACACATACACACACACACAGACACACACATACACACACACACAGACACATAAACATACACACACTTAAAAGATATATATATATATATATATATCTTTTAATATATATATATATGATATAAAAGAACAAAATCTACAAAGGTTAAAAAAGCAAAGAAAATAAAAAGCAAACAAAATCCAATATATGCAAATGAGAGGAAATAAGGAAATAAGGACACGGTAGAATTCAGTGAAATTGAGTATTGAAAAAGCACAGAGAATATTAACTTCTAAGCTGGAGAGCCTAATCCTGAATTCCCAGACACCTGGAAAGCTCTTACAAGAGGATCACAAAACAATGGCCTTCCTTGGCTATACAGAGTGAGTTCAAGTCCAACTTGACAAACTTGGAGAGATCCGGTCTCAAAATCCTGGAGATGCTGTTTTAGAAATAAAAAGCAGCAAAAAGAAAGCTAAAGAGAGGATCACATGACAGAATGTCTGGAGAGCATCAAGTCTCATGTTTAACACCAGTACCAGGGATAAAGGTCAGAATTAAAATGCACTATTTGAGAGGTAAATTGAAATGATATGCCTCTATTTAAAAAAAAAAAAAAAACTGATTACAAAAGTGACAAGACAAAGTTCTAACAACAGAACAAATTTCCTGGAATCAAGAACCACCATGGGACTTCTATTGGTAACTATTACATCCAGCATCTTAGAAGAGTGAACAAATCATGCTAAAAACACAATTATTAAAATTCATTTAAGGAGCAATTAGGGGAGAGAGGCTGAACAGTTAGGAAAGCCTACTTCTTTTCCAGAGGACTCAATTTCCTAATACTCATGTCAGGTGGCTGACAAGTCTCTTCTGCTCTCTGTGGACACCAGTACACACACACACACACACACACACACACACACACACACACACACACACATTTTGGGGGGTTAATCTGCTTGTATACTGTATAAAATTGTCTATTCAAATGCCAATATCTGCACTGGAGAGTTGAGTACAGGCTAGATTTTTTAGTGTTGTTATTTTTTTGTTTGTTTTTGTTTTTTGAGACAGGGTTTCTCTGTATAGCCCCGACTGTCCTAGGACTCACTCTGTAGACCAGGCTGGCCTCGACCTCAGAAATACACCTGTCTCTGCCTCCCAAGTGCTATGATTAAAGGCATGTGCCATCATTGCCCAGCAGTATTATTTTTATGAAGTATTATCTGCCATATATTTTTGTAAACATTCTTCTCCATCTTCTCTGATTGGTCAATGAAGAGCTGATCATCCAATAGCTGAGCAGAAGATTATGGCACGTCTTCTAATTTCAAACAGAGGGTCCCACAGAGAAGAGAGTACTGAGAGAAAGGGCCAAGGAGAGAAGAAGGTGTAGAGAGATAATATGGAGGGATCAGGAGGAGGATTTGCCAAGTAATTGCAATGAGAGAGTAGCCATGAGAACACACAAGGACCAGAATGGGCCAGGGCAAGAGCAGATGGCAAAAATTCCCCTCATAATAGTGAACTAGAAGACAAAGTCTATGGTGGACTTTTCTAAACCTACCTTTGTCAATGCAATTCATCTGAATCTCTTCACTTTAGCCTCAGGGAGACTCCCCAGAAAAGGGTAAAAAGCAGTCACATTCTTCACCAAAATATTCCAAGAATAATCTCCAGGCCAAAAACTAAAATTCTTCTCTGAAACCTGTTGAGCTAGGGTCCCACAGTTCAAAAATCCCTCAGGTTTACTGTCTTTCATGTTTCTATTAATATGGACTATTAAGTCACACACAAAGCATTCTACTGCTTTGCAAAGTCCCCAAATCCACCTTGTTCCAAACAATAGCACAGTCAGGGCTATCTCAGAAATGCTCTAGTCCCTGGTACAAATTTCTGTCTTAAGTTAGGGCTTTGTAGCTATGAAGAGACACCATGACCAATGCAACTCCTATAAAGGCAAACTCCTATAAAGGAGTTTCAAAGGTTCAGTCCATTATCATCATGGTGAGAAGCATGGCAGCAGGCAGGCAGATATCATGCTGGAGAAGGAGCTGAGAGTTCTGTATCTTGATTCTACTGCAATCAGTTTAGACTGTCTCTTTTACACTGACTGAGATTGAGCACTTGGTGCCCTCAAAGCCTGCCGACACACTTCGTCTAACAAGGCCACACGTCTTCCAACAAGGCTACCCCTTCTAATACTGCCATTTCCCATGGGCCAAGCATATTCAAACCACCACAGAGTGTATTCATACTATGCAGGCAGACACTCATGCACTTAAAATGCATATAAATTCTTAAAGCAAAAAAAAAAAAAAAAAAAAAAAAAGCAATTCTTAGATTCTCAAGCCAACTCTTAGATTGATTACTGCAGATGATATATTTATCAGTGGTAATGATATTCCTGGACAAAAGGGCCTAAGAATTATTTTCAGTACAATATTTTTCCAACAGATTACTTTTCATTAATATGTTGCTAGTTAATGTACTGGATCAAAATTGGCATTTTAATGTAAAATTGGATTGAAATAAAGTGGTGAGATTAATTGATGTGGAAATAAAGTATTATATATTCAATAAAGTATACACAGCACGAGAGTTTTCATGTGCAAATGTGTGTTCGTGCTTATGCATCACTTATGCATCAAACATGCATGTCACACAGTTACAGGTGAAGAGCTACAGGCTTAGATTTTTAAAAATATATCTGTAAGCTCACTGTTACTATAGATTACAGCCCAAAAGTTACCAGAATTGCTTAGTCAAAATATTTGTCCAGCTTCAGAGGTAAAAGTAGTCCTGAATCAGCAAGTTAATAACTTATAATCCTAACTTTTAGTCAACTACACATGGAGAAAGGAAGTTTGTGTGTGGGGTTTGTGGGCTTTTCTTGGTAGTCTGCTTGCCTAGCATGTATGAAGCCTCATCTGTAGCATAGCATAGACCCAGAATGGTACTGCACACCTGTAACCCAATCAGATGGAGGCAGGAGGAGTAAGAAGTTCAAGGTTTTCTTCCCCATATTTGGATAGTAAGATCCTGTCTCAAAAACTAGGGCAAAATTCAAATACGTGATCCCTGCCCCCCGGGCAAACCACACAACACAATTCATTTGAAACATTTTCGCCTAATACAGTTTACATAATATTCTCTTTCTCCCTTTCGCCAAATGCAGCATTTTATATTGAAGTATCTAGTGCTCATTGCATGATTTTGGCTTCTGAAATGTTCATTGAATTGCAATGTTGAATAGGCCATGTTAGGAATAAAGAAAATTCTAGTGACCTAGGATAGTATTTGTTATGTTTGTAAGGGTGACTCATATGTAGTATAAAGGGAGCTAGGGCAGATCCCAATACACTTGTGTAGAGACACAAGGATAGTTCCCTAAATCAGGACTTTCCGAGCTTCTGGATCATCTACTGCATAGACGCTTGTGGAAACTTTAGGTCAAGGAAATGGAACCAGCCTAGAGGTTGATCAACACAAGAATGGGCTGTATGTATACAGTCTGGAATTTTACTCAGCTCTTTTTTTTTTTTTAATTAAATCATGAACCTTACAGGAAAATGGATGTGTCTGGAAAATATAAATAAAGATGACTCAAACTCAGAAAGACAAAACCCTCCATGTTTTTCATCGCTGCATATCCTAGCTGGAAAAATACATGTCTCTATATAAGCAGGTGGAAGAAGGAAAAAAAGCATAACATCCTAGAAAGGAGACAGGAGGAGGCAATGATAGGAGATGAGGGATATTGAGAGTCATGAGGGACTGGGTAGCAGTGCAAATCACTGATTCAGGATCTGAAGGAAAGGATTTTTACTACTCTGAGCTGACATCTATCGATTGTGTTCTAGTAGTAGAAGAATAGAACATTCACATCTTATTTCCACACAAATCTGTGTCCATGAGGGATATTAGATGTAACTCAGTATCCAAGTGTTAATATTTGCTTTTGATCAGATCACATGTAAATACTTTCAAAACTTCTTTATAATGAATATATAACCTTTAATTTGGAAAACTATCAATACTCAGTAAACCATGAATTATTTTTCTGCTAAAACAAATAATTAAAATGTATTTTCACTTGGAGAAGAAACATGAGCATTGGGTCTACTGATGTTGTCAGTGGTAATTGGTGTTTTTATCTGTGCAGTTTATGGACAGTTCCACATTGTGTCTTACATTAAGTAGGAGATACAGTGTGTGGAAAATTCTAAACTCATAAGTCCTTACCTGTGTTAAGTTAAACTTTCATCAAAACCTGGGTACTTGGATCTGTAGAAGACTGTAAGATACATGGAATCTCAAACAGTAGGGATCCCTACCACAAATACTTATTCTCTCTGCCCTTCCATTCTGTCTATTTCATGCTCTCTCATTCTCTCTCTCTCCTTGCATATACCCTTCTCAAGCTGGCATTTTCCTATTACTGATCTGTGTATAATTCTGTCTATCTGTGCAATCTATTTTATGATCACCTATCACACACACACACACACACACACACACACACACACGCACACATATATAATATTTTTGATACATACTTATCCATCTACATCTATCTATTATCCATCATATGTGTATCTAACTTCTAGTCACCTATAAATCTACCATCAATTTATGTCATCTATCTATCTATCTATCTATCTATCCATCTATCTATCTATCTATCTATCTATCATCTACCTTTCATCTGTCTGTCTGTCTGTCTTTTTATCCTCTACCTACATATTTATATGCTGCCTATTTTCTGTTTATCATACTTCTATACTTTGGGGGAGTTGTTTTTTTTTTCCTGCTTTTCTTTTTTTTTAATTTTTTTTTCTCTTTATTAGATATTTTCTTCATTTACATTTCAAATGTTATCCAGAAATTTCCTCTTACCCTCCTGCATCCCCGCCCTGCTCTCCTACCCACCCCCTCCCACATAATGGCCCTGGCGTTCTCTTGTACTGGGGCATATAAAGTCTGTATGACCAAGGGGCCTTTCCTCCCAATGATGGCCAACTAGGCCATCTTCTTCCATATGTGTAGCTAGAGACATGAGCGCAGGGGGAGCTAGTTAGTTCATGTTATTCTTCCACCTATAGGGTTGAAGACCCCTTCAGCTCCTTGGGTACTTTCTCTAGCTCCTTCCTTGGGAGTCCTGTGTTCCATCTAATAGCTGACTGTGAGCAACCACTTCCGTGTTTGCCAGGCACTGGTATAGCCTCCCATGAGACAGCTATATCAGGTCTTTGGGGGAGTTTTTTGTAAAATGCAATATTCTTTAACTCTCACTTAATTCTTTGGGGCAAACTTAGAGTGGGCTGAGATAAACTAATTCTTCTTATCCTTTTAAAACATATGTAAATTCAGAGTGGAGCTGTAGCTTTAAGATAATTCTAGTTTGTTTATCTCATTTCATAACCCATCCTCATATGTCATATGCTGTTCACATTATTCCATTTCTACTGGCACATCCAATGCTTTCAAATGTTCCACTTCATCACGATATATATAACTTGAATTCTTTATTTTCTTTCACAGATAAATCTCTTCTATTTTGTAGACTTCCAAAAAGCACATACTAAAACATAGTTATAGTAACATATGAGTTGAAGCAAATAGCTATTTTCAATTTTATATATTACCAAAATACATTTCATAAAGCTTGAGTTTAGTGTATCTCCATCATGGGCAGAAATAAGGCTTAGTGGGTGAAAGAGCTTGGCAAATGTGACCCTGAGTTCAGTCCCTGAACTCACATGCTGGAAGAATAGTACAAACAGCAATAAGCTGTCCTCTGACCTCCACTCATCTACCCAAGTATATATATGCACACACATATGCACAAAATAAACAAATGGTGTTAAAATCTTCATTGACTATGTATGAAACTGGTGCTATACATTGAAAACCATCATATTTAAATGAACTATTAACCTTTCTCAAATAATAATTCTTTTAACTTTACACATATTTGAATAGTTATGTAATTAAACAAATTTATAATTCAAGTACATGTTATTTTGAGATATTTTGTATATATAATTTGGCAATTTTCATGTTTGGAAGTTGTTTTCACTTAAATTATTATTGAATTTGTTTAATTTTTCTCTTTCTACATTTTCTGTTTTTAACTCTCTTACATGCATCTTTATACATTTAAATGAGAAATTCTTTTTACAGAGTATATTGTTTTCTTTAGAAAAAAATATAAATTAGTAAAACACCGACTCTTACTTAGGGTTCAGTCAAAGGATTCAGGTTTAGGAGTATAATTACCAAATCGAAGACTTTTCACCGATTTAGAAAAATTCGGTATTAATTAATTGATTGTTTTCCTTTCATGAGACGATGATGTCATCCAAAAATTTCTAAACTTATTCCAGTTGACACATGTTGTAAAACTTCTCAGTATCTAGCTTATTGAATACTTGTCAAACAGCAATTTTAGTGATGTCTCTTAGAAGTATCTAAATACTCAGTTATTTTCCGAGTCCCCACAAGAGCACAGTCAATCTTCTGCCTCATCATGCCCTTTTCCCATAGATATTAGCTACTAGAGAAGTACTATAGACTTGAAGTCTCCTTTCTTGGACCAATTTCATAACAGAATATAGTGGTGCTCCTTGATGGCTCTCTAATACTGAACTAATAGGTTTTCTCATATTTAATGAGAGTAAAAAATGATATACCTTCTAGAAATACTTTTGCATTAGTCAAAAAACATAAATATCAAAAAATTTCACTAGTGTTTTGAATTTTTACTTTTGAATTCTTTGGTTTTTTTTTTTCTTTCCTAAAAATAGTTTTATTTTTATTTATGTATATATCTGTGTCAGTGTACCAATGGTGGCCAGAAGAGAGTATCAGATTCTCTGGAGCTAGAGTTACAGACAGTTAAGGTGTAGATGCTGGAAACTGAACCAGGATCCTTGGAAAGCTCTCTTAATGCTGAGCCATCTCTCCAGCCCCATTTCCCCCTGTTATTTGTGGCTAAGATTTTACTCTGACTTCCTATTCTAGTGACAATAAAACACTTTTCTTGGGTGCATCTTGCTGACAATTAGAGAGCTAGAATCTGAGTAAGTGTTAAAACAACAACATGATAACAGTTTAAAGGCCTTGCAAAGAATCATTAAGCAGGCAAAGGGGATGAAATTTTACACTTAAAAGATTGCATTTGTTAGCAAATAATGGGACATTTGTGGCTGCTTTGCTTAGGAGCCTTATCTGAGGCGTCACAACTGCAACTAGATATAATTGTAGACCCCATGGCTGAAATGGGAGGTGAGGAAGGAGAAGGCTGACAGAGAAGCTCAGTCCTTACAGATTAGATTCTGTAAAGGAGGGCCAGGCAGGGCTACTTAGTGTATCTGCACATCATCTTCCAATGGTTTTTACAGTAGACACCACAGAGTATTCTAGAAGCAGGAACATTAAGGAGGTCAGCACAGGAAGAAGGTACCCTCATGGCTCAGATATATGAGTGTGCCTACTCTTCCTTACAGGAGTCCTTCACGTAAGAGGGAAGCTGAAATTTTAGAACAGAAGGACTGCCAAGAAAAAAGATAGACAGGAAGGAAGGAAGGAAGGAAGGAAGGAAGGAAGGAAGGAAGGAAGGAAGGAAGGAAGGAAGGAAGGAGAGAAGGAGGGAGGGAGGGAGGGAGGGAGGGAGGGAGGGAGGGAGAGAGGGGGGAGGGAGGGAGGGAGGGAAGGAAGGAAGGAAGGAAGGAGAGTATTGACTGCTGCAAAGTTGAGTAACCTTTCACCTGCTTGTACATGGGTTCCAGATAATAGAAAGGGCAAGCGGCAAGTAGAGTTTCTACAAGCTGAAAGAATGGAACAGAATCATTGGCTACTAAACAAGACAGGAAAGAAGTAGCTGCCGTTCATACGGTGACAAGTTTAGTTACTGTGAGGAGAAAACCTTTATCTGAATACAACTGAATCCATAGTGGCATACATGTCACATTTGGTCCTACGGGGATTTTCCCAATTCTTCTTAAGGTGCATATCTAGCTACAAGGGTCCACAACCATAGTCAGGTTTTGCTGTTGTTGCTTTAAAGATCATTATTTCTTAGCATGGGTATTTATTTTTAGGTCAAAATTTGTTTCTAGGATACTGTGTGCTATTGCTATTCAACTTGCTTTGTTGGAGGCAAGGCTTCTTACATATTCAGAGCTATGTGCACATACCTTAGGCTAGTTCTTGTCTATGGAGAGACTGATGGAACACCATTTTTAAATTGTAGTGGACACCCTTTCTTCTGCCCAGTCAGCTCCAAACTTCTTCCCAGTTGGAACTAGTGTGGGCTTTCTTTTCTCATTATGTCTTAGCCTTGTGATTTTTACCTTCAGCAGAGCAGGGCTGAGGTGAGCTGCATGCTTGCCAGGCTACAGAGAGTCATGAAAAGCATGTTACAGGAATGTGCTGTGGCGCCTTTCACTGCAGATCTCTATGCTGAGTGAAATACCCAGGAAGAGGCTGCTGGACGCAAGAGAATTGTACAATAACAGTCATTATTTTTTGCTGTTATTTTTCTATTTTTTCTTACAGAATATGGCATTCATGAATGCTAATTAATTATTACAATGTAAAAGTAAGTCTACCCATGTTGGTGATAAACACACTTATCTATCTCCCAATAATTGTTTCAATGTTTCAATTTAGTCTCTCAGCAAAATAAATGTATTTACTTTTAGTCACAGTCATGAAATAACTTGTTCTGGATTAATTTTTTTTTCCTCTGAGCACCTATGTGTCTTTGTAACAGGATGATATCTGTCTCCTTGATGTTAATAATTCATTGTTTTCTCTTCACAGAACACAGATCTTACTGTAAACTTCATCACTTCTATAAACATTCCGTTATTTTTAACTTTCTTTAGTCTGATCACGTTTATTCACTAGTATTTTATCTTCTATTTATTTCCATGTGTGAAGCAGCTGTAAATCCGTAGTAGCTACTTCATTGTCAAAGGACTACTACTCCTTTCAAGGCACAAGGCCTAGGATTAAACTGGGGCTATGAGAGAATGAGGAAGACAGACACACAGACAAGCTGGACTGGACTCTTTAATGAAGATACTGTGGTGTCCTAGAAACTGAGCATCTTTATTATATACAATTGAAGAGAGAGAAGGTGTTATAAAACACATCTAAACAAAGAGGCAGTGTTTATGGCATACAGCAGAACCAAGAGAGTAGGTTTAGCTAATCTTCATAGGAGCAGTGTCTGTAAGGGAGCAGTCTTCAGACTGCAAATCCAGGGGAGAAAGCTAAGGTAGGCATTTTCTGTACATAGTATTGACTTAGACCCCTGGGTTTTGCTATCCCTCTGAGCCTTCCTTTGGCTGTGTGTGTGCTGGGAGGGGAGTGTTGCGATTTGTTCACAGGTCTTAGGTTTGTGTCCTTGTTATGGCTGTGGCATGACAATAGCATACATTCCCTCAGGACCTCAGCACTTCATTAACTTGGGACTTCCTCTGCTCCTTATACAATTTGCTGGGAATGGCTCTCTCTTCTACCATGTGGGTTTGAATTAGGTCATCAGGCTTGTTGGCAATCCTATTTACCTGTACCCTCCTGCCACCCTTGGTTTCTTCCTTCTTTCTTTGTTTCTTCTTTCCTTTCCTTCTTTCTTTCTTTCCTTCCTGTCTATCTGTCTTTCTGTCTGTCTTCCTGTCTGCCTTTCTGTCTTTCTGGCTTTCTATGTGTCCCGACAAAGCATTTCTTGGGCTGGGCAATTGCCTACATTTTTCTCTGACTTGGCATTTTACATACATAGTTCTAGTCTCCAGAAATCACTCTGGCCTTTTCGATCTTTCACGATAAATTATAAAATTCTCTGTTCTCTGCCCTCCTCTCCCCAGTCTTCTCATGATTATACCATACAGTATTGCCATACTGTTTAACCTCTTTTTCTCCATAAGACTTGGAGTAAAACTGAATGTAAATGCCCATGTTACCGCCTCGCTGGCAAGAACGGACATGGACACCAGAATTCTTCTGCAAGCATACCTTTATTACATCATGCGGAGAAAGAGGGCAAGCCCAAGATGGGTTCCACTTATATACACCTCAGTGAGACGTGTGTTGTCAGGATTGGCTGACTGCCCATTACCTCAAGTTACGCCCCGGGATGGGCGGTGACTTACGTGGCTTTGTCACAAGCGCATGCGCACTGAACTTGTTTGCTTGTCCCAGGCTGGGGGTGGTTACAGGATGTCGGCGCCATCTTGGAATGGTGGCAGAACCAGCTCGGGTGTGGCTCTCTACAACTGAAGGCACCTGGGGGAGAAGTATGGCTGCTGATTATATGCATTTCATCTAAATTAATCAGAAGATGCTTATATATAAGCATCAGAAATGTAGCAGTCAGAGAGGTCTTTCTATAGAGCTCTCCTATGGTTGATCAGGGTTGAAAGTATATGTGCTTCAAAGGGCCAGGAATATCAAGTTTCAGTGTTTTTCCAGGGATAAGAAAAATATTATTGTTCTTATGTTTTAATGAATTAAATTCGCTTCAAAGATTTTTTTTTTTTTTTTCTGAATTCACAGTTATTACGTAAGGGAACCTAGGGCCATGGCAAAGTGTTTTATTTGCCATAAACTGACTGTGAGCTTCCTGATTCAAGTGTTTCTATGTTTCTACAAGTATTATAATGACCCTCTTTAAAACCTTTCTTCCAAGAGCCCAAGAGCAGACACTTTTAACTTCCCGTGCTTTACACAAGTGTGCTGTAATCCAACTTACATTAGTTTCTTAAAAAGAAAAACCTGGTTAAGTTAAAAATTCCCCAGTGACTGTGGGCCTGAGTTCCATGCCCAGTAGCCTATCCCTTTCCCCAAACCACCGGTATTTCTATCTCCTCACTCCTGCACACACATATCCACAAACTCACACATAGCCACATAGATTAAAAGAAAATATCCCATTGGTTAATAGACTGCCATTTACTTCAGAAGAGACAAGGCCACATTAACAGACTAAACCCTCTTCTCATTAATAGCTTTCAAATATGTTTGTCCTTGTCTGTAGCTCTAGTCCTTCTTAAAGCTCAAAGCTCCAGAAAGAGGAAGCAGCTAAGATAGAAGATGTTAGAGAGCAGTCAGGCGGCCCTGAGTCCTATCTCCCTCACCATGTACATTTAGCATGACAAACCTATCACCCCATCACTCGGGATGGATGGGGCACAAGGATCAAAAGTTTAAGAATAAATAGTAAACTAAAGTCCACCCTAAATTAAAAATGAATCTCTATCCATTTTCATTAATTAATTAATTTCACTTTATGTCCTGTTGTAGAATATTTGATCCCAATCTCAGGTTGCTGCCCTTCCTTTGATCATTTGGTTACTGGATAAAAGACAAACACAACCTTTATATTTATAATAAGCCTTAAGAAGCACAAGAGGTGATGTTATAGTCACATGTAGTACTAATCACATGTAACACACATTACATGTATGAATTTCAGTAGCTATTGTTGACCAGGTGTTTTTTAATAAAGTCAAATGCAAATGCTGGAGAGACAGTCTAAATATTAGGAGTGCTTGCTATTCTTCCAGAGGTTTGGTTCCTCTAGGTCTTTTCCTAATACCGAGGTCAGGTGACTCACAACCACCTGTAACTGCAACTCCAGAGGCTCTCATGTCCTCTTCTGGCTTTTTGTGTACCTACTTGCATGTGATTATGCACATACACACACACACACACACACACACACACACACACACAAACACATGACTATACATGCATAATATAAAGAAAGAAAAGCTAATCTAAAAGATTACAAATGTGTTTCCCTTCTTCAGACCTAAATTGGTCCCTTCTACTTTGTAGTCTGTGACCTTATTTCTATATTGGGAACCCAGTGTGAATGCTACCCTGATTGAATGACGTGCTGTGAGTCTTTCCATTAACCAGAAAAGAGAAACAGGTTAATCTTCTACTAATTCTAGCTCTGTACACTACACTATCGCATGAATTATTGACAAAATAAGTACAATGTATGATTTTATTTTCGACCAGATTTTAAGAGCTGCTAATTGTTGTATGACATGAATATTTGTGTGTGTTTGTGTTTGTGTTTGTGTTTGTGTTTGTGTGTGTGTGTGTGTGTGTGTGTGTGTTACACCTGCTCCTGTGACTGTGTATATATGGAGGCTAGAAATTGATAGTGGGAATCCCCGTCTATCCCTCTCTACCCTAATGTTTGAGACAGGGTTGCTCATGAGAGCTCACGAATTCAGCTAGGCTGCATGTCCCGCCATCCCCTGGGAGATCCCGTTGCCTCTACCTCAGCAGAAATGGGATTTCAGATTTGCCTGGCAAATACATAGTCTTGTCCATAGCTGTGGGGAGTTCTGAACTCAGATCCTCAGGCTTGTGAGGCAAGCCCTTTTCCTGCTGAGCCATCTTTCCAGATCTGGATATTACTTTTGCTGTGGTGGTCTCACAGTCCCAGGATTGTTATTCATGCTGCTTCATGAGCTGGAGAATGGCAGTATACACAAGGAAAAAATGAGGCTTGCTATAATTTCTTGGCAGTTATATTCTTCTCCTATTTGAACCTCCATGAACCATTGGGGAAATAAGGAAGAATGCATAGTCTCTGCATATTAATCAGGGATGACAAGAATTTACAGGAGGCTATGATTTAATAGATGAGTAAATGCAAGCTGAGAAGCCAGGGACCAAGTTGCCTGCAGTTCTGTCTCCAGATCCCACTGCATAAGTGACAAGACTCTACTCTCCCTCAGTTCCACTAAAGACATTTTAACAGGGCAAACAGGTAAGGGTATATTTCTTCCTGCAGATGCAAATAAGCTAATGGGAATCATGGTGTCTGATCATCTCATTAGAGCAACCTTGCCTCATTTCGAGTATTGGTTGCACTAACAGGAGACATTTCATCAAGGTAATGCTGCTTTTACCACCTGCAAGGGAGACAGAGCTCTCTCAATGATATGAGTCTTCCCGTTTTGCAATGTTCTGGGTGACATGTGGCAGACACATCTGCTCTTATGACTTACTAAAGATAACAACACATGCTTTAGCTTCTAGCTTTGACATTTCTGCCAGAAATAGAAATCAAATATAAACACGACACTTGGGGTAACCTTTAAGGATTAATGTGACACATAGGTGTCTTCTTTCATCTGGTATATTTTCCCCTTTATTCATATTTGTGGCTAATTATGGAGAATGACTATTGGGGTAAATATTTTCAAACAGAAAGGCACGTTACCTCTGCTGCTTTGTTTTTATTTCTTCTTCATTTACAAACAGGTGTGCCAGGATGCTCCGGGCAGAAGAGTGATTCCTGAGGTTCATAGGCAAGCCACTGCAGACATCAATGTGCTCAGAATTCAGCAAGAGACCCTGACTCAAAAACAAGGGATAAATCCTGTTCAAGGAAGACACAGGCATTGACCTCTGGCTTCTGTACATATGTGCACACACATGCACACCATCACACACACAATCTATGTACACAAGTTTTTTAAGCTTTCACTGAGTGATGGGTATTGTTAGTCACAATGCGTAGCCTTCACTTCAGCCTGACTGATGTATATTCCTCCAGTTTATAGCTATACAGCACACAGTGAGGCCACTCCATTTCCCCATTTGCATAGTTAGACTTTTCTATGTATACCTGGGAATCCTTCAGTTTTTTGCACCCATATTTTTTATGAGTCATGAAAGACTCTTTCATGGAATATTCTCTTCGTTAACTCTTCTTCATTTCAGTTTTCTCTTGAGTTAACCATCCTATGTGTCACAAATATTAAATCACTTTACTTAAATTTATTTTTCTTTTTATTTCTTTTTATTATTTATTTATTTATTTTGGTTTTTTTCGAGACAGGATTTCTCTGTATAGCTCTGGCTGTCCTGGAACTCATTTTGTAGACCTGGCTGGCCTCGAACTCAGAAATCCACCTGCCTCTGTCTCCAGAGTGCTGGGATTAAAGGTGTGTGCCACCCCGCCCAGCAAATTTATTTTTTCTAATAGAGAGAAAAACATATTGGTTTAACACCCCCCCACACACACACACACACACTGAGTAGAATTACTGGACATTTCTGCCCAAATAATTTCCTGTCCAATGTATTCTGAACAACCTTATATATAGCCTACTTAGCTCACTTGAAAAGTGAGTATGACTGGGCAGTAGTGGCACACACCGTAAATCCCAGCAATTGAGAGGCAGAGGCAGGAGGATTTCTGAGTTCGAGGCCAGCCTGGTCTACAAAGTGAGTTCCAGGAGAGCCAGGGCTACACAGAGAAACCCCATCTTGAAAAAAAAAAAACTGAAAAAGAAAAGAAAAGGAAAGAAAAGACAAGAAAAGAAAAGAAAAGAAAAGAAAAGAAAAGAAAAGTGAGTATAAAGGACAAGTGCAGATGTATATGGAAAATTCCAAAACTTTTTGAGCATATATTCTTGTATTATCTCAATATTCCAAAGAAAATGTTTTAAAGCAAAGTACACAACTTAAGAAGCATCAAGAAGTTGAGGAAACAGCCATCATTTGAAATGGACAGCTACTAGCTATTTCTTTATATTGTCAGATTCGGTGCATGAAATGTAGATCTGAGAATTAAGGCAATGAAATTACAATAGTTCCATAAAATGAAGACAATGAGTGTGGACAAAATAAAATTAATCCTAGAATAATCCTACTAACACCCTCAAGGGAACACAGAAAGCAAGAAAAGCCAACTGCATACACACCCGTGGCCTTTCAAGTTGTTATCAGAATAATGCAAAGTGATGTTAAGAAAGGGCTTCAGGTGAGTTTTCTTCATCAAAGCACGGCTTCTGCCTCATATCGTGCAATGAAATGCTAAAATGGTAGGAAGAGCTTCCCCAGAAGGAGGAGTGAGCTAATCACATATCATAGCATCCTTGACTATGGATAGCTAATCACTATCATAGCATCCATACTTATTCCCTAAAGTTAATTCGCTTCTGAAGAAATGCCAGCTCAGTTCATTGAGCCCCTATCATAAGTCTTAATTAAATATGAAGAGCAGGCAGATGCGTAATAATATGAATTACTGAGAAACTTCGTGGGGCATTTTGTGACTTTACAATTGTTGAGCATGCATGATGTCTTGACACAGTCTGTGTTACCATAGCATAATATATAGGACACTGACATACTTGACTGATAAAGAAAAATGTTTCCTGAAGTTTTATAGCATAAAGAGTGCAATGCTCAGGTGCTAGCATCTGGAAAAAGGCTTTTAACTGGACCATTCATGACCGGGAAGGGAAACCTGAATAAATTTTGTGTATGGAGGGAATCAGGCTCACACATTCTTATTTTGTTAATATTTCTTTCCTAGTTCACTTCTCCCAGTTCCTCCCTGCCTCCTTCATTATCCCACTGGATCCACTTCCTGACTGACTTTCATTAGAAAAGAACAAACTTCTTATAATTTTAGTTATCTGTATTTATAGGGGGAGGGGTATATGGAAGTGAGTGTAAGTGCCTGCCTAGGACAAAAGAAGGCACTAGATACTGAAAGTCTAGAGTTACAGGGGAGTTTTGGAACACCCACTGTGGATCCTAGGAATTAAACCCTGGTCCTCAGCAAGGTCTGTATGTACTTTTAATGGTCAAGCCATCTCTCTAGTCCCCTGACACATTATTTTTGAAGAATCCTACTACTGCAATAAAGACATTAACCTACTTATTCATGAGGGCCATGTCCTTGTGACCTGAGATGACATCTTCATCTATTATAGACCCAGAGCTCTGCACTGTTGCTCCAGGGAAGAAGCTTGTGATGTATGAATTCATACTTCACAGAACAACACAAATGTAAGATGAATGGCATAATTAAAATAGCTAAAGTGTATGTTCAAAATAAAAAAAATAAAATAACAAGTGAAAAAATAATAAAGAAACATATAAACAATCATCTCAAGGACATTTATATTAAACCATAAAATTAAATACAATGAAATAGTAAGTTAAGAAAGAGTCCTTGAGACATTTCTCCCAAAAGGGCAGGAACTGAAGTAGAGAATGTCCCTGAAGGTATGTGCTCATTAGATTCAGATTTCTCATGGATATCTCATCCACTCATTCAGGTTTATAAAACACTTTGTACACTGGTAAGCAGTTGACTACATTGCTTTCTTACCCACAAGGATTATTAGGTAGCAGGTTCTTTTGTGCCTCAAAGCACGGGGCTCACCAGAAGAGCTAACAAATAGACCTTTGAAAGTGAGTAAGAGTGAGGATGGAGTGTGGGACATGCAGCCAACTGTACTGGGAAACAAATGCAAGGGTGAATCCCATGAATGATGGCATACATCAAACGGAGCTTGATCTATAGCCATTTTAAGAATTGTCTGTAATGCCTATACAACAAGGGCATATTTTATAGTTCCCATAAAAGTAAAATAGACTACTAAGGACATGTTTTCAAACGTAGAGTGTGTTCCTAGTCCTGTGCTAGCATAAGATAGTAAGAAAAAAGAGAGAAAAAGAGCCAAGCCATTATATAAAAGACAACAACAAAAGAAAACACTTTCTATGAGGCTCTATTTAAGGACCCATTTTGGCAAAACCAAGTGTTTGGAGCACAACTCCAAGGGAAAGTTTTCCATAACATCTTCCATCAAACTAAAGCATATTTACTGGTAATTGACTTATGAGAGAGCAGCTCTCTTTCTGTGGTCAGAATGAGATTACCTGACATGTCTCTGGCAAGCTGGCGCTATTCTGGCAGGCTTTGCCCTTCCCCTCCATTACCTCTGCTGTGCTAAAACAAGCAAGCAAACAAACAAACAAAAATTATAAACAAATAAACAAACAAACAAAAACATTAGATTACACTCCCAAAGCTAGCCACCAAGGTCTATTTTTCTTTCTTTTGCCATTTTCTTTTCTTGGGGCTAACTACCAAGGTCCAGCTATCAAAATCTTGACGCTGAGAAATCAAAAGCCACCTTTTGCTCAACTAATTAACATGCCCAATCAAAATTAAGCATGTCATCCAACAACTGGCTTTCCCCTTTACCTTTATAAACCACCTATGTGCCCTGTTTGTCTTCTTTCTATCCAGAGGCAGTCCTTCATCCTCTGGCACAGATACCCCTTCCGCCTCTCCCTTGTTGCCTTCCTCTTCTCCCTCCTCTTCTATCTATATCCTGCCCTTTCTCTTATTCCCTATTCTCTGTCCCTCTGGGGCAAAGAAATCTCCTTTGTGCTGAGAACTTGGTTTTGGGAGTCCTGAGCCAAGACAGATCCTTTCATATGGTATCCAGTGTTTGATAGCAGCCTCCAGGACCCCTTACCCCAGCCCAGTTCTCCAACATTCAGACCGTCAGTATGTGGCCTTCTCCATCTGCACAGTAGATAATTATTGACCTTTCCCTAGAACTCCCTGCATTCCTTTTTATTTGTGGAATATGGAATTTTTATTGACATATGTTGGGACATATTTTTGGACTTCTTTGAAATGCTAGATGCAATTGTTCAATAGGATTTATATACTATTTCATACTGAACATATATTTCTACATAGAATTTTATATAAATCTCAATAATAATTTTAATTAGCAATGTTCAAAATCATCTAAAATATTCATTAATAAAATGATAAAATGCATTTATATAGAATTCTCAACAATAAAAATGAATTACTGAAGCAAAAAACATGGATTCATTTTCAACTTTGATAAGGAAAAAAAAGTGAAGTTGCATAATAAAGTCACATTTATTTTAATTACAGGCTATTTTTTTTCTTTTTTATTAGATATTTTCTTTATTTACATTTTAAATGTTATCCCCTTTCCTAGTTTCCTCTCTGAAAACCCCCTATCCCCTCCCTCTCCCCCTGCTCACCAACACACTCACTCCTGCTTCCTGGCCCTGGCATTCCCCTATACTAGGGCATAGAACCTTCGCAGGACCAAGGTCCTCTCCTCCCTTTGATGATTGACTAAGCCATCCTCTGCTACATATGCAGCTAGAGACACGAGTCCCTCCATGTGTTTATGTTGATTGGTGGTTTAGTCTCAGGGAGCTCTAGGGATACTGGTTAGTTCATATTGTTGTTCCTCTTATGGGAGAGCAAACCCCTTCAGCTCCCTGGGTACTTCTAGCTCCTTCATTGGGGATCCTGTGCTCTGTCCAATGGATGGCTGTGAGCACCCACTTCTGTATTTCACAGGCACTGGCAGAGCCTCTTGGGAGAGAGCTATATCAGGCTCCTGTCAGCAAGCTCTTGTTGGCATCCACACTAGTGTCTGGATTTGGTGGTTGTTTATGGGATGGATCCCCAGGTGGGAAAATCTCTGGATGGTCATTGTTTTTTATGCTTTGGACGATGTCCTCACACCAGTCAGAATGGCTAAGATCAAAAAATCAGGTGACAGCAGATGCTGGTGAGGATGTGGAGAAAGAGAACACTCCTCCATTGCTGGTGGGATTGCAAGCTTGTACAACTACTCTAGAAGTCAGTCTGGCGGTTTCTCAGAAGATTGGACATAGTACTACCCAAGGACTCAGCAATACATCTCCTGGGCATATACTCAGAAGATGCTCCAACTTGTAAAAAGGACACATGCTCCACTATGTTCATAGCGCCTTAATTATAATAGCGAGAAGCTGGAAAGAACACAACAGAGGAATGGATACAGAAAATTTGATACTTTTTCACAATAGAGTACTATGCAGCTATTCAAAACAATGAGTTTAAGAAATTCTTGGACAAATGGATGGAACTGGAGTATATCATCCTGAGTGAGGTAACCCAACACAAAAGAACACATATGATATGCACTCACTGATAAGTGTATATTAGCCCAGAAGCTCAGAGTGCCCAAGATACAATTTGCAAAACACATGAAACTCAAGAAGAAGGAAGACCAAAGTGTGGATACTTCGATCCTTCTTAGAAGGAGTTACAGAGACAAAGTTCAGAGCAGAGACTGAAGGAATGGCAGACACTGGCAGAATCCAGTGCCTGCTTTGGCTGTCTGGAAATCCTGTTGACAGATGCCAGATTTCTGGAACTACTAGGATCTGAAACCAGTGGTCCTTCACTTGGTGATAGAATATAGGTGATGACCCTCTCTGTTTCAGATATCTCTGGAGTTTTTGCACATCTAAAGATAATAGGAGGACATTCTGAATCTTGACTTTGGTTCTCTGGCCATCATTCGTGATGGAAATGTCCACTTGAAAACATCACATTAATCTTGTATTTTTTCACCCAACAATAACTTTGGCACCTGAACGTGTCTCTGTTTTTTTGGTTTTTTTTTGTTTTTTTTTTTTTTTTTTCTTTTCCAAGACTCCTGTTCTCTCTGAAATTTCCAAACTCCATTGTAAGCTTTTGTATTGTTTCCTGTATTATCAAAAACTCCATACACTGTAGGAATACTGAAATACTGACTATGGGCCCCAGCAGCTCTACTGCCTGTGCAGTCAGCTCTGCCCTTCTCCACATAGCCCACAGTGCTGCAGAGCCCTTGGGGGCCACAGCTTGAGCCTCAGTATGATGCTGCAGACCCTGCCCCTCATGCTGGAGCTGCAGCTACAGTCCCCACTACCCTTAGCTGCCAGAGCCCCTTTCTTCTTCTTCCTTGTCTATCTATTGCTTGGCCACACTCATTCCCATGTCAGTTCACTCTACTTTATATGGCCCAGTTCAGTCCCGATTGGCAGGAAGAAGTCAACATTTTCCAGCACTGCTTAGCAACCTAACATCATTTTTTCCCTCATGAATTAAGAAACTGTGGCTTCTTTAGTCCATGTGTGGACCACAAGGACATTTTCCCTTAGGTTTTTTTGGGCCTCTGCAACATCTGTTTAATCCCTGAATTTCCTCCTGGCAGTTCTGTGGCTTCCTTAGGCCTGTGACTGGGATACTAATATCTACTCTAGTAGTATAAATAGATTGTCTCTCATTGACTCATGTGTTTCAATGCTTGGCCCATAGGGTGTGCACTATGAGGAGATGTGGCCTTGTTGGAATGGGTGTGGCCTTTTTGGAGGAAGCATGTCACTGTGGAGGTAGGTTTTGAGGTCTCCTATGGTCAAGCTATGCTCAGTGTGCAATAGTTTCTTTCTGCTGGATACAGATCAAAATGAAAGAACTCTCAGCTCCTTCTCCAACTCCATGTCTGCCTGTACACCACCATGTTTCCATCATGACAATAATGGACAAAATCTCTGAAATTGTAAGTCAACACCAATTAAATGTTTTCCTCTGTAAAAGGTGGGCTGGTCGTGGTGTCTCTTCACAGCATTAAAACCCTAACAAAGACACCCCTCAAACCTCCTTCCCTATGCCTCCTCTGCTAATTGTTGCTGTTACACCCTTACTCCTAAAGGACCCCTTCTTTCAGCCTGATGTCACCCCGACTCCTGTCCTAAAACCAAATTCCCCAGCTATCCACCATCTGGCCTCTGGGCTATGCTTGCTTCCATATCAGTTTCCCTTCTGCAGTTACACCATTACAGCTGAGGTCAGCTGTTGCCTATAATGTACTGACCTTCGCTTCTTGTTAATATGTCTTCTCATCTGACACCTCCTTTTGCCAAGGCCCTTACCACCAGTCTTAATCCCTCCATCCCTGACACTGCCTACAGCTTAAACTGATCCATAAAAAATAAAAAGGAATTATAATATACTATAATAATAAAAAGTTTACTACATTTTTTGTTTATAGAAATACGCTTCATTTAGACTCCTGTATATGTATTTTCAAGATTAGTCCTAAAAAATAATAGGGTATACCTAAAAAGTACTTGGTCCTCAAATTCCCCAGAGTTCTGTTGATTAAAGAATTTAAAATATTCAATAAAAATCTGCCCACAATAAAGAGAGAGATCCCACTCCTAACAAAGAAACTTTAAAGTCTCCAAAGAACACAGAAAGGACATTGCTCTGACTCCACCTGGAGTATGGGAACATGAACTCCTGGAAAATTGGCCCAGACCTCACCTGACACCAGGAACTTTCACAAACTGTGGACACTTTTGGATTGACTGCTGTACTCTGCCTCATCAAAGTAAGGTCAATTTTCCCAAGTTCTTCTTCTGCAAGAAATAATTCCTCAGACCTGAGTCTGACAGACAAAGGGCTGCTTTTCTGTGTGACATCTGAAGATTAAATGCTGTGCTCGCCTGACAACTGAAGCCCAACCGCTTCTGCAGTGAACCACGTGAGCCTCAGATGACTGTCTCCCTAAGACTCTGTCATTTTAATTAATACAAAAGCCATTTAAATTATGGTTCCTTCTCAAATTCATCCTTCGCAGACCTCTGATGACACAGATAGCCAACTGTTGCTTTAACAGCAGCAAACACCCGCTGCCTGCTCAGTCCATTTCATATGTACAGCTCGCCTGGCTGACAGGCTTCACACTAACAAAGATTCAAATTTCTGAAGGTTATGAAAAACAGGTGAATTATGTAGGTCAATGAAAAAGAAATGATGCAAATTATGCAATTCTAAGGTTATAAAAGCTTAATAAAGTAATGTATTGGTCCCAAAGAGTAATTTAAGGTAAATGAAACCCTGTTTTAAGCTTTCTTTCTTCGTCTCTATGATACTTACCCTACTCCCTCATCCACAGTCAGAATACACAACCAGTCCTTTAGACTCCTCCCTTAACTTGCTAAGGAGTTGTTGTTTGTTTATTTGTTTCTCTTCTCATTCCCAAATGTCCTATTTTCCTTAACTAGGAATGGAAATCCTATCCAGAATTGGGATAGTTTGCCATTTTCGCTGATAACAGATCCCAAGACACTCCTGTGTCCCTCCTCTTTCTTTCCTCAGCTTCCATTTGTATAGTATCATCCTCCAAAATCCCCAACCCCTCTTATTCTCTGCCTATTTCTCTAGACAATACCATTGTATGGGATATCACCTCTCCTTCCTTTGCACAACATCATAAACCAATTTCTATCATATTCAAAGGACCTTCTGCCTACATTTGAAAACTCCAATACTCCCTCCACTTAACCAGTCTCTGCCTAGTCCTCAAACCCATCATTTCTACACCCCACCTCTTGGCCCTACAATACTCATGCATTAGCAGTCATAAAGCTAAAGCAACCTTCCACCTAGTACAGAACCTTCCCTATGCAATGCTGCTTTTGTCCCTCTATGCCCTTAAGTCCCTTACCTTGAGGCTATCCTTTCCATTAGCTCTGAGACCACTACACACTTTTCAGTTCTGAAGAATATTTCTTGGTTATTTTATTTATTTACATTTCAAATGTTGTCACCCTTCCTGGTCTCTCCTCTGCAATCCTCCCATCCCATCCCTCCTCCACTTTGCCTCTATGAGGGTGCTTCTCTCACCTACCCACTCCATTCTCATCTCATCACTTTAGCATCCCCTTATGTTGGTACGTCAAGCTTCTACAGGACTTTCCTTCCATTGATTCCAGGTAAGGCAATCCTCTGCTACATATGTATCTGGAGCGATGGGTCCCTAGATGTGTACTCTTTGGTTGGTGGTTTAGTCGCTGAGAGCTCTGGGTGGTCAGGTTAGTTGATACTGCTGTTCTTCCTATGGGGTTTCAGTCACCTTCACCTCCTTTAGTCCAGCTTCCAACTTTTCCAATGGAGTCCCTGTGCTCAGTCTGATGGTTGGCTGCGAGTATCCATATTGGTCAAGTGCTGGCAGAGCCTTTTAGGGAACCACGTGCCTGTCAGCCAGCACTTCTTGGCATCAGCAATAGTGTTGGGGCTTGGCATCTGCAGGTGCTATGGATCCCTAGGTGACACAGTTTCTGGATGGTCTTTTCTTCTGTCTCTCCCTGAGTTTTTTGTTTGTTTGTTTGTTTGTTTGTACTCTTAGGACCTGGGACACTTTCATCAGTTTTCCTCCTTCCTGCTTCAGTATATAGATGGCCTCATTGGTCCTCCCATCTACAAAGAATTCCTTAAACGAAAAATTTTCTCTTTTCTACTGCAGCCCGCAGCCTCTCAGATCTCTACAAATCTTACAATTAAAAAATACATAAACACTTCCTAAGAATTACCTTTACCCCCATCACCACCTATCTCCACAAATCTAGACAACACCACCCACTGACCTCCCTGTCTATTCACTCATGCCACAGCCTCTTTGATCACTTCCAAGTCTTTCTCTCTCTCTCTCCCTCTCTCTCTCTCTCTCTCTCTCTCTCTCTCTCTCTCTGTCACACACACACACACACACACACACACACACACACACACACACACACCTGGGATTCCCTTTCAAAATCTATGATCTCCTGTCACAATCTATTCCCACATTTATCTCACTCAACTCCAAAAGCCCATCCACTGTCTCAGATTTCATCCTGATGAACTCCTCTTACCAAAAAATCATCACTCACATTCCTTACTGTTCTGGAAGCATGGAAAAACACCATAGCCCATGCCTGGGCATGAAACAAGTAAGTAGCAGAGAGATGAAAGCAGAAAAAAATCTAGCAAATAGGTGGTTGATAAATAGAAGATAGAAAAGACTGAATGGTTGCTATGCCATAATGTGATGCAAAACTAGAAATGCAAAGGCCCTTGCTTTCCTTGCTGCTTGAGAATGGTCAGTTGTACTATCCATCAATAGAACCGGTAACAAACCAAAGTGCCCGTGAAACTATGCTTGCTTCCTTTGAAAAAACTGACCACTGTGTCTGTTGCCATGACTCCCAGATCTGAATTCTAGTCCAAGAAGAAAAGCAGTATTGATAAAGTGGGGGACACTCACAACTGACTGGACCTGCCCTGCCCTGTTTATTTCTCATTGTGGGCCTATTTGCTAATGTCTGTAGTTGGTTGTGGTGGTGGTTCAAGTATGAGGCTGGACGACTCTGTGTTGAATTATAGCTTTACTGTGTTGTGTTTAACTAAGGCCATGGATTTACTAGCTTTGGATTCTTTGGGTTGGACAAAGATTTGAAGCTGCCCAGAGGCCCTGCCTACCACATGAGATACTCACTGCAGGAGCCACTATAATGTACACGTATGTGGTAGAGAGATGGGAGAAAGAGAGATGTGGGAGGGTTTAATCAGTATAAAGAGAGGTAGATCTAGAGATGTGAGGATGGTGAGGAACAGCCCGGTAAGAGGGGCCTGCCATGTCCCCTAAGGCCATGGGGAAGTCCTGTCTATGCTGCTTAGGGCCATGTATGTGTCCCTGGCCATGAAGCATCAGGATCCATGGTCAATATCCATGGCCCATACTATCACCAAAAGCTATGAGGGCATCCTGGTTTAGGCTGGTGCTTGGGATCATGTTGATATCCAAGGACATTGCAGAGCTGCTTTGGCATTGGGTGAGCTAGCTAGGGAAGTGCTGGTGGGCAGTATAGGTGTGAGAGAGTAGAGGGCTGACCAACTGAGCTATCATGCAGATCCAGGGCTTTGAGTTGACCCACTCCAACATTTTTCCCACCTATACTGGAACATGTGAAGGGGTTGGTCCCACAGTTCCAAAGCTGCAGAATCTCAATGACACAGGTTGATAACAGGATGTCTGAGAAGCATACCTATGAGGACCTGGTATTTATAGTGTCAAAGCCAGAGGCTGTAAGAAACAAACCAGCAACTCATAACAATAAACATCTGCAAGTGAAGATGTGTGGACAAAAGAGTATACTGTGTGATATACCTTGACACACTACTGCTTCCACAATGATATATTGCTTTTATTTTGTTTGAAGGGGAAATCTTTTTTGTTTTGTTTTTTATTATTTTGTTTACTTCTATTTTTATTTTCTTTTGTGGGGGAGGTTGTAAAAGGAAGGCAGATAATAAGGTAAGGGGATATGAGCGAGGTTTGGGGTTCATGATGTAAAAGTGACAAAGCATCAATGAAACATTTTTAAAACTCTCATTAACTTCCTACTCCATGCTTCTTACACACAAGAGGTTCCTTTAGCTACTTTTGACTATACTTTTGAGAGAGATGGCAGCTTATTCCTGTCAGATGACCACATCAGACTGGCTCTTCCATTATCAATATTCCTCCTCACCCTTGGCTTCCTGTTCCCTTATGACCACTAATTCCCTATAAATTTCATCTCTCTTCTCACATTCCTTCCTTTCCTCTGTCCAAATCACTCCCAAACTTCCACGTCCAACTAACCTTCCTAAATTCATTAAGTGTTCATATGTCCTCAAACATCAAATACTACGAACAAATCCCACAATCCCAATTACAAGGCATAACTAAATCCAAGTCTTCTCTCTGACACACACATACTTCCATGGCCAAGCCTTCACTTGGGTCAAGGACATCAAAACTCTCCTAACTCTTCTGATCCCTCCTTTAAAGGCTCCCACTGCTTTCTTTACATCTCTCCCTAAGGCCATAATTAGCTGTAGTCCTTTTCTCAGCTTATCTCTGTTGCCAATATACTACCCACACTAACTGACCACTTTTCTCCTTAACTATCCAAGTTCAACTTGGAATCCAAAGACAAGTTTTCATAACCTTTCTACCTCCCCATCCCCAAAATGTTATAGACCATCTTCTCACAATTTGCCAAGAAACTGCCCAATTATCCATTTTCCTCAAATATTTCTAATTTCAGAACCTACCTGAATGCCACAAGAAAAACTATTCTGATTCAAGAAAAGCCTCTCAACTTGTAGTCTCCCAAACACAATCAGACCCCATTTTTCAGATAAGAGTTGTTCTCCAATTAACAATACATAAACAATCTAGATTTTCCAAGCTCCTCTTAAAGAATCTCAAACAGACTCCAGATAAGTATCCTACCAACCACCAGCCTGAGTTTTTCTGCCTATTGCGTTTTCCTAAGAGTGGCGTCTCTTCCCCTTTCTCTGATCTTTGGACTAGGGAAGCTGCCTGGATCATAAACCTTCAAGTTTCAAATGTACAACCAAGATAAAATAAATTTTAAACTCCTTAACTTTACCTCTTCCCCTAGTTTGTATATTCTAACAGATTGCAAATCACCCATAGACTACACTAGCAACTCTAATGCAAATCCTATTTCTTCATAATCTACAACCTGGTCCAGCCTTACAAACTATTTTTCCCTATCCTCAGATGGTCGGGCAAAATTTCGACATCTGATTGACATGAACTGCTCTTTCCAACCTCCATCAATAAGTCAGCTTCTTTGGGTCTTCTAATAGTGACACCCAATTGTCACCCCAGAGAATACAATGCCCATGTAAGCCTACCAACCAAATAGTAAAACAAAAAACGTGGAAATGAATGGACTCTGGCCAGCGTGCTGAACATGGCTCTGGCAGGCCTTGCCCTTCTCTCTGATTCACTAAAAACCAATTAGAATATATTCCTAAATGCTAGCAACCAAGGCCTATTCCCTTATTTGGCCACTTCCTCCTCCTGAGGCTAACAAGGTGCAAATAAAAAGTATTGAAGTTCAGTGATAAAAAGTCCCCTTTGGCTCACCTAAATCAACATGTCCAATTAAAATTAAGCACCTCATTCTAACACGGAACTCACCATTTACTTTATAAGCCACCATTTTCCTATGTGCCACTGTAAGACCCCCGAAACAGGGTCGCTCTTGTCCTGGGATGAGTTGATTCCCCAAAACCTTGAGAGAAAGCGCTTGATGCAAAACCGCAGGAGGGTTTATTATCAGCCAGCTGAGGATGAACTCCTTTTGCTGCAAAGAGCTGGGGAGTTCGACCCAGAGCTGTAATAGTAGGAGGCTTTTAAGGAAAAGGTGAGGAATTGGGAGGAGTTGGGAGGAGAGTTGGGCTACAGCTCTTCTGGGGGGGGGGGGGTGTCCTTGGTAAAATTACAAGGCATGAGGAGTGGGGTTGAGCTACAGCTCCTCTCCAAGTCCTTGACACAGGCAGGCAGGCAAACCTGCCTAGGTCACCTAAGGTAGAGGAACAAAAGGCTTCTTGCTAGCTTTAGAGAACAAAGAGCTTCTTACTGGCTGTATTCTTAGAGATCAGGGAAACAGGTTGGGGAGCATTTAGGGGCTTTACATTTTAGGGGGAAGCTCTTTGGGGTCTCACACCACAACTGTCTCCTCTTTATGCAGAGGCAATCTTTGTCCTCTGGGACAAATAACTCTTCTCACTCTCTTTTGTTCCCTTCACACTCACCTGCTTCTTCTTTCTCCTCGCTTTGATCCTTACCCCTGCCCTCTGTCCCTATGGGACAAATATATCTCAGTTGGTTGTGCTGAGAAGATGGTCTTGGGCGTTCCTGAGACAATACTGATCGTTTCAGGATGTAAGGAATTTCATCTTAGCAGCAAGTGGGACTTGGAGTATATTTTAGGTCTAGAATGCTTCCTGAACAGCATAAATTAAGCAATTGGACAGACAGAAAATTGGAAGAAATACTAACTATACCATTAAAATATATTCTAACATATATTAGTAGCAACAGCTTTCTTGTTTATTTTATTTGAGACCTGTAGTCTATAAAGACTGGGCTAAACCCAAAGCTTTGAATGTTAAATACAGAGTAAAGGACTTTGATATTAATATTTCTAAAACAAAACAAAAACTGAAAAAAAAAAGAGATAAACAAAAACAGTAAGTGATTTTATGGCTGGAAAAAAGGCTCGGTTGATCAAAGACTTGCCAGAAATATATGCGAACCTGAGTTTGCATGCCCTGAATTGTTCTGTGGCACCATTCCTGGGGTGATGTGAACAGACATCTACTCACACCAAATAAGGAGTAGATAACAGACCAAAGTGAGAAAAACATCAAAGCTCAACTCAATGAGACAATGAGTTTTATTGGAGTTACTTTCCAGAGCAGAAATGACTTGAGACAAGCTACCTTACCAAAGGCTACCCAACACTGGCAACACCTCATAAACCCTGGAAATTAGAACATATTGCACATAGACTTTAAGTTGTTCAACCGGTTGTTGAGTATCCATTCTAGCCTCTTCCAGGAAGCTCAGCTTGCCTCTCTGCTTCTGCCAGGTACATAGGCTGGTCCAAACCACTTCTAGGCAGTTCAGCTTCTTTAATGGTAATTCTTAGCAGGCTTTACTACTTATATATGCATGAGGAAATAGAGGTCCATTGAAATCTTGTCAGCTTCTGGAACTTCCTGAGGCTATTTTGAGTTGTTTACTTCCTGCCTTACTAAGCTTCAGTTTAAGGTGGAGTGTTTCTCCTCCCCTGTTGTTTTCTTCTTTGTAAAGACCTTGTATGTTAATGAGCTTCCCTCTAAGTTAGATATTTTAACATGGGAGTGTACTACTACAGGGAAACATACAGACTTGGTAACTAATGCTTTTAATCTTAGATTTTTAAGAGGCAAAGATGGTAAGATCCTTGGAACTAACCCAACTGTCTAGCTGATTAGCTGATCGGTGATCAGTGATCAGTGCAACAGGTTCATTGAGTAATCAATCCTGTGTCAAAACTGTCAAAAAGTGAGTTGTAAAGCAATAGAGAAAGATTCTAATTATGACCTCTGGCCTCTACATGCATATTTACGATCACACATATGTACTCTCACATACATTTCAAGTGTTATCCAGAAAGTTCCCTATACCCTCCCCCCTCCAAGCCCTGCTCTCCTACCCACCCGCCAGGGCCAAGATGTGGGAGCGGGTGGGTAGGGGAGCAGGGCCAGGAGGGGGGAGGGTATAGGGAACTTTCTGGATAACACTTGAAATGTAAATGAAGAAAATATCTAATAAAAGTTGAAAAAATATTAAAAAAAACAAAAATGTAAATGAAGAAAATATCTAATAAAAGTTGAAAAAAATATAAAAAAAAGACACACCCTAAACATAAATATTTTGTGATTCTGATGTATTAGTTCAACCACTCCTGTGACGAGCACAGGTAGGAGGAGTTGCATTGTAGCAAGAAGGTGACATCAGTGCTGACTATGATACTATTTTATAAAATTGTAAGAAGTTGCTGTGGCCAGTGCTTAATTGAACATACCATGTGAACCCTTTCTTTCTTGGATTATAAACAATGACAGTTTGTGCCTCAAAGGTTCAATATTCAACTGAGCCCTCTTAATTGTAGCTTCTTCATAATTAATAAGCACTTCAAAATTAACTATATTTCCCCTTTTCTTATGTCTCCAGTCACTGAGAAAAGTGAATATAGCTTCTGTAACATCAGAATTCAATAGAAGAACTTTCTCTGATTATTCATCAGACCTTGCATGGGTTTTCAAGAGCCTGATGTTTGCTCTTGACATGTTTGATAGTCTTTGTGTGAGCTTCCTCAGTGAAAAAAATTTCCATAACGAAGTCATCTTGGAAGTCAAGAAGTGCAGCATGCTGAATACAGGGAGCTGATACAAGATGTCTACTTGACTGAAATTATTACTGTTTCATGCATGGGTAGAATGCTTCATTTCTGAATATGTTGCATTTTAGTAGCTATTTTGTGTCATATGTTTCTGAGTGTGACTCCATATAACAGAAGAGTATGAAATTAGGCAGTTGGGACATGTATGGTATAAGCAGCCAACTCTTATTGTATATGACAGATCTGTGAAGGCTGTGTGCTTTGAAATTCTGAACAGAAACTCCCTTTCACTTGAAAATTACATTTATTTACTAGAACATGGTCAGTTTTATACAGTTTTATAAGATAGTATCCTCACGATGCTTATTCAAAGCCTATGCATTGTTGTGTTTCAAAGGAGCCATGAACAGACAAACATCTGGTCAGATAGGACATCAACAGCACGACAGAGCTAAGATTGCACCAAAGTCTAGGTTGATGAGCAGTGGTAATTTATCAACTTTATAGAGAGTAATTACAGAAGTATGGGTGATTAAAGGTAGCTCTATCACTGGAAGACCCATCTAATAAGGGTGACAGCTATGCTAGATGCATCCTGGGAGCTCCCTATATAACTTACATATAACATAGCCAATCAGAATTTTCTCTCCCTAGAAATTCATTCATGTGTAACCTGTGGACAGGCCTTATGATTCTTGTAAGTTTTAGACTTCAAGATATTTGTGAGTTTTACTTTCTGTACCCTAGAGTATAGCCTTCAGAGAAAAAGGAAATATTTCAACTAGAATTACTGTACAACACATAAACACAAATACATATGCATATATTTATACATATAAATGAATATATGTGTGAGATATTATATATGTATGTATAATACATTATATCATGTTTGCATATATAACACTCTCTATATATGAATGAGTCTGTCTAAGGCTTTTGTAGTCCTATCTCCTGTTTTTCAGCCTCCATCCATTTTACTGACTGTTAAGTATGTGAGATAGGCTGCCCTTCAGTAACTTTCAACAGGCTAGCCTACGGGTGTCATCCAATTGGAGCTACTAGAAGATGATTACAGAGCTGGACATAGAAGACATTTCTGGGCATCTTTCTTAGGTTTAAGCTTCAGACAATACAGTTGATTCTGGGAATGTATGACATATGTATGCAATATGCTCATTTTCTGCAATATAGTCTCCTTTAGTTGTCCCAATATTTGATGGCAATTTTCTTCCAGGTGTTCCATGTTTTCACTCCATTAATTTCTGTTTGTGCATATGTATGTTTGGGATATGTATGAATATGTGTATGTGTGGTGCCTAAGCATGTATGTTTATATGTATATGAGGACATATGTGTGGAAGTCAGAACTTAATTTCAGCTTTTCTTCACAACTATTCTCTACTTTATTTACTGAGGGAAGATCTCTCACTAAACCCAGAAATCACTGATTTGTTAGGCTTGTTAGCCATCCGCCTCCAGCATCTTGTCTCTCCTTTCATTATATTGGAATGAAGGTTGGTCACCACACTCACTCAGCATTTACATTATATTAAACCGTTATGAGATAATTTTCTTTCATTTTTTGTTAATTGTTTTTTATTTCATGTTTAGTTTTATGTGCATGCTGAGTGTAAATATGTGTAGCATGTATATGCAGGTCCCCTTGGAGCCTAGAGGATCTTGTCAAATCTCTTGAAACAGGAATCATAGATGGTTGGAACCACTTGATGTGGGTTCTGGGAACTGAACCCAAAGCCTGTGAAAGAACAGCAAGTCTTTAACTGCCTGGCCATTTCTCCAGCCCCAGCTGAGCATGATGTGGCAAGATTGGAAATCCCTGTGAGTTTAATTGATTGAAAATAGCACTCTTTTGGGAATCCCAGAGAGCAAGCATTAGAAAGCTTTCATGGTGGCTGGAAGTAAAGAATGAAAACCTCCTGGGCTCCAGAACTTTTGTAGGACATGCCACAGTCTCCAGTAGTCCTGCCTCTAGGCCCAGCTTTGGCTTCTCTATAGTTCCAAGTGTGCACTCTGTCTTTATCTGCAGCCTTTGGGAGACAGGTTCGCGATAAGGAGTTTCTGTTATTCTTTCTTCCCAATCTACAACCCAATAACAGGAATTCAAAATGTGGATGTATTTTCAATCTGCCAATCATTGTGAAATAAGATTCTAGTTTAGAAAGAGCCTTTTGGAAATGAAGTCTGGGTCAACATCTGCCAGAATTTCTAGTTGAGAAATGAAAATGTCAGTTACTCATCACATGTTTCCAAATTCCAGATACATGAATGGATGGAGCTTGCATGGAACAGTAAGTTTTTTTTTTTCCACCAACATGTACCAAATTATGCAGTCAGAAAAATATCCTGAACTCAGAATAATTCTGTCTGATTTGATAAAAAATCAGAATCAATTTCCTCCATCAAAAGTTCCAGGCTGTGTTGATGTGTTCTGACACAACACAGTGCACATGAGCAGGAGAGACAGTGCTACAGTTCAAAGGGTGTGCTACTCTTCCAGAAGACCAGAATTCAGTTTTCATCATTCACATTACATAACTCAATTTTTAGTTTTAGAAAATATAACATGTATGGGCCCCACAGGCATCTTCACACAAGTGACATGGTGAGTACACACATACCCATGTATTCATGGATAAAAGAAAAATGAATTTTCAAAGTAATAGCTAAAACCCCTTATAGAACAGTCATTTCTTTGACTTTCTCATTTTTTTCAACTTTGTCATGAAAGGAAAATGTCAACCTGATCATATTTATAAATGGATATTTATTGTTATCTTAGATTGGAATGATTTTATCCTCTTCAGAATAATGAAACACCATGAACTCAGTGATTTCAAGGCAATAACATACAACCTGAGTTAGTCTCAGTTTAAATTATATATATTTATTTATTTAAGGTGTTGAAGAGAGGGAAAGACTTCTAGGAATTGCAGATCAGTTTAGTCTAGTCACTTCACACAAACACACACACACACACACACACACACACACACACACACACCACAACCTGAAACGCTATCAATGACTTGTTGTTTATTTTTACTCCCTATCATTTCATTCTATCATAGGATAGAACATTTGAGCATCTCCCAAACTTCAGTGATAGGCATTTTTCTCTTCTTTCATGGTCTCCAGATATTATAACTATAAGTTACCATGTCTTAGGGGAGCTTTGGAATCTAATCTTCTATGAAAAGGTTTTAATTAATTTTAATCACCTTACTATTCTTTTGTTCACACATACTTAATCGAGTTCACTAAATACTCCTTTGTTACCCTGTGGTCTGACTTGATCTCTGAGAAGTACTTAGGGGATGAGATTTCCTCTCTGTTTTGACTTTGCTTCCATGATTTAAAGAGGTGGTAGAGACTTCGTTGCTTATTCAACCTACTGTTCTTGAACTTCTGCTTGCTTTTATAGTTATGGATTTTAAAAGTCAGTTTCTTTAATTAAATCTCAACAATTAATTCTGTTTGTACCTTTACTTCATTTTCTCTAATATAACTAGTTGGAGAAGAGAGTACCGAGCCCATTTTAAAATTTTTCATATGCAAGTTCCAGAGTGAGCACTGCATAAAATGAAAATATACTCTTCAAGGGCATCAGCCCAGATGTGGCATCACAGTCCTAGCAATGTGGCTGGTGAGGCAGGAGGATCATTAGTTCAACGACAGCCTGTTCTATGACACAAGACCCTGTCTAAAAAAAAAAAATAATAACAACAAGCAAATAAAAATATTAAGATTGTACTCCCTTTTAAATTTTTAGCTGAATATGTGCCATGAATTAAGTTTTCGGAATTCTGCGTGTATTAATTTTTGCTAAACACAGAGGGTTAGATAAGAACATACTCTAAAAATGTACATGGGCATGCACATGTGTGTTTGCACATGTCTGTGTCTGAGTACGTGTGTGGTTTTTTTTTGTGTGTGTGTGTGTATGTGTGTGTGTGTGTGTGTGTGTGTGTGTAGTTTGTAGTGTGTGTGTACATGAGTACAGAGAGCCATAGAGGCCATAAGAGGGTGTTGAATTCCCTGTGGCTTAAGTTACAGCCAGTTAAAGCCTACTGCATATGAGTGCTGAGAACAACATTCAGGACCTCTTCAAGTAAAGCAAGGACTTTTAACTGTTGAGCCATCCCTGCTGTCCCATATTAGGCCATTTGGGGACTCTTATGAAAGAATAGGAGGAAGGATTATAGCCTCTAAAATGGTAGGAAATCTACAGGAAGACTAACAAAGTGAACTACCCTAGACCCTTGCAGGTTTCAGAGGCTGAACCACCAACCAAAGAACACACATAGGCTGGACCTAGGCCACCCTGCACATATGTAGTAGATATGTAGTTTGGTCTTCATGTGGGTCTTGAACAACTTGAGCATGGGTATCTCAAAAACTGTTTTCTTTTTGTGGGGTACATTCTTCTATCTGAGCTGCCCTTTTTGGCCTCAGTAGGAAAGGAAACACCTAGCCTCATAGAGACTTGATGTGCCAGGGTGGGGAGATACCAAAGGGGGGGGGACCTCCACCCACTCAGAGGAGAAGGAAGGGGAAGAGAGATAGAGGAAGGATTGTGGAATAGGGTGACCAGGAGGAGTGCAGTGAGTGGGATATAAAGTCAATAAGTAAAGTATTATTTATTATTTTTTTAAAGAGAATTCTTTCAATATTCACAGTAGTCCATTTCTTTCCTAAAAGAGAGAGTAAACCTGAGTAGATGCTCATATTTTCATCTTTTTATAGTTAAGTATTCTTGTAATCTTCACCATGGGCTAAACATCTTTGGAAATTAAATGTAAAATGGACATTGCTATGTTGGAGACAGTGCCTCACTGTCAAACACAGGGCTGTAAGAAGAAATGATGGACTCTCCAAGCAGGGCTCAATGAGTTCCACTTAGTTCCTGCAGTCATTCATCTCCACCACTCACATGTAGAATTCTGACTGACTGACAAGACAACCTTCTCTGGGATAAGTTTGAAGTCAGTGCACAGCTGTCCCTTCATAAAGAAATCTCAACATTGAATAAGTACAACAGCTTCTAGAAAATGCAAGAATTTTCTAGACCTCCTTACTACAGATTAGGTCTAGTGGTCACCTGGAATCATCTAGTAATGGGTCATATACTTAGTGATCTTCGATGCTGCTACTGATTAAGTTTCTCTGGAATAGAAGGACTGAGGATGGGAAGATTCAGTGTGGTCTAAATAGCTTATCAGTTTCCAAATACAATATATTCTAAGCCACTTTCCAGTTCTGTGCTAGGCACCTGTTTCTTTTCTAAGCCTTATTTACAACCATAAACAATGTTAATCATTTTAGTGTCTACACTTTCCTTCAGAAGTAAGGCTGTGATTACCATCCTAACATTAACCTAATTTCTGCATGTATGTTTCCTAAAATTATCTAGAGACTCCAGGAATGATGCTACAATTCAACGTGTCCTAGTCATTTTGGGTACATTCCAGACTTCCAGCACACATGTGCACATGTGCATGTATACACACACACACACACACACACACACACACACACACACACACACCACTTCTCAAAACATACTTCATTTCTGGTACTGTAGTTCAAGGATTCCTATTCTTTTTCCATATTTCTCAATTTTTCCAGGGTTCTAATCTGATACATGTTCCATTGTTGTTGTTGTTTTTTTTCATTGTTAAACTTTATGACTAGAAGAGGGGCCCACCAAAATAAACTTAGTTTTATAGAAATTCATTATTTTCATGGATTTGCAGCATCAAGACTCATTCCTATATCCCCATTCTCAAGAAGAAAGGGAAACAAATACTCAGGGGAGGAATAAGGAAATAAGGAGACAAAGTGTGGAACAAAGACTGAAGGAAAGGCCATCTAGTGACTGTCCCACCTCGGGATCCATCTCATGTACAGTCACTAATCCCAGACAGTATTGTGGATGCCAAGAAGTGCTTGCTGACAGAAGCCTGATATAGCTGTTTCCTGAGAGGCTCTGCCAGTGCCTGACAAGTACAGAGGCAGATGCTCTCAGCCAACATTGGATTAAGCATGGGGTCCCCAATGGAGGAGTTAGAGAAAGGACTTAAGGAGCAGAAAGGGTTTGCAACCCTGTAGGAAGAACAACCATATCAACCAACCAGACCCCCATCCCCAGAGCTCCCAGGGACTAAACCACCAACCAAAGAGTACACATGGAGGGACCCATGGCTCTAGCTGCACATGTAGCAGAGGATGGCCTTGTTGGGTATCAATGGAAGGAGAGGCCTTGGTCCTATGAAGGCTAGATAGATGCCCCAGTGTAGGGGAATGCCAGGGCAGGAAGGCCAGAGTGGGTGGGTGGGTGGTTGGGGGAATATCCTCATAGAAGCAGAAGAAGGAGGGATGGAATAGGGGGTTATTTTGGGGTGGGGGGACCAGGAAAGGGGATAACATTTGAAATGTAAATAAAGAAAATATACAATTAAAATAATTCCTATACATTTTGATTAACTGTGGGGCAATTGATATATGGTATGTTAGTTTTGGTCAAGACATAGCACTTTTTTTTTTTGATAACCAGTCTTTAATCAGTTTTCAGAAATAAACAGAAATTTGATAGGCTCAAAGACATAATACTTGATGTACAAAATGGAAATAATTGTTGGGATTATTGTGAATTTCTGTTATTGAACAGTTTGCATTTAATTTTACAAGTTGTTTGGCAAAACATATGTCACCTTCTAAACCTGTTTCTAGATATTACACTTCTTTATCTCTGGTTTCTTAGTGTAACGGATGAAGTGGAATTGTGGTAAGATTAAGAGAGGCACCAGACACCTTCAAGTAGAAGGTCACGGTAGTCTTCACTAAGGAGTAGAGTGGTGTTTGTCCACCTTGATGATCAAAGGTTTCAAGTGCTTCTTTCAGTGTCTCTCACTTCAGATTTCAGAGTGGCTTTCCTTCTTGTCCTAGACATTGAGGTGGCAGACTACTGGGTCTACTTGCTCCAGTCTGAAATCCTGGCTGATATATCAAAACAAGTGCATTTCTCTCTTGTAGTCACAGAAATCATCCTATAGAAAGAAGAATATTGAGAGACATGCTTTCATATTAGAGAATTTGGAAAGTTGGCTATTCATGTGGGTTCAGAGTTTGCTGCCTCTTTGAGCCTACATCGCCCTACAGAAGCAAAATAATTTGGTTTTTGTTCTTACTTTGTGTGCCTTCTCTCCTCAATCACCTTCAGTATATGGGTGACAGAATTATGTGTTTTCTAGGTTGCTATGAAGTTTTACTTCAAAGAAATCTTTTGAAAATATTTGAATATGAAAAATTTTAATACACAGAGATTGGTACTAATGCAATTTGAGTATTTAGTTTAATGAGTCATAGTGTCGCTAAATAAAGAGAGATTAAAATGAAGGCAGTCCAAGTAATAGGGGTCCAATCTGGCATGTTACTTACATTACCCCAGAATGGCCATCAAATCATTTTTTAAACTAACTTTAAATTTAACATAGGCAATATGTCTCTTTAACAGTGTCCTTTCTTAATTTATAAATTGTCCTTACGCTATGAGTAATTATACATCTTTAGCTCCACATCTTCCTATGTGAACTAATGCTATTTAGCTATGGTTTGTATAAAAAATGACACTTTTAGATACTTATTTCATTTCATTCAGGTTAGTAGTTTAAATATTCCAAACAAGGTTAATCAAAGTACAAAGCAAAAAGAAAGAAATATGTTACCTTCCTTAATTGTTAAGTTTATTTATCTGTCTGTCCATCTGTTTATTATCTATCTATCTATCTATCTATCTATCTATCTATCTATCATCTATCTATCTATCTATCTATCTATCTATCTATCTATCTATCTATCTTCTATCTATCTATCTATCTATCTATCTATCTATCTATCTATCTAATCTATCTGTTTTGAGTGTATATATTTGTGTTCATCTAAATATTTGCCATCATGCTATACGAATGTCAGAGAACAACTTGGAAGGATCAGTTCAATTGAACTCAAGTAGTCAGGCTTAGAAACCATCTTGCCGGCCCAGCACATTTTTTTTTTCTAATATATAACTTTGGTTTTTCGAGACAGGGTTTCTCTGTAACCTTGGCTATCCTGGAACTCACTTTGTAGACCAGGCTGGCCTCGAACTCAGAAATCTGCCGGCCTCTTATTGTTTATATTTTAATGAATAATAAGAGAGAGGAGGGTATAGAGTAGCAGAGAATGAAAGTATAACTGGGCCCCAGTCATGTGAGACATATGAATCCCAGGCTATAGAATCTATAATTCAGAAGCAGGATTCTCCAGCATGTAATAACATGAGGAGCCTTAGGGCTTCTTGGTAATATTCAGTGAAGAGAAATTCGGAAAGAAAACAGGCTGCCCCATCATTTGGGGCAGAAATGAGATACACAAATTGCATTCCCTGTTAGAACTTTTGAAAAGTAAACTCTAGAGTTAGATGGCTTGGTGAGTAAAGGATCTCATGGCCAAGCCTGAGGATTTGAGTTTGAGCTTCAGGCCTCACGTGGTGAAACAAGAGAACCATCACCAGCATTTTTACATATCATGTGCTGGGAGTGTACTAAACCCCATACATGCATATTAAGACACTAAATATATATTCCTTTCCTTGGGGAAGCTTATACTGTGGCATTGCTGAGAGTGTCTATTCAAAGTAAAATCTAGATTACTAGTTGGCAAAATTTTTCTCATGTAGCTAAATTTAAACCCAAATGTATGTTAAAAATGTAAAAGAGTTTACATTTTTAACAAGAATTTTCAAGTAAAAAAAAATTCATCGTCATTCTCATTCTGTCACTGGCTAGCTGTATAACTGAGTAGCTTACTTAGACAGGCATCCTTGGACTGATAGTCTTATATTAACCAATCTAAGTAGGATTAATGAGCTTTACTCTCCTGCTTTGAACTGTTCCTAGCCTCATGATAACTGTTTATAGATTGTATTCTTAAATGGTGCTCTTTTTCTCTACTTTCCTAGCAGTATCTAGAGTAAAGAAAGTATATTTCTCATTTGTCTTGGGTAAAGACTTAAATGCTGCTTCTTATAATTATGTAGTTTGTCTGATTTGTGTTAATATCCACAGCACACAATTAATCATTATAGTGGTATTTTTTTAAGATTTCTTTTTTGGGTGCTAGCAACTAAACACAAGACCTCCTACATGCTAGGCCAGCACTCTACCACTGAGTTTCAAGCTTAAAACCCATGTATCATCTCAGTTGACTTGTATCTTGACACGAGGTCTTTCTAAGGTAGCTGGGCCAGCCTTGAACTCACTCTATAGATAATATAAGCTATGAACTTGAGATCCTACTGCTTAGATCTACCATATATCCAGCTTAATGCCCTGGCTTACCATTCCTAGTGTCTTATGTTGTTGGAGACAGGATTGAATCTGGGGTTTTATGCATTCTAGGCTAGCATTCTATTAAGAGAGTTACATCTTCAGCTCCATATGGATTAATTTCTTCATTTTTTGAAGTGGATTGAAGATAGCCCCCAATTTTTCTGCCCTTAAATTAGGAGAAGGAGCTTCTGTTAGACAATAGACCCTCTAATTATTTCTCTATTAAGAGGAATCAGGCCACATTACCTATGATCTTTCTTTCCTTACATAGAGAAATAAAAATAAAGCATTCTGTGCAGTGGCCTTATGACGCCCCTCTCTCTTGCAGCTCTATGCAAACTCAAGATAAACTTAGAATGGACACTAGCTAACTCATGCATGGTAAACATGGTTCTGATGGACCTTGCCTTTTTTCTTCATTCCATTTGCCTTGATAACACCATCATATTACACTACTAACTCTACTGACCAAGATCTATTTCGTTATTTGGCTATTTTTTCCTCCTGAGGTTGACTACCAAGGCCCAGCTATCAATGTATTGAAGTCCAGCAATTAAAAGACCTCTTTGTCTCACCTAAATAACATGTCCAATTAAAATCAAACACTTATCCTAACACTGGGTTCCCCTTTGTACCTTTATAAACTGGCATTTGCCTATGTGCCATGCCTCTCCTCTCTATCCTTTGTTTCCACCAATAAAATATATATTCTCTCCCATGTTCCTTGTTCCCTTCTCCATTCTCTGCTTTCCTGTCCTCTATCATCTGTTTGTTTTTTATTTCCTGACCTTTGTCTCCCTGAGGCAAATAGTTTGTGCTGAATACTTGGTCTTGGAGGTATTGAATAATTCCTGCATGTAGGCAAGGCTAGGTTATCAAATGGTATGGAGATTGCTGACCTCCTGAAAACCTGTGAGTCAGAAACAACTTCTGTCCTCTGGAAATGATGGTTCTTTCTCTTCAAGGCCTCACTATGTTGTGTATGGCAAACCTGCTCTTATTTCTAATGCTTTCTCACTGCAAGGCCTCATCCTGGCTGGCTGTGGTCACTAGTCTACAACACTCCCAACAAATCTCATTTTGAACTTTTCATTTCTAGGAGCCTGCTCCTCTTCAATATCACCCTTTCCCATAAGTCGGACTGTACTGTGACTGCTTAACTAGTAGATTGCTGTGATAGCCATATCTTCCATGTAACTGTTTTAATTTTTAATTTTGTTTATTCATCTCCCATACAATACATCCCAACTGCAGTCTCTCCTTCCTCCCTTCCTCCAAGTCTCCATCGCACTTCCTGTCTCTCCCAGATCCACTCTTCCTCCATTTTCCTTTATAGAAGGCCAGGCCCCAGAGTGATAGAAACAAAACACAGCATATCAAGATTCAATAAGACTGGGCATAAACCCTCATATCAAGGCTGGATGAGGCAGCCAGTAGGAGGAAAAAAGTCCCAAAAGCAGGCAAAAGAGTCAGAGACAGCCTCACTCCCACTGTTAGGAGTGGCACAAGAATTCTAAGGTACACAACCAAAACATATACGCAGAGGTCCTAGCTCTAACCCATGCATGTTCCATGATTAGCGCTTCTCTCTATGAGGCACTGTGATACCTCATTCACTTATTTTGTAAGCTTTGTTCTCCTGGTGTTATTGAACTCTCTCTCTTGCACAATTCTTCCTTCCCATTTTCTGCAAAGTTTCTGAGCTCTGCCTAATGTTTGGCTGTGGGGTCTTTGCATCTGTTCTTATCAATTGCTGGAGGAAGACTCTGATGATGATTGGAATAGACACTGATTCTAGGAGTATAGCAGAATATCATTAAGAATCATTTGATTGACTTTTTTTGTCAGTCAAAGTAGGTTGTACCCTAAGTTTCTGACCTATCCAGCTTCTGGGTCCTGGCTGTCTACATAGTATTGGGCATAGGCTCACTCTCATGGTGTGGGCCTCAGGTTAAACCAGTCATTGGTTGGGTACTCCCACATGCTCTGAGACACTATTTAGTTAGTTCATATTGAAGATAGGCAGGGCAGGTTGTGGGTCATATGTTTTGTGAATGGATTGGTTTGCCCATCCCACCACTCTGAGCCTAGCCTTGTCTCAGAAGATGGCTGATGTAAGTTAAGTATTCTCAGTTAATAGCAGTCCTACTTAGGATCAGCCACATAGGTTCTGGCAAGTTTCAAGTGTATTCAAGTTTCATATAGCCCCCTAAATTCCCACTTATTTCAATTCTCTCTTTTCATATTCTCTTCATCTATCTATCCTCGTACATGATCTTTTCTGTTCCTATCTCAACCTGCCTTCAGTCTCCCAAAAAATCTATTATATTTCCCCTTCCTAGGGAGACCTTTGCATCCCTACTAGACCTCTTCTCTTTATTTATATAACTTCTCTGGATCTGTGGATTGCAGCATGATCGTCCTTTACTTAGCAGCTACTATTCCCTTCTAAGTAAGTACATATCTTGTTTGTCTTTTTGGTTATGAGTTAGCTCATTGAGGATGATTTTTTTTTCTAGTTACATCAAATTGTCTGCAAATTTCATGATGTCATTTTTATAAAGGTTGAGAAATACTCCGTTGTGTAAAAAAAAAAAAAAAAACACATTTTCTTTATCCATTCTTCTGTTGAGTGGCATTTAAATTGTTTACAGTTTCTAGCCAATACGAAAAAAGCCACAACAAACATAGTTGAGCTAATCTGATTGTGGTAGGACAGGGTATCCTTTGAATACCCAAGAGTGGTATAGTTGAATCTTAAAGAGGGTCATTCTCAATTTACTGAGGAACTGCTGTATTGATTTTCATAGTGATTCAATGAGTTTTTATTTCTACCAGCAATCGAAGAATGTTTCTCTTGCTCTATATTGTAACCAGCATGAGATGACACTTATGATATTGAAAATTTCCTTATGTTTTTCCCAGAACTTCATCTTTTTAAAATGAGAATTCTTAGTTTAACTCTGTATCCCATTTTTAAAATGGATTATTTACATTTTTAAAATGGATTATTTAGTCTGGTTATTCGCCCTCTATAAGATGTAGAGTTTGTGAAAATACGTTTTCCTTCAGTAGGCTGCAGTTTTAGTCCATTGACAATGTCCTTTGCCATACTGAACTTTTCAGTATTATGAGGTCCCATTTATTAATCGTTAATCTTATTACCTAAGCTATTGGTTTTCTTTTCAAAAGTTGTCTCCAGTGTCAATACATTCACACCTACTCACTAATTTCTCTTCTAACAGTTTTAGTGTGTCTGATTTTACGCTCAGGTCTTTGGTCCACTGGGACTTGAGTTCTGTGGAGGTGATAAATATGAATCTACTTGAATTTTTCTACAAGGTGACTTCCAGTTAGACTACCACAACTTGTTAAAGTGTCTTTCTTTCTTCCTTCCTCCCTTCCTTCCTTCCTTCTTCCTTCCTTCCCTCCCTCCCTCCCTCCCTCCCTTCCTCCCTCCCTCCCTCCCTTCTTTTGTTTTTCTTGTTTTCTTTTCCGGCTTCTTTATTAAAAGTCAGGTGTTCATAGGTGTGTATATTTTCATCTGTCTTTGATTTGATTCTATTGATCAACCTGCCTGTTTTGCCAATGCCATGCAGTTTTTAATAACTATAGTTCTTCAGTATAGCTTGAAATTAGGGATAGTGTTAACTCCAGAATTTATTTTATTGTTCAGAATTGCTTTATCTATCTTGATTTTTTTGGTTTTCCATATGAAACTGAGCATTGTCCTTTTAAGGTCAGTAAAATAATGAGTTAGACTTTTGATGGCTAATGCAGTGAATCTGTAGACTGCTGTTGCAAGATGGACATTTTTATTATGTTAATTCTACCAATCCATAAGCATGGAAAATTTTTCTATCTTCTTTCATCTTCTTCAATTTCTTTCTTCAAAATCTTGAAACTTTTTGTCATACAAGTCTTTTACTTAGTTGCTTAGAGTTATCCCAAGATATTTTGTATAGTTTGTGGTTATTGTGAAGGGTGTTGTTTTTCTGATCTCTTTCTCAGTCCATTTGTCATTTGTATTAGAGCTAGGCCACCAATATTCTTTTCTTTTCTTTCTTTCTTTGTTTCTTTTATGTTTTGTTCTTGTTGGGGTTTTTAATCTTGTATGCAGTGACATAGCTGAAGCTGTTTATCATCTTTAGGAGTTTCTTGTTAAACTTATTTGGGTCACTTATATATACTATCATATTATCTACAAATAGCAATATGTTGAGTATTACTTTTCCAATTTTTATCCTCTTGATGTCTTCCAATTGTCTTATTTCTCTAGGTAGAACTTTAAGGACAATTATAGGGAGAGAGTGAATAGGCTTGTGCATTTTCTGGCTTTAGTTGAATTGCTTTGTATTTCTCTCCATTTAATTTGATATTGGCACTAAGCTTGATGTAAATCACCTTTATTATGATTAGGTATGTCCCTCATAAACTGATCTCCCTAAGATTTTTAACATTAAGGAGACTATGTTCAAAATTGGTTAGTTATCAAATAGCTGATCATATGGGTTTTATCTTTCAGTTTATTTATATAGTGGATTACACTGACTGATTTTTGTATGTTGAACAATCCCTGCGTCTCTAGAATAAAGCCTACTAGATCATGGTGGATAATCTTTTTGGTAAATTCCTGGATTCAATTTGCAAGTATTATGTTGAGCATTTTTGCATCTATGATCATAAGGGAAATTCCTCTGCAATTCTCTTTGCTGAATCTTTGTGTAGTTTGGGTATCAGGGTAACTATGTGCTTATAAATTTAATTTGGCAATGTTCTTTCTGTTTTGAATTTTTTGTGGAATAATTTGAGGAATGTGGCCTTATACCTTGTAAAAGGGCTGGCTCAATTGTCCCTTCTTTAAATCAAAGCAGCTTCCCACATACTTCCCATGACACAGTTGCTTTTGAATTGTCCACACCCCTAGATATAAACCCCCTTGTAATCTCATGATAAGTTCATCTTTGTTGGACTTGTTTCTAGTGATGTTAGCGCACTGAGTATGGTTTGCCCTTGTTTCCCCAAGAAAACACAACATGTGCTAATCTTAAATAGTTACTTCTCTGGGGTTATAAAAACATGATTTCAAAGTCAGTTGTTGTAATTCTGCTTTGAAAACCCTGAGTTACTTATTTTGAGTAGCAGTCTTCTGTCTTTGGAGGAAAAAGCAGGTCTCCAAATGTTTACAGAACAGATTATGCAGAAATGTCATACCTGTCACCTAGCAGGTGGTCTTCTTTGTTGTTTACAGTGTATACTGAGTCAACACACTTCTCTTTATTCAGCCTTGGGCTTAGTGTTGTCCCTGTGGATGACTTTTCTGTTCTATGACATTAATGACTTCCCAGAACACTGTACCTTACTCTAACTAATGGTGGGACTCACAGTGGCCCAGATCACTGGAAATACAGAATTTCCACTGGATGCTATTTCCTAGGACTCATTAGGCTTAAACCATCCAAGCACAGGGATCTGCCTATTGCACTGACACTGCATTCTCTTGTGGTTGTTTTTAAATGTTGCTTCTAAACAATAGTGTGTTTAATTAACAGGATTTATATCGAGTCACACAGGCACTCTTTCATATTCGCACATTGAAGCATGTTTACTCAAAATAGACAACCTAATTACTTAAGAAAATTGGCTGCATTTGCAGAACTGGAGCACTGTAGGAAAAAGGAACTGAAATTATGAAATATAGAAGGATGGAAAAATGCCAAGTCCTTGTTATTTTTGTTCAGTTGCGTAAATGTTAATTAAGATATACAGTCCGTGAGTATTGTGTCGAATTCAGTACATGTGAATGGATGTCTCTTCACACTGGTTAAGAGGGAAGATTCATCTTTTCCTAGGTTATTTATTTTGGATTCATAAATTATGGAGTTTGCTGGTTTATGTTATCCAGCCTATCTCACTTTCTCCCACTCTTTGTAGAGAAGTAGAGTGTCCATATTTTCTTAATTCGTACACCCTTTCAGTAAGTCAATTAGACCCCTCTTTTACAAAGTGAAATGGTTGTGTTTAATGAGATCTTATATAATTTTCGTTCCATAATTTCAGTCCAACCGACTCCTAACCATACAGAGAGACCTATTCTACGTACCATGGTCTAGTATCTCTAAATTCAAACCTAGGGGTATTGGATGGATAAATAAACCAGATGTGGCCATTTGTGCCTATGATCCTAGGGTTAAGAGAATTAGGGTTAAAAGGATCAGGGACAAACAGCTGGGATCTCAAGGTCTTTCTGGTGGGAGATGCAGAACCCTTGCTCTGTAATAAATTAAAAAGAGTAGTAAAAGCCAAGGGGTTTGTGATGTCATTCTGTAGAAAGGGACTAGAGCACAAAGAAAAACAAAAATGGCTTATGCTGATTTGGCCAAGATTCTGGTATTTAAACTTCTGACTTCTTTTTCCCTTAGGTTGATTCTTTAGAGTTACAATCTTCATGTTCTTTTAACAAAGCTCCTTTACCACCATCTTCTCTCACATTCGTTCCAGATGCAAATCCTTATCTAATACATAATCTGGGGCTTTTTACTGCCCAGTTTTTGTTCATCTACTCAATTGTATAGCCGACATACAACAACTTCTAAACTGTCAGAGTTCTGGGAAAAGCAGGCACAAGCTACCGCATGTGAGAAAGAAGGGCAGAGCATCTCCTGCTTATCTATTGTTGTGACTGTTATATGCTCTCAGTGTACCTCCTACTGAAAATGAACAAGAGCTAGTTCTTTCTTAAGCTGACCAGGCAGTTTAAACCTGACACTCGAGGATCCACCAGCATCTTCCTCCTGATCTGGGTTGTTTTATCTTTCTCAGCACACTTCTGAACCCTATTCAGCTCTACTGCAGCCCATTTTACTTGCATTCATCCTGTAACCCAATAATGCATATGCAGCTGTATAGATATATGCACTGTGCTATGTCATGTGATATGAGACCTAGTTTTAGTAATTATGACTGGAATAAAAATAACTTGCATTCACCTCAGCAGGCTACCAATGAAAGTGGATTATATGACAAATGTTGTGACTGAAACTTTGGAACCTGCATATTTGTTACCTAACAAATTCTGACATGGTAGTAAAATACCCTACTGAGCTCACAACACATACTACATTACAAGTATACCATATAAATCTATACGTTGCAGTTTACTGGAATTAATCAACATAACCCCAGTGAATAAGAACTCTCAATATAATAAAGATAAAACATTAGATAAACTTCCTAGTATGTTTATAAGAGAACTTGTTAATTATGTCACCTGCTTTTCCCCGCTTTCTCTTTCCTATCACTTTCTAATCTGTTAAAGATTAAACAGACTTCTTGTCCTTCCAAATACTCAGATTTAGGCAACATAGACCAAGCTGTTGATTAGGATCTTTATTACTTTGTTTGCCATGAGTTATTTTTTAAAACAGATGTGGGATGAGAAGAATGTGGATACAAGTCTCAATCCCAACATCTAGGTAAATGCTGAGGCATTTCAATCTGTGCAATAATCACTTTTCCCCTTGGTGAAACAAAAATACCAAAAATGTAATAAAATACACTACTCAGAGGAAATACTTCTTCACCCTATGTAGATCCATGGTGGTTGCTTGGAAGAGGCCAGACAAACCTGTAAACTGTTCGGTCTCTCAGAGAAGGGTAACTTTCACTGAGGTTACTTTGGGTCTGCTGTAAGCAACCCCTCATCTATGTTCTATAAGTAACCTCAATAAACTCATTCATCCCCCAGGATGAACTATAATGGAATTCTAATTTGTTTTGTTTTAGGAGAACTTATGGGGATGGGTATATGGAGGAATAGTCGCAACCTAACTTCATAGCACTCTTATGAAGATTAACAATGTAGCACAATAGGAAGTACATGTTAAGTGCTCAATAAATAATTCTTTCCCCCTCATTTTTTCCACATTTCTCACCAGATTCATTGGGCTCACACACATTCACAGGATGGCCTACATGGTTTCTTATTCTAGGGTTCCATTTCTTTCACTTTTGCTATAAAGTGGCACATTTCATTTCTTATACCTTAGTATTCCACATGACCACACAGATAGTTACTAATTTGTATAAGTAGTAGCTTTGACTCCCTAATAAGTGAGAATAAGAGACATATGTAAAGTAGACTATCCTTCCAGAGCCCTTGTGTAACATTATATTTTCAGATATTGCTTACTTAACATTGGTAGATCACTTGCAGGGTCACAACTTAACCTACAATGTATGTGTAGCTCAACCAATGTAGCCTCTATTGCAGAGGAAATTAATCTGGTATATAAAATTGGTGCTGACCTCTGAGCCCGACAACCCCAGTTTGATCCGTGGGATACACAAGGAAGAATTCCACTAATTCTAAATGTAGACTGTGGCACATCCATACACATGCACATACTCATAGAAACACATAGACACAGGCATGTGTACAACCTGCACGCACACACACACATACACACACACACACACACACACACACACACACACACACCAGACCAATCAACAAATAAAATAATAATTTAAAAATCGAATTCTATAATTTGAAAACTGGAAATCTCAAGACATTCAAAATTTAAAGATACTTCAAAATTTTTGGAGGGTGTTGGTTTCTATAACCCCATTCAAAACACAATATTCATACAGCACTCGGATAAACTCTCAGTATATACTAAACAATCCTGGGCATCTTATTGGTAATCCTTGATGAAGTTACCACCTATCCCTGCATTGTGAGCATAGTCAAAATTGTGAACCACTTGAATTTAACATTGGATAAGATATTTTTGGCATTACAAACATATGTTGAAGTCTTTTCTATCTTTACTGATTCTAAAATCTTTGGGAATATATACCAAAGGTTTTAAGAGGGTGTTCCATAATCTTGGCGTCTTTTGGTATTTTCTAATTATTAGATGCAGACTATAAATTCTTCTTAGAAAAATTGTAGAAATGTTACATCATTTAGTGCATGATATCAATACAAAAATTTAAAATCTCTGTTATGTTAACAAAGTTATGCTTTTAACTTTGATATTACAGGTGAGATGTTATCTACCTAGACTTCCACTATAGAGTTACGATATCCTTTCTTAAAACTAGTGCATAATACTGGAGAAAGTATTATGTTAAACTCATATTCTTCCTCCAATACCAGTGGACTTATCATCTCTTCTGTATTTGATTATATTCTTTCCACTTTGATTTCAAAATATCTTCATGATTTATTTATCTATTTGTTTGTTTATGTGTGAATTGTATATCTTCATGTATGTATGGGTATGTGAAAGCCATTGGACATATATGGAGGTCATAGGACAAGTTTAATAACACAGGTCTCTCATTCCACCCTGTTAGTTCTATCCATTGAACTCAGAGCAAAGGCTTGTTAGCAAATGCCTTTATCCATTAAATTCTGTTGCTAACTCTTTTCTTTAGACAAAATGGGTAATATTAGTTTGCTGACACTGCTAAATATAATAATTAAATTGGCCATTTCTTTTTTAGTAGGATCCTGTGATGGCTTGAATGATATATCCCCATGGGTATCAGGCAACAATCACAATTGTTGCTACTGCTTGGAAAGAATTAGGAGTTGTGTATGCCTTTGCTGAAGTATTGTGTCACTGGGGGCACAGTTAGATGTGAGCTATAAAATTCCAACTCCAGATAGAAGAGATTATGTCCCTACTATATTCCTATGCCAAAAAATCCAAACTCTTATACATCAGTTCTCTTGTTCATGATGTTTCATCAAAGCAACAGAAAAGTAACTAAGACAGGGCCATTCAAATGAATGTTATAATAAACAACCCTGTGATAAACAAACTTGACATTCTTAGATTTTTTTGTTTGTTTGTTTGTTTTCAAGACAGGGTTTCTCTGTATAGCCCTGGCTGTCCTGGAACTCACTCTGTAGACCAGGCTGGCCTCGAACTCAGAAATCCGCCTGCTTCTGCCTCCCAAGTGCTGGGAAACCTGACATTCTTATCCTGGGGATAAATAAAACATTTTTTTCTATTTTTATTAGATATTTTCTTTATTTTAATTTCAAATGCTATCCTGAAAAAATATTTTTTATCTTGAGCATTTCATTACTATAGGAAATATTAGTATTCCTTGACATCTAATATGATCTTCCTTAGTCCCAGCATCACCCCTTTCTACAACAAACCTTTCTTAGTGTCCTAGGTGTGTCCCATTGCTGTGGGTATATAGTTGTGTTTTACAGTGTAGCCAAGATTAAAAATCTAAAATGCCCAGTTATTTTCATTTTTAATATAAACATTTATTTAAACTCAGCATACAAAGAGAGTAGCTCTAGAATTATTAAGGTGCACTACCATAAAAATTAGAGTAAATTATGGCTTGACATTGCTCTGTGTGTTTATTTTCACACAGATGGAACATGTTCATTACATTTCTCATTACTGTGACCAAATACCTGAAAAGAAAATTCAAGCGACAGGAGATGTTGGTGAGGATGTGGAGAAAGAGGAACACTCCTCCATTGCTGGTGGGATTGCAAGCTTGTACAATCACTCTGGAAGTCAATCTGGTGGTTGCTCAGAAAATTGAACATAGTACTACTGGAGGATACAGCAATAACTCTCCTGGTCATATACCCAGAAGTTGTTCCAACTGGTAATAAGAACAAATGCTCCACTATGTTCATAGAAGCTTATTTATAATAGCCAGAAGCTAGAAAGAACCCAGATGTCTCTCAACAGAGGAATGGGTACAGAAAATGTGGTACATTTACACAATGGAGTACTACTCTGCTATTAAAAACAATGAAGTTATGAAATTCTTGGGCAAATGGATGTATCACTAAGAAGATATCATCCTTAGTGAGGTAACCTAATCACAAAAGAAGTCACTAGATATGCACTCACTGATAAGGGCATATTAGCACAGAATCTTAGAATACCCAAGATATAATTTGCAAAATACAAGAAAATCAAAAGAAGACCAGTGTGGGAATACTTCATTCCTTCTTAGAATAGGGAACAGAAAACCCATGAAAGGAGTTACAGAGACAAAGTTTGGAACTAAGACAAAAGGATGGACTATCCAGTGGCTATCCCACCCAGGTATCCATTCCATAATTAGTAACTAAACCCAGACACTATTGCATATGCCAGCAAGAGTTTGCTGAAGGGACCCTGATATAGCTGTCTCGTATGAGGCTATGCCAGTGCCTGGCAAATACAGAAGTGGATGCTCACAGTCATCTATAGGATGGAACACAGGGCCCCCAATGGAGAAGCTAGAGAAAATACCCCAAGAGCTGAAGGGGTCTGCAAACCTATAAGAGGAACAACAGTATGAACTAACCAGAACCCCCAGAGCTTGTGTCTCTAGCTGCATATGTAGTAGAAGATGGTCTAGTCAGCCATCATTGGGAAGAGAGGCCTCTTCATCTTGCAAACTTTATATGCCCCAATACAGGGGAACGCCAGGGCCAAGAATTGGGAGTAGATAGGTAGGGGAACAGAGCGGGGGGAAGGTATAGGGAACTTTTGGAATAGCATTTGAAAAGCAAATTAAGAAAATATCTAAAATAAATAAATAAATAAATAAATAAATAAATAAATAAATAAATAAATAAGAAGCTACTTGAGGGAGGATTTGTTTCTTTTAGCAGAGGAGAAAATTGAAATAGGGACAAGCTCTACAGTTTCAAGTCTCATCACCAGCAACCCACTTTGTCCAGCTATGATTTACCTCCTCAAGCTTTCACAGTCTTTCTAAATAATGCTACCAGTGGCTTTCAATGAAGTATCTAAACATCTGAGCCTATGGTATGAAATACACAGTGAAGTGGAAAATCCTTAAGCATACTTCATCGACAAGAGTCTTCTTCATTTGGAGAGTGAGATGAGACTTTCCTTAGAAATAGTAGCTGAGCCACTTTTTTTTTTTTTTTGTATTGAGCAGAGAACAGCTAATCCACAGGCTCAGCTTTCTGATATTAATGATGAGTTGTTTGATGTCTTTCACTACAGTGACAGTTTCAGAGAAAGCCCTCTCTTGATGACTGAGAAGATACAACTGGGTTTAACTGCAAGCTTGTCCTCAGTTGAAAGCATTCTTTCTCTCTTGCCCATGGCTAAATAATTTCCTTGCTTCTTTAATGGTGTGTTTTCTCATTGTCTGTAGAGTAAGTGTAGAAAGAGTACATTAAGATAAAGACATATCTGTTTGGTATTAGTATTCCTATATCAGATTACTGGGTATTATAATTTGTAACTATCAATAACAAGAATTTGCATTTTGTGTATATAATTCATTAAATTGTAAATTATTATTTGTATATTTTAAATGCTTGATTGACATTATATATATATATATATATATATCAACAACTTTAACATTTATTTCAGAGTTTTCATCCTGTCATGCATCATACTGACTAAAAAGTTATAAGCCTTTCAGTGACCACACTGTTATGAAATCAATATGGATTTTGTTCTAAGCAAAAGAACTGATATAAAACCCAGTGTACCATACATGGGCATATGCTCAAAAGAGGCTGTATTACCTCTCTCAGACATCATTTGCTCATGCATGCTTATTGTGGCTTCATTTTCAATAACAGGGTAATGAAAGACGCCTAGATGCTTATTTGGAGTTGAATAGATAGTGAAAATATGCATACACAGTGAAATTTTATTCAGGACTTAAGAAAATGAAATTATTAAATTTAAAGAAATCCGATGGAGTAGGACATTTTTTAGGTACAGGCTATGAAACTATGGAAGGATCACCAAAGGGGGAATTGGGTGATGGAAAATTGTCAAGGTGAAATGGAACACAAGTGTTAGGACCATAGAAAAGATTTGTCTGAGAGGAAGGCTATAATGGTGTACATAGGAAGAAACAATGTAGGAGGGAGGGGAGCAAAAAAAAATTAATCTTGTTTGAAAATGGCATGATTAAACTTAATACATTACATGCTAATCAATTTGAAAAGTACCTGTAATAACTCAGACTTAAGGTGTGATGAAGGTTCCCTTGATACATCACCATCCTAAATGATATATCTAAGTTTTTCCTGCTAAGTTATTGAGAAATAAGGTTTTGGACACCAATATTCTTGACTTTTAATGTAGTTATTTTCTACAGATCAATACCTAACTCATTCAATTACTCCAGCTGCTGGAAGTCTGAAGACAAAGGGGATGGAGTTTGTGGAAAGGAATGTACTTCTCTCCTCTAGTGCAGATATGATATACCCTCTGTCTCACATCCTCCGATTACAGACTTGTTATTCCCACTTTGTCTCGTCTCTGGCTGCAAATACAATATCACTTGGATTCATTCTGTTGCAGGTATTAAACAATGAAGAGTGTGATCTCATATATTTTCCCATTACATAGAAGTAGCAGTTTATTGACAATGTAGAAACAAAGTGAAAGTGAATAAGCCTATTTTTTTCTTGTAACCAGACATATGTCATTATAAAACATATAGGAAACTCGTTTCTTCTTTAGTGCTGAGAATATCAGGATAAGAAAGTTATCCCAGTCTTTAGTATTCCCTTGATATATACTTTGAATGAATTACATTATTTTTAAAATTATGTGTATGTGTCTGTGTGTGAGTATGTGCATGTATGAGTGTAGGAATCTATGGAGGTCAAAAAAGGGTGACCAGTCTGTGGAGCTTGAGTTATAAGCAGTTGTGGACTACCAGATATAGGTGCTAAAGTGGAAACTTTAGTCCTCTGCAAGAGTAGCAAGTGCTCTTAAGCTCTGATCCATCTCTCTAGCCTCAAGGAAAAAAAATAGTTGGTTGAGATTCAAATTTTAGTTATTTTCCTTAGATGGAAATGATTATCACAGGAGTGCTATTCTTTCTATTTGGGATTATTAATACTTTATCTCAGTTAGCTTGCCTTTTGATCCAGTGAGGTTATCTAAATCACTGAGGATGTTAAAACTTTATAGCATGTCTAATTGCCATTAATATCCAATCTTCTAAAGTATTGAAAATGGTCCAGATAGCGGTCTTTGGAGTTTGGCAATTATTTTCAGTATCAAATGAGTTTTGTGTTATTTTAATTAAATCAGTTGAAATAATTGGAACTATACTGGGTTCCAAGTTTTGGGTAAAATATTTATAGTGGAAATTACAAAGAATGCCAACCTGTCACAATATAAAAGGCAGTGAGCAAACCCATAATCTCATAAAGTATACACAATAAGCAATATTAATATATAAATTCTAGCAGTAAGAAATGGTATCAGAAAATAATAATGGGGATTGTGATATAAATATGTAAAACTTATGCGAAGGGCTGGAGAGCTCTTTCAGGGTTTTAACACTGGCTTCATAGACATGAAAACCTTAATACAGATCCCAGCATACAATTAACAGTCATGTATCCCATATGCATAAAACCCCCAGCACCAAAGGGTGAAAATGAGCTTTCTGGGTCTTGATGGCTTCTAGTTTAGTGAAGAAAATGTAAGCACCAGGTCAAGGGAGAGATCCTGATTCAAAAGAACAGGAGCACAATGAAAGCTAGAAGAGGACAGTGGATGCTCACTGATGCCTCTGCATTGATATCCCACTTCTAGACTCTATATGCATGTACCTTCACACATACAAGCTCACATACATCAATACATAATAAAAATGTGATATTAATTATTTATAAAATAAAGAATATATATAGGTAAAATTTAGAAAAAAATGTAAATACTTAAATGAATTAATCTTAAATGTTAAGTGAAAAGTCCATTACTATACCTATGCCCTTGTCTGTCTGTCTGTCTGTCTGTTTACAAGGGAACTGACTCCTAGTCTCTCAGTGTGATCCATAATTCTAATGGATCTAGAAAATTACTATCTCCTAAAGGTGTCAGAGCTATGGTAATACTGAAGCACAACACAGCAAAGAAATTTTATGACTAGTGAAGGTAAGGTAGACTTGTGTCTGACAGAGGCACAGAAGAAAATATAAACCCTGAAATTGCATGTATTTGCTAGATTTAAGATGTATGCACTTTATTTCTACCTTTTTTGACTTTGGCAGCCAGGTGTAAAACTCAATGACATAATTTAAAAAGTGTAAATGCACATAGCTAACCCACTACATATAATCTGGAAGAATTTCTAGGAGATACACGGAGGCAAAAAGACATGAATATGAGAGACGGACCACTAGTGCTGTGGTAACATTTCCCAGGAACATCCGAGGGAAATTCCATCCCCTAAACCTTTACAGTAAATCAAGGCCCAGTTTTGTTACATCAATAAATTCAAGAGTAGGACTGAGAGATTACAGGAGCTTGGGTAACCCTCAAACAGCTGCATTTGCCCAAAGTCCCCACCTATCTTGGAGAAAGACTTCATAGAAGCTACATTATGATGCCTGATTTTAATAAACATTCCACTTCATATTTTACGTTTTCAAAGACAATTGAAGCTGGGAGTGGGATGTTCTCAAGAGAGGGTCTCCTGGCTCTTCCAAGGAATTATAATAGTCCCATTCCATTCTTAAAGACCCACCTACCAGTGCACTGTTCTTTTATGGCTGTCCTGAAGATAGGGCACAGTTTTATGTGGCACCTTCTTTTTACATAAGGAAAAAGTGCCTTAAAACAGCCAAGTAAACATAGAGAAAAAGGAAGTCACACTGCTATTCACAAGCTTAAATAAAAATTTTTTTAAATAGTAATTACTTTTCTTAAAATTTACTATTGATGAAGTGATGTAAAATAACTCTTTTCTTTTCTTTTTCTACTGTTGTGGATAAAAATACACCAGGATGTGGAAGGAAAGTAAGTCTGAATGCTGGGAACCTTGATTTATGTGGAAAAACACAAAGAAGGTGATTAACATAAGGCATTGCTTAGAAGTAGCAAATTTTAAATACACATTGAAATTTCAAGTGCAGCCATTTGAAAAATATTAATGGGATGTCAGAGTTTCAAACCATTGGAGGAAAAGAAAAAGTTGAAGAAATCTGCATGAATTCAAAAGGAATGGAAGTTTTTATAAAAATTATTTTATCTTTCAATTGTGTATGTGTCTATGCATATGCATACGCAAGTGCCTGCAGAGGCCAGAAGAGGGCATGAGAATCCCAGCGCTGGACTTCTGGGCGGAGGTGAACCACCTTAGTGGATACTGAGTATTGAGCTCAGTTCCTCTGGATGAGCACCAAGTGAAACTGACTGCTCAGCTGTCTCTCCAGACCTTGATTTTGAAAAGCAGAGAATTTAAATGTATAAGGCATGAAGCAAATTGTCAGAACAGAATCTAAACATCACACCAAACACAAACAATAGTATTTAACCACTTAGATAATCATGTTTTGGTTCCCTCTTAAAAAATAATGTTTTGTTTTGTTTTATGCCTATTTAAAAGTGTTGCACTAAGAAAGTGGAAGACGTTACAGTGGAGAAAACCTTACTTATATGTGTGAAAAACAGACAAGTTAATATACTACTGCCAGAGGAAAGGGAATAAGTGAGGGTATTTAATGGAGCAGATGGTGGTTTTCGTCATGAGCACGAAAGTCCATGTTCTTTCAAGATGCTTTCTAGTTTATTTGATAAAAGGATATGCAATAAACAAAGTTGTTGCTAAAAGGGAGAAGAGAAGAGCTGAGGAAGTGCAGAGGGTGGTGGATGTCTGAAAGTGAGATAGTCTAAGTGTTCAGAAGCTGATTAGTTTACTCTGTTGATTTAAAAAATAAAAAACCAAGAAATGCAAGGTCACAGTACTCAGGGACGTTTGTGTTTGTGTATGTGTGTGTGTGTGTGTGTGTGTGTGTGTGTACATATGCATATGTACATGCATATATGTATGTGAAAATTACACAAAAAGAGAATCCTCCAATGTTGGGGAGATCTACTTCTACAATCAGAGTTTTACTGAAGAAATTAGAAGCCGTATTTGTGATTATTTGTCCTTAAGAATTAGCTAGTTTGTGCTGTTGCAAACAGTTGGATAAAGTGGAGAAACAGAGGTTGATCCCTTTCCACCTGGCCTAAATGGGAGATTAAAAATCCTCACTGAACATTTCCCTCTAGCAAGAGAATTCCAATTCAGTCTTTGTTGTAGAGAAGAAGAATCAGGAAGTCTACCACCTTACATGTTGAAATGAAAATTACAGTAGTCTATAGTCTACCTAGTCTTCCCTGTGTGCTTACATGAAGGTCTTTGATTCCTAGTACTTCAGCATCTGGGATGAGGGTTCAGCTGGTAGCATTTTTCTTTGGAACTGACTGGGAGGGAAGCAAATGTGGATATCACATGAACAAGCTGCTTAAACAGCTCACCTGTAGGTCAGGACTAAAATCCAATCAGGAGAAACAAATTTTAAAGTTGCTAATATAGAGGAGTTATTAAAGACACATGGCTGGATTATATTTGCTAAGTGGATACAGATAAATGAAAAACAACCTAAAGACCTGAGAACTCAGACTGTGGGACTCAGTAGTGTTAGAGAAGGAGAGAATATAGTGAAGGAAATATGACATGTGAGCTCAGGAAATGATGGGGAATCATGAGTATGCTCACTATTGAGACACAAGATTGGAATGTAGTGTAAGGGCAGGGGCACAGGAGCTGCAGATAAATGGATCTGGATGAAAGCAGAACAGATGGTTGTGTTTAGTCCTTAACAGGCATTGCTAGTTACTTTAGGAGAGCTTTCATGGAGTATCAAGTACTATCAGTTGGCCCAAAGTAGGCTAAAAGAAAGAAACCTGCTAGAATAAGTAAGATTTCTCAAGTAATTTTAGCAGTTATGGTATAAATGAAAATCCAACAGGTTTTCCTACAGACAGGGGAATCCTGAATAGCAGTTTTTGTTGTTGTTTTTTTTTTGTTTTTTGTTTTTGTTTTTGTTTTTCCAGAAACAGCAATAGGATTTAACATTGTTGTGAATGGTTCCATGTATGTCTGAAAAGTATGAATGCCACAGGGGCAAAAACTGATGGAAAAATGTACTTCACAGCACTAGTAAAAATAGAACCTATTACCATATATAATGAAGTGTCTTTGGGTAAAAGTATGGATTCCTTGTTTATAGTGTTCCAGAGATAGGTGATAGTTGACAGACAGATGACAAAGAGATGATGGGTGATAACTAGAGAAATAACAGACAGATAAAAAGATAGATAACAGAGCAGGGTGATAAATCTATAGAGAGATAATGGAGATACAGTTGGTAAGGTGATGATGAACAGTGATTGACCTGATATATTAGATAGGGTAATATACATAAATGTGTGTATATGTATTTATACATATTGTACTTAACCAGAAATATGTATGTAAATCACAAATTCCATTGAGTTGTAAAAGCTGTGGCAGTTTCTATATTATTTCTTTTACCTGCTATATTGTTTTTCAGTAGAAGTAAAATAGATAATCAGCTAAGTGCATGGATATAGGAGGTTCATAAAAGGATGGTGGCCAAAAGAAGATGGAAGATGACTATGTCAACTTCAAAGGCTTGAGTAGTGGGCTGGACAGGGGTAAACATGGGCACCTTACCTGGGTCACTGATACAAACAATTCTTATTCTTGTGAAACTCATCTGAAGAAACTATTTCTCAAGTCATTCTCTGTCTTGACTCCTTGAAGTATTCACCAGGCAAGAGAATGTGATATCCTGGATCAGAATCACTGTTGAGAAGCAGGCTTCTCCAGGTATCAGAAATCTCTCGGTGAACTGATAGCAGCTGACTGGTCTAGGTGCTGTAGGGTTTCTCATAGCACCCCAGCTACTGCTGCCTCTACCACCATTGAGGGATGAAGAGCCAGATGGAAGGGAGTATAAATGAGGAGGTCTAAGAATGTCCATCTTGTTAGTAATCAGTGAAATAAAAATTATTTTTTACTATGCTTACTAGAAGAAATGCTTATATATGGTAAAGATGTGAGACAATATGTTTTCTCATTCAATTTTGAGCACCACTGAATAATCACCCTTTCAACAATACTGTAGTTTGCGTCAGTATTTGAATTGAAGCCATAAATTTGGCTGTATATCAACGATATAAAAAGAATGACTTATTATGAATGACTACTCATAGCATATATAGAAAGGGACATTTAAAATGGCTCATTGGGGTTTTTGGTGACCTATCAAACGTTTGGCATAGATGTCAGAGCCGAACCTTAAAGCCTAGTTATCCATCAAAGACTGAGAAAAACAGGTGGTGCACTCCAAATGGGCAATGGACCATTTGAATGAAGGTGTTGCTTGCATGCTCTGTTTATAAGTTTAAAATGGTAACAATGATGGTTCAGTGCTCTGGAATTAATCACAATGGACATTTCCATTATCTTGTGGGACTAGTCTGAAACCAGTGACAGCTGTGTGTAGAGGGCCATGGAGCTCAGAGGTCTGATCCACAGCAGAACAAAACCACAAAGTAAAGCAAAATGAGTCAGACAAAAGTGGGGATGTGTGTGTGTGTGTGTGTGTGTGTGTGTGTATGCATATACATATATTTGCTTTATTCTTCTCCAGATTTCATGTCAATGGCTCTTCAGTAAAACTAGGCCAAAGCTATAGGCTTGCAAAAGGTGCTAGAGACTCTGAGCTACTTCAGAGTCAATCAAGTAGCCAGTTGAACTCAGTGTATGAAGGCCAGAGCAAGTAGGGGAAAGTCAAGACAGGCTCTAGAGAGATCAGTGAAGGATATGGCATGAGGCACAGACCTTAGCACAACAACATGATTATATGAAGGCCCCAGCAGCTGCCAAAATGGGAGCAAAGTCTTAATCCATAAAAGATATACTCTATAGTTCCAGGATCCAGGACAGTCCCTAAGTGTACTAACATTCCTTTTTGTCTTCTGTGGTTTAAGTGAGTGAAGCAGGATTTAGTTTTTGTGCACAAAAGACAAAGAACAGGAAGGGTCTCAGTTCCATGACTTGGGTAACTTTCCCACACAGCTGCATGCAAGCAATACAGACTTTCTACGAGGCTTTTAAGAGGCTTGAACATAGTAATCTTTCTCTTTCTTTTGGCTGTTGGAAGTGTCCACACAAGACAGGAGGTTTTGCTCTTCTAGAAGACAACTACTGCTGAGAAGCAGGCTTGTTTGGGAGTCACCATCTCTTGATGAACTAGTCCTAGCTACCTAGTTTAGGTGATGGTGTGTTTCTCGTGGCAAGCTAGCTGTGTTCCCTGGAGGAATTACCTCCTAAAGCTATAGCTACAAAGTGTTTCCTCTAATATGACCAAATTGAAAAAAAAAAAAAAAGTTCAGTGCTGTACTGGCTAATTTTGTGTCAACTTGACACAGCTGGAGTTATCATAGAGAAACAAGCTTCAGTTGAGGAAATGCCTCCATGAGATCCAGCTGTAAGGCATTTTCTCAATTAGTGATCAAGGGGGAAAGGCCCCTTGTGGGTAGAAGTATCTCTGGGCTGGAAGTCTTGGATTCTATAAGAGAGCAAGCTGAGCAAGCCAGGGGAAGCAAGCCAGTAAGAACATCCCCTCCATGGCTTCTGCATCAGCTCCTGCTTCCCGACTTGCTTCAGTTCCAGTCCTGACTTCCTTGGTGGTGAACAGCAGTATGGAAGTGTAAGCTGAATAAACCCTTTCTTCCCCAACTTGCTTCTTGGTCATGACGTTTGTCCAGGAATAGAAACCCTGACTAAGACAAGTGTCTCCAACCTAATAGTACACATGAAACATAAAATAACTAAATCCTTAAAATACCCAGAAATATGCACAGTAAATAACTGTTCATTGAGTGGTGGGTAATGAAAAATGCAGAGACAAGCAGAGGGAGGTTTGTCTGCATTTTAAACCTTAATGAACATGTATTTATCTGTAATTGTTAAAAGTTTAGGTCAATAAAGAAGGTTTAAAAATCATGTTCAGCTGCCAAGCAGGGATAAAACTAGAGCAATGAGTTTTTTTTTTTCTGTGATATCAAATAATTCCTTATTAGCATATATAATAAGAAATTACAACAAATTTTGGTGGTTGGCAGAAGTAATTTTCTCTTCCTTGCCAACAGAAAATAATCATTTAGGTATAAGAAGCATCAGGATTTTTTTTTTCAAATATTCACAGTGACTTAACAATATTCTATAAATGAGAAAGAGTGACTCCATCCTTCTGTCCTGAGGAAGCCTATACATTGCCACCTGGTAATTAAATCACTTTCCAAAAGTAGGAAGTAAGCATGAAAGTGAAATTGCTGGCCTTCATACTCTGTGATCGACAAGCCTCAAAGAAATCTGAGAAAACAATTTGGTTTGGATTTGAGAGAACACCCCCCCCCCCAACAAGCCAAGCCTATGCTTTCCAAATGTGAGATTAGGTAGCCCAGGATACATAGGTGAAGTCACGGTGGGAAGAGGGGAGCTAAAGCTACATCGCATGCTCCTAATGAACACAGTGCTACTGTATTTCTGACAATACGGACTAAGATCCAGGATGGAAGCCAGCCAAGCCACTGCTGCTCTACTAACCGTTCATATCCATACCATTCCCAAGCCCAGGCTGGGCTACAGCTGCGCCATGGGAGAGAGGAGGAGCCGTGGCCAAGCAGACTCTGAGGTGTGAAAAGTCATACTGTAGAAAGAGGTGCATCTTTGCAGTAAGTGCTGCTACTTACTCAGAGATGACTCATTTGTTTAAATGTACCTGTATTTGTACTATGTTGTCTGATAATTTGTTAGGAGATCATTTCCTATGTTGTTTGGTCCTAAATACTTAGTAGGGAGAGCCCCCTCCCCCATCTTTGGATTTGAGGCTTGTGAAAAAGACTATTGAGACAACAAGAGTCTGGTGAACTGGGGAACTTCAGGATCTTCTAGCTGATAGCATTAAAATCACACTTAAGAAAGCTGTGCTGGGCGGTGGTGGCGCAAGCCTTTAATCCCAGCACCTGGGAGGCAGAGGCAGGCAGATTTCTGAGTTCAAAGTCAGCCTGGTCTACAGAGTGAGTTCCAGGACAGCCAGGGCTCCACAAAAAAACCCTGTCTTGAAAAACCAAAAAAAAAAAAAAAAAAAAAAAGCCAGACTGCTAAGTTTCTAGACACATGATATTGGCATAGAAGTCTTAGATAGTATTCAGCCAGCTTTAAATATATTTTTTAAAGTTGTTATTAGCTTAAACTAATGATATGTGATAGTGAGTTTCATTATGATCTTTTAGTACATTTGTGTAATGTATGTCGGTCACATTCACCTTTTACCTTTTCTGTCCCTTTCCAAATTCTATTGAGCCCCATTCTCTCTCAAGTAACCTTTCTACTTTAATGCCTTTTGCATTTCCTTTTGTGAATCAATGGTTTTAATGGAGTTACCTATAGGAGCATGGGATCTTACCAGAGGTTATAACATACATCCCTCCTTTCTCTAGGGACCATTAACTACCTCAGGCAAGGGAGGAACCTTAAAAGATCCTCCCCAACTTCTAAAAGAAAGTGGAGACGCTCAATCTTGTGCACAACTTCTGTGGGTAATTGCAGCTGCTGTGATTTCAAGGTACAAATATCTTGTGTCTGTACTTTAGGGTAACAAGCAACTGTCCATGATTTATTGTTAGTTTTTAGAGGGCGTAATTTATATTGTCTCATGATGTATGCTTGTGTATCCAGATGGAAAATGCCAGAACTTATCACAGGGGAGACTAGGAAAGCCCAAGGCTGATATTATTCCCTTTACCCATTTAGGCTTATTTCTCTTTCCTTGATCACTTGGATCCCGTCTGAAAGCAGTGGACACTGGTATGCACTGCTATGTGGAAGCAGGTGCTGGGCACTGTGCTGTGAAATGATGTGATTTGAAGCCGTGAGCATGAACTTGAAACTGAGATATAAAGGGAGCCAGGGAATCACAGGCTGCTTGTTTTTTATTTATTTTTATTTTTCAAATGGGCATATAAGATCTTATATCTCATGATATTTTGAAAGTCACGGGGAACCTTGCATATCCATGTTTGTAGCATTTGTATGTAAGGAGATGCAACTAGCACAGATGCCCATTAGAGAATGGATAATAAAAATGCGTAACATAATCACAGTGGAATTTCACTTGGCTGACAAGAAAAATGAAATCATGACATTTGCAGGAAAATGGTTAGATCTGGGAAGTATAGTGGTAAGCAAGGTCACACTCAAACTCAAAAAGACAAATGTCACATATTCTCCTTTGTATGCAGGCCCTGGCCTATAATGTACCAATATAAACAGGTAGGGCATGGATAGAGATGGAAAACTAGACAGGAGGTGCAGAGCAGGTTATGTTTGCTTGGTTAGATCATTATGGAGGTCAATATGGAGGGCCTTTCCAGGATCCTGGATTGTATGACTTGAAAGGTCTATGCCAGGAAGTGAGCATGTCACCCTGAGCCTGGGGGCGAGGCTCCACATTTCCATTTTACATTCACATTGAAACAAAGTATTGCTAATTCCCTTACCCCTTCTTAAGTGTCTGGGCAGGGCAGATGGCTTACTGGTTAAAAGTACCTGCTAATATGTGTGCTGGTTTGGTGACCAGCACCTATACTAGGGAGATCACAAATATCTGTAACTCCATCTCCAGGGGATCTGACGCCCTTTTGGGGTCTATATAGGAACAGACTCAGACACAGAAACAAAAAGTAAATAGAGCTTTAGGAAAAAAAAAACTGCATCAGTTACTATATAATGTCTTTTATCACATTAGGCTTCCTGTTAGTTACATAGTTGTTTGTTTGTTTGTTTTGTTTTGTTTTGTTTTTATCTTGATTCAGAAACCCTTAAGACAATTCTGTACATAAGCAAAACAAACAAACTTCAAAGTCCTTCATTTAGCATGCCAGTTCTGGCCTTTGAAAACTTGGTATTACTACTTATTTATTTGTTTTTTTCTAATTTGATTTTCTACTACCAACCACACCAAATCACTCCCAGTATCCCCTTCCCATGCTTATGGTCTTCTATCCTTTAACTCTAATGAAAAGTTTTAATGTGTTAATTATAGATTTCTATAGCCTAATGATGATGACTTGTGAAATTTATTGGAAATGTAGAACAATCACATAAGGTATCGAGGTTCAGAGAAAAGTGAATGTTCATGGGAAAAACAGCAACCAAAGTGATTTATCTGAACCAAGCTGCCGAGGAAGAGAAAAGGAGAGAGAGAACACATGGTGTGTGAGCTGTGTAAGCAGAGAGCAGGCCCTGCAGGTAGAGACAGCAGGCAGCTTTCTATGCTTGGTTTGTTTCTCCCCTGCCAGCTTGGCCTTTACCCGGCTTGTCTTTTCACTTTAGAGCTCTGAAAGGTAATGGAATGCATTCACCATGAGAGAAGGGGAGGATGTTTGGAGGGAAGAATGGAGAATGAGAAACAGGATCTAAGCATATTGACCTACAGGTATGAAAATATTAAAATGAGATGTTTGATTTCTTTCTTAAATGTTTAAAGTGTGTGTGTGTGTGTGTGTGTGTGTGTGTGTGTGTGTGTGTGTGTGCACATGTGAATGACATGTCTTTGGAGGCCAGAAGAATGTGTTGAATTCCCTGGTGCAGGATTTTCGGATACCCAGTATGGTGCTAGGAGCCAAATTCTGGTCCATTGCAAGAGCAGTGTGTGTGTGTTAATCTCTGAGCCATTTCTCTAGCCCCAGAGATCCCTTATTTCAATACTAACATTTAATTTAAAAACCTATACGGGGAAATGCTATTAATGTACTGGAGAAGTATAGGAATTCTTCAGCATAAAGGGTTTTCCTGTGTTTTAGGGATTCTTAGATTTAAGTGAATCAATGATTTATAGCTATTCAATTATGTTTATGTGTAACTATTGGGTAAAATAATACCTCACATTTTTGTGAATCTTTAATGTATCATTGTTCCACTTGACACAAATAAATGGGTTTTGTAGAATTGCTTCCATCTTCCCTATCCCCTATAGCTTATTAGCATTGCTACCAACCAGGGTTGCTAATACTGTTATGTAACAAATTCAGATTCCATCCATTTATGAGGCCTCACCTCTGCATCTCTAGCTAGACATCTGCTTGTAGTGGAGGCACAAGGCAACTACAGCAGATCAATGGATTAATACAAAAGCAATAGGCAACCCTGGGATCCTAACACACTTCCTGTGTGGCTACATCTGAGCAGCAGTCCCTGGGAAATTTTTCTTTCTTTAAATGTCTCTAGGTATATGTGTGCATGTTCATGTGTGTGGCATGTTCATGTGTGTGTGTGTGTCTTTGTATGTGTGCATGGGCATGCATTCCACTATACAACATTTAATTGTGAAGATTTACTTAGTGTTATTTGTGTCTGTGTATGGACTTATGCACTTGAGCACAGGTGGCTGTGAAGACGGTAGGAGTCAGACCTGCTGAAGCTGAAGTTACTGACAATTGTATTCCATCTATGGTGAGTGCTGGAATTTAACTTGGATTTACTGTAAGAGCAGTATACAGTCTTAACCACTGAGTCATCTCCAGCCCCCACAAAACATTTTTGAGAGATGACAGCCCTGCTCTTTATTAGCTTAAGGCTGTTAGAAGGTGCTGTGTAGAATCTTCCAGTTACTGATGTCAAAGGAAAACTCGGAGAATTTTTTTCACAGCTTTCATGTGCAAAGACCTTGAAATCTGTCAACGAAATAAGAAAGCAGCAGAAGCAAGTGGACATTAATGACTTTTCCTGGCCGGAGACTGCAGAGTGAAAAGGAATCGGGAGATGGGTAGCACTGGGGTCACAGCCTACACCTGCTTCCCTGGAAAGAAGCCATAGGAGCCAGAAGCCAAGAGGGAAAATTAAATGGTAATTTTGATTAATGGCTAGCAGCTAAGTGTGGACAAGCAGTAGGGTAGAGGTTAAAAGACCCCCATACTGCGTGGCTTTCCTATGTTTGAAACCCATTGGGTTCTCATAGTTACTTGCCGAGGAAGCTTCCTTCTTCATTCCAGCAAGGAAAGGGTCACAGCCTGTTTTGAAAAGGACCCAATGACTGCGGCTGCCAGAGATCCATCCCACAATCAGCCACCAAACATAGACACTATAGCAGATGCCAGCAAGATAGTGCTGAAAGGGCCCGGATATAGCTGTCTCGTGGGAGACTATACCAGTGCCTGGCAAACATGGAGGAGGATGCTCACAGTCAGCTATTAGATGGAACACAGGGTTCCCAAGGAAGGAGCTAGAGAAAGTACCCAAGGAGCTGAAGGGGTCTTCAACCCTATAGGTGGAAGAATAACATGAACTAACTAGTACCCCCTGAGCTCATGTCTCTAGCTGCATATATAGAAGAGGATGGCCTAGTTGGCCATCATTGGGAAGAGAGGCCCCTTGGTCATGCAGACTTTATATGCCCCAGTACAGGGGAACGCCAGGGCCAAGATGTGGGAGTGGGTGGGTAGGGGAACAGGGCCGGGAGGGGGGAGGGTATAGGGAACTTTCTGGATAACACTTGAAATATAAATGAAGAAAATATCTAATAAAAGTTGGAAAAAAAAAGAAAGAAAAGGCCTGAAGCAACGGTTGTCATAGACTAGAGGAGGCAGACTTCATCACTACTCTTTTTTAGGTAAAGGAGGGTAATAGCTCAATTAAGCCAATTCTTGACTTGCAATGTTGGTGATGAGGGTAGAGGCTGCTAGGCGCTGATTCAAGATGCGGTCTGTGTTGGACCCACTTGGAGGTTAAAACTGTATGATGACAATCCTCACTCATGCACACACACACTGTCTTCACATCTTTGGCTCCAGTGCAGTAATGGGGAGTACAGACAACAGCTGCAAGGCAGGGACCTCCTCTGCAGTAGAATTCTTAAAGAAGTTCATGGCCAATGGGAGAGGAAATGTGGGCAACAGGGGAGCTTCTGCTTTGTACCCAGATTTAATGCCCAGGGAAAGGTAAGCCTGGCTCTCCTTCTCACTCCAAGAAAATAAATCCTCACAACAAAGACTTGTTTATTCTATTCCTTTTTAGCCAATTCAGTACTTTATTATTATTATTATTATTATTATTATTATTATTTTAATTTTAGAGAGTGGGCTTGTCTTAGTCAGGGTTTCTATTCCTGGACAAAACATCATGACCAAGAAGCAGTTGGGGAGGAAAGGGTTTATTCAGCTTACACTTCCACATTGCTGTTCATCACTGAAGGAAGTCATGACTAGAACTCAAGCAGGTCAGGAAGCAGGAGCTGATGCAGAGGCCATGGAGGTATGTTCTTTACTGGCTTGCTTCCCTTGGCTTACTCAGCCTGCTTTCTTATAGAACCAAGACTACCAGCCAAGGGATGGCACCACCCACAAGGGTACCTCCCTCCATGATCACTAATTGAGAAAATGTCTTACAGCTGGATCTCATGGAGGCATTTCCCCAACTGAAGCTCCTTTCTCTGTGATAACTCCAGCCTGTGTCACGTTGACACACAAAACCAGCCAGTATAGTGCTTTATGTATCCCAGGTTGCCTTGAACGTCATGATATTTCTCCCTTCTTAAGTGCTGATACCAGATGCCTGTCCCAGCCTGACCAGTCATTGCAATGCTAGGGATAGAACCTCAGCTTCATGAATGCTAAGCAATCTCTGAACACAACTCAACCACATGCCTAGCTCCAATGTCTGAATTTCTTTTATTAGATATTTTCTTTATTTACATTTCAAATGCTATCCCAAAAGTTCCCTATACTCCCCCACCCTGCTCCCCTACCTACCCTTTCCCACTTCTTGGCCCAGGTGTTCCCTTGTTCTGGAGCATATAAAGTCTGCAAGACCAAGGGGCCTCTCTTCCCAATGATGGCCAAATAGGCCATCTTCTGCTACATATGGATCTAGAGACACAAGCTCTGGGGATACTGGTTAGTTCATATTGTTGTTCTACCTAAAGGGTTGCAGACCCCTTCAGCTCCTTGGGTACTTTCTCTAGCTCCTCAATTGGGGCCCCTGTGTGCCATTCCTATAGATGACTATGAGCATCTGCTTCTGTATTTGCCAGGAACTGGCATAGTCTCACTCAAGATAGCTATATCAGGGTCCTTTCAGCAAAATCTTGCTGGCATATGCAATAGTGTCTGGGTTTAGTGGCTGATTTTGCGATGGATACCCGGGTGGGGTAGTCTCTGCATGGTCCATCCTTTTGTCTTAGTTCCAAATTTTGTCTCTGTAATTCCTTTCATGGGTGTTTTGTTCTCTATTCTAAGGAGGAGTGAAGTATCCACACTTTGGTCTTCGATCTTCTTGATTTTCTTGTGTTTTGCAAATTGTATCTTGGGTATTCTAAGTTTCTGGGCTAATATCCACTGATCAGTGAGTGCATATCAAGTGACTTCTTTTGTGATTGGGTTACTTCACTAAGGATGATATCCTCCAGATACATCCATATACCCAAGAATTTCATAAATTCATTGTTTTTAATAGCAGAGTAGTACTCCGTTGTGTAAATGTACCACATTTTCTGTATCCATTCCTCTGTTGAGGGACATCTGGGTTCTTTCCAGCTTCTGGCTATTATAAATAAGGCTGCTATGAACATAGTGGAGCATGTGTTCTTATTACCAGTTGGAACATCATCTGGGATTATGCCCAGGAGAGGTATTGCTGGATCATCTAGTAGTACTATGTCCAATTTTCTGAGGAACCTCCAGACTTATTTCCAGACTGGTTAACAAAGATAACCAAAATGCAAAATGTATAAACCACCAAAACCAATTATAGTATTTCCGAGCCAGTATCAAAAGTAAACATTAAAAAATGAAAAGAACTTTCCATATGATCAGGCAGTAATTGAATTTACTTTAAGAGACCTTTTTTGAAAAAAAAATCATACAAAAATATGTAGGCAGTGCTTTCAGAGACCTAGAAATCCTTAAGAAAGAGATACAAGGACAGAATTTATTTTTTAAATAATGAAATGTAAATAAAGAATGCCTTGTGTTTCATCAGAGGTCAGATTCAGCAATATTGAAGCTGGGTAAATAGGAAGTTTCCAAGAGTCATAAGGAAACTGCATGGTGACCAGCATATAAGGCATTAAAACACCAACAGAGCAAAGACATGAAGCAGAAGAAATGTCTGACCTTTTCCTGTCAAGACCATCCCCAAGTTAACTGCAGACACCGAATCACAGACATAGGACACTTAGAGAGCTAACAGTCTGAGTCATAAACAAATGCCAACCATAACAGCCACAAAAGGAGCCTCTTATATTTAACAAATCAGTCCATCAAGGAGCCAGCCAGATGGTTCAGTGAGTAGAAGACACCTGATCCAGAACCTGGCCCCTGGGTTGGATCCCCATGTCCGTGTGTTAGACTCCCATAACTTGTCCTCTCCACAGGTATGTATGTAGTGGTATGGGAACACACAAATAAAGCTGAAACAGAAAGCTGAAATATATTAAATCTAAGGGAAGTAAAATAACGTTGTCATCATCTCGCCTTCATAATAATGTTTTATATTTGTATCAAATAGTATATATACATATACATATATATATATGTGTGTGTTTGATATATATATATATATATATATATATATATATATATATATATACACACACATATACATGTATATACATCTACATATATCAAGCACATCAGCCCAAGTGTAAAGAAATGCTAAACACTTCATACAGTCAAATAATAAAGGGCAGAACCTGCAAGTTACAGTATAGAAAACTATCAAAACCAGAAGAATTTGGAAAATATTTACTTCTTATTAATAAAAAAGGCAGCTATCATGAGTAGTGAGCACTAACATTTTTATGGAGTAGCCACAGCATGTGCTCAAGTGAGATAAATGGCAGCCATGCCAACAGGTGGTTTTGTTGGTTTGGTTTTTCTCCGTTCCTCACAGATATTTCTGTTTGACCTTGCTTACTTCTGAATTTAAAAAAAACCTATGAATATTTACTAGACATGAGTGAGGTAAGTCTGAGCCCAAGAGAAGCCTGTTCTCTAAGGGTCTTTCTGGTAGCCAGGCTTCCCCTCCCTGGTACGGCTTCCAGGACATGAGGGAGCAATTTGTTTATAAGAGGCATCCCTGCTTGGCACTGAAATATCTGTGTGTTATCTGAAGATAGAATGATTATAAAAGTGTCTGCTATCAGTAATAGAATAACCAGGGAGACCCTTTAAAATAGAAATAAAATTGGTTGGGGCTGGAGAGATGGCTCAGAAGTTAATAGTGCTTTCTATACTTTCAAAGGACCCAGGTTCAAATCCCTGCATCCAGATGGTGGCTCACAGCTGTCTTTACTTCCAATCCCAGGGTATCAGGGATACCTCCTTCTGGTCTTCCTGGCCTCTATATGCCCTGGCACACAGACCTACATGCAGGTACAGCGTCGAAATCCTTTTTTGAAAGTAGAGATATAATTGATTAATAGATTGTCCTTTCCAGTCTCAGAACTTTCCATAGCTGTGTGAAGGACCACCATATTGATTTCCACAGACAATAATAAGAACTACAGGGCACACAGGTAGTGACTCCATGATGGGATGCTGGGTGATGAAAGCAGAAATTTGGGAAGGAGGGATAGCAAGATGGATCAGTGGGTAAAGGTGCTTGTCGCCCAGACTCATGGCCCGAGTTAAATCCCTGGCACGCACAGAAAACAGAAGGATTATTTTCTAAAAGTCCTCTGACCTTGAGAGGAGTGAAAGCATACATGAATATTCACATTCATGGTTGTAAAATAATATTTTAGAACTGCAGAAAATGAAACAAACAAAAATTCAAATAGAAAGAAAAGAAAATGGCAAGAAGAGAGGAGAAACAAGGTCACAAAGCCATTCTGTGCCACCATTTGACCTACCTTGCTTTGGCTTACACAGGAGTTATGGTATGAGCATAGGCTGAGATACCCAAGTGTGGCAACTCAAAAATGTATTGCCACAGATGGGTGTTATAGCCTTACAGGTTAGCCCCACAGTGTGATCTTTCAGCAGGAACCAGTACTGTCTCTCAGATTTTTTTTAAAAGGTTTTTTGTTTGTTTGTTTTGTTTTGTTTTTTGAGACAGGGTTTCTCTGTATAGCCCTGGTTGTCCTGGAACTCACTCTGTAGACCAGGCTGGCCTCGAACTCAGAAATCTGCTTGCCTCTGCCTCGCGAGTGCTGGGATTAAAGGCCTGTGCCACCACCACACCCGGCTTTAAAAGGTTTTCTAGGTTGTCAGTACACACTGTAGGGTTTCTAAATTGTCAGTACACACTGTGGGATTTCTAGGTTGTTAGTACACACTGTGGGATTTCTAGGTTGTCAGTACACACTGTAGGGCCCTCCCATTGCGACTGTTCTGCCTCATTGAAACTCTCTTGCGTGGCTATTCTGCACAGCTGTGGTCCCAGCAAGGAGTATATGGCAGCATTAGGCTTAGTGCCAAAAATGCTGTAGTCAGTCAACCACATATATTGAAGGAGAGGACAGGAGAGTGAGGAGTTCTGTTGGAGTTCGTGTGTGTGTGTGTGTGTGTGTGTGTGTGTGTGTGTTGCGCATGTGGAAGCTGGAGCTTGACATTTTGCATCCTCTCTAATTGCTATTCATACTATCCACAATAACTTTTGTAACAGTTTTTTTTTTTTTCTGAGCCTGGCCCTTGCTGTTTCCCCTAGACAGGCCAGTCAACAAGCCCTGGGAGCCACCTTTCTACCTTTCTCTGATCCCTTAGCACTAGGGTGATAGATATCACAACATTTTTTTTTTCTGAATTTTTTTTTTTGAACTTTTTTTTTTTTTTTTGAGACAGGGTTACTCTGTATAGCCCTGGCTGTCCTGGAACTCACTCTGTAGACCAGGCTGGCCTCAAACTCAGAAATCCGCCTGCCTCTGCCTCCCAAGTGCTGGGATTAAAGGCATGTGCCACCATGCCCAGCTACTTTTTTTTTTTAATCTTTAAATTATTTTATTTTATTGTTTTTATTGAATATTTTCTTTATTTACATTTCAAACGTTTTCCCCTTTCCAGGTCTCCCATTCATAAACCCTCTATCTCATTCACCTTCCTATACCTCTAGAAAGGTGCTCTCACTCCCATCCACCCACACCTGTCTTCCCACCCTGGCACACCTCTACAATGGGGCATCAAATACCCTCAGCCCCAAGGGCCTCTCCTCCCATTGATGCCAACAAGGCCATCCTCTGTCACTTATGGGGCTGGAGCAATGGATCCCTTTGTACTCACATGTGTGTCATCAATCCTGGGAAACCAGCTCTCTCCTCAAGGTATTTTAGTGGGGGGCACTTGGGCACAGGATCAGCCCCAGACCAGCCACACTAGGGTTTTATGTAATGATAAGCATCTTTCCTGAGGTTATCTATGTCAGCTTATACATCAGATACTTTATCCAGAGAACAATTTCCCCGACCCCTGGATCTTAATTTCAATAGACCTGTTGACAGTTTACTGAAAGTCAGTTCAGCTTCCAGACCTTTAGAGACTCTCCTTCTTCACCCATTGAGCCCAATATTCCCACTCCATAACTTTGAGGAACATTTCTTAAAACCCTTGTCTTACACTAATACTCTCTTGTAGAAATAAACTCAAAATATAATTCCTTCATAGCAGCACTTCTCTAAAGCACATTTTGGCAGGTCTCTATGTCTTACCTCCAACCATCAAATCCTTGCCCCACATGGAAGCTAGTAAGGTTGAGTAAAGGCAAAACCAAAGTAACAATTTGGGTACAGTCTTCACTTTCTTCTACATGGGATGCAATATTAACTATGCATCTATGCAAGGCAGGACTATTTGTCTTCCACTTTTAATAAAAGTGTCCATCTGGCACTTACTACATAGGGCAGACCTGGCTGTTGCAATGCTAAAGTGGTTTTAATTATATTTCCACTCTATTTGATCTTCTTTGAATACAAGCATGTCTCCTAGGTAACTCCTTGAACTTCTGATTAACCTGGACTGGTTTCTGTGGAGTCTATGCAAGAGGGAAGAGGTTACCCTGAGTGCACTGTGAAAGTAGAACTACTGAGAGACTGAAAATACTTCAAACCACCTCACAAGAAAACCCCTTCAGAGTTTCCTTCTGTCCTCTGTTGCCATTAGGTCTGACTCTCTCAAAATGCTATTTTCATAATTGCATTGTCATCTGGGAGAAAGAGAGGTATCCATGGAGGAAAAAGTTTGTGCTGCAAATTGAATCTTCCATATCATAAGGGGGTAACATGAGGAGCTTAAAATCAACACTCAAACTACTTTAAAGCTGTGTTTACTGCTCAAACTCCCAAGCGAGGAGAAATTTTTCCTTCAGCATTGACTTAGGACCAATAAGATTGAATTCTTTAATTTTTCATTTTAGCACTGAATGTGAGATTGTACACACATGTTCTCTAATTAAAATCAGTAGCATTTGTTTTACAGAACATTTCCAGAGGATAACTTTACAGGCGTACGTGATTTGCCTTTATTTCTGAGGAAGTTAAATTATTGCATTTAAGCTGAGGGGTGGCACCACAGCATGTGACATTTACATAACACAAGCATGGTTCTTCCAATCTCCACACTTGGGAGTTGCCCAGTGACATACTTCATGAGTTCTTTTTATTGAATCTTTGTGTTTCTGCATGAGTATGTCATAGGAGGGCCTGGGCTGTTTGAAGAACAACCTCGTAAGTAATTTCTTCCTTGTTTGAGCTTGGATCTGTTTATTGCATGCTGCTACATACACGAGGCTAAGAGGCCCACAGGCTAATGGGGAAATTTCCCAATTTACCTGGATTGTTCTCATACTGACTGTAAGAGTGCTAAGATTAGAGATGCATGAACTATTCTGCTGTGGTTTCTGGGGATTTAAACTCAGTCCTCTTGGTTGCACAGCAAATGCTTTACCTACTGAACCATCTTACAAAGCCTTTAAAGGTTATTTTAAACAATTTTAAATAAGAAAACAGAAGCAAGGAGGACTGAACATATAAATCCCACAGAGAATCTATAATAGGTAGTACATTTTCCTGCAAATTTCTTTCTAATTTTTCCTGTCTCCTCTTTCCCTCTCTGACTCCTGTCACACTCTTTTACATTCTCTGAATTTTTCCTATCTCTCTCTCTCTCTCTCTCTCTCTCTCTCTCTCTCTCTCTCTTCATCATGTTTCCTTCTTCTAGCCTTTCTCCTACTCTTCTTTATCTCTTTCACTTTACCTTATCCCTCTCCCTTCTCTCTCACCCATTCCCCCACTCCCCATTTTCTTTTACAAGCTGGTCTTGAACTTGCTTTGCCTACTCACAACTTCTTTCAGTGATGCCTTGTAAAAGATACTTCTTTGAGCACAAGTTTCACCCTGTGTAAAGAGAAGGAAAAGCTTGCTATCAATGTGTTTTATAACAGAGTAACAATGAAAGTGGAATGTGTGTCCTATGAAATACAAGATATATTTTGCATATGGAACCCAGTTTTACCTCTGTCTCTGTGTGATTCCTCTCTGTAATAAGATATCTTACTCTTTCTATTAACACATATAGGTACATGGTAACTGTGCCTACAATGGAGCTGTGTGATTTCTCTCAGAAATATACAGTACATACTGATCAATGCCAACCATTCTCTCTTCATAGGTAGCTGGGGAGATACACCATTCTCAATATATACTAGTCACTACTGATTTAGATCAATGTTCTAAAGTATCTAATATTTTCAAAAAAACATGCAAATACTTACTTGTATACCTAGCTATACTGTTTAATGTGTTTCCCTCTAGTTATATCTACTTTTTTGTGAGAAAAATAGGACTTCTTTCCTCTCTCTCTTTCTCTCTTTTAATTATCTTTAACCATTTTTATAGTCCAGTCTTTATCACCCTCGTGATCTGCCCTCCATCATTTTCTCATCACATTCTCGGTAAGAACACACATGATATACACTCACTGATAAGTGGATATTAGCCAAAAAACTTAGAATACCCAAGATACAATTTGCAAAACACATGAAACTCAAGAAGAAGGAAGACCAAAGTGTGGATACTTCATTCCTTCTTAGAATGCGGAATAAAATACCCATGGAAGGAGTTACAGAAACAAAGTTCAGAGCTGAGACAAAAGGAAGAACCATCCAGAGACTGCCCCACCTAGGGACCCATCCCATAAATGGCCTTAAGTCTCTTGAAGGGTAGGTGCCTTTTCTCTCACTGAGGCCAGACCAGTCAGTTCTCTGTTATATATGTGTCAGGGGCTTCATATAAGCTAGTGTATACTGACTGGTTGGTGTCTCAGTGTTTGAGGGATCTCGGGGGTTAGGTTAGTTAGGACTGCTGGTCTTCCTATAGGGTTGCCCTTTTTCTCAGCTTCTTCCAGCCTTTCTCTAATTCAACCATAGGGGTCTCGAATTTCAGCCCACTGGTTGTGTATAAATATCTGCCTCTTGTTGAGCCTCTTGGAGGACAGCCATGTTTCCAGTCTGTAAGTACATCATAGCATTAGTAATAGTGTCAAGCCTTGGAGCCTCCTATTGAGCTGGATCTGAATTTGGGCCAGTTGCCGGACCTCCTTTCCCTCAGTCTCATCTCTATTTTTGTCTATGCAATTGTTTTAGACAGGAACAATTTGGGGTAGGAGTTTTTGACTATGAGATGGCAACCTCATCCCTCCACTTGATGCCCTGTCTTTCAACTGGAGGTGGACTCCACAAGTTTCCTCTCCATACTGTTGGGCATTTCATCTAAGGTCCTTCCTTTGACTCTGGAGAGTCTGTCACCTTCTTGGACTCTGGTACATTCTAGTGGGTCCCCCCACATCCCTCCTTCTGAGGTTGCCTGTTTCCATTCTTTCTGCTGGTCATTAGAGCTTCACTCTTACCCCTCCCCATACTTGATCATATTTCCTTTTACCTTCCCCTCTACTTTCTCACCTATGTTCCTCCCTCCCACTGCCCCTTGTTATTGCTTTTTTATCCCTTCCAAGTAAGATTGAAGCATTCTCACTTGGGCCCTTCAGCTTGGTAAACTTATTGAGTTCTGTGGATTGTATCCTGCGTATTCTGTACATATCTGGCTAATATCCACGCGTTAGTGAGTAAATACCAAACAAGTCTTTTTGGGTCTGAATTACATCATCCAGGATGATATGCTTTAGTTTCCTCCACCAAAACTCATGATGTCCTCTTAATGGTATTCCATTGGGTAAATGAACCACATTTTTCTGTATTCATTCTCCCAGTGTGGGACATCTAGGTTGTTTCCAGCTCCTCCCTATCATAAATAAGGCTGAAATGAACATAATGGAGCACATGACCCAGTGGTATGGTAAGGCATCTTTTGGGTATACACACAACAGTGAAATAGCTTTGTCTTCAGATCAATCTATTTCCAATTTTCTGAGGAACCTCCTGAGTAATTTCCAGAGTGCTTGTACCTTTTGCAATCCTACCAGCAATGGAGGGGTGTTCTTCTTTCTCCACATTCTCATCAACATGTACTGTTACTTGAGTTTTTGATTTTACCTATTCTGATTGGCGTAAGGTGAAATCTCAGGTTCAGGTTCATTTTGATTTACATTTCTCTGATGACTAAGGACTCTGGATGTCTCTTTAAGTGTTTCTCAGCCATTCAAGATTCCTCTATTGTGAATTCTCTGTTTAGTTTTATACATCATTTTTTTTATTGGGTTGTTTTATTTTTTGGCTGTTAGCTACTTGAGTTCTTTACATTTTTGGGTATTAACCTTCTATCAAATGTGGGAGAAGTGAAGGTTTTTCTTTTCCCAATCTGTAGGTGGCTAATTTGTTCTATTGATTATGTTATTTGCCCTGCAGAAGCTTTTCATAAGGTTCCATTTATCAATTCTTGATCTTAGAGCTTGAGCCATTGAAGTTCTTTTAAGGAAATTTACCCCAATGCCAATGAATCTTAAACAATTTTTCCAACTTTTTCTTCTATTAGATTCAGTATATGTGTTTTATTTAAATTGTATTTACTTATTTTTATTTATAATTCCCTTTATACACTCCATATTCCATTCCTGACCCCTGCCCATTTACCCTCCAACTGTTCCATATCTGAAAACTCCTTTTCATCCTACCCCTTCTCTCCATGGGTGCTCCCACCCCACCCCACTGGACCTCTAAACTCCCTGGGGCCTCCAGTCTCTTGAGGGTTAGGTGCATCATCTCTGAATGAACACAGACTTGGAAGTCCTCAACTGTATGTGTGTTGGGGGCCTCATATCAGCTGGTGTATACTGTTTGTTTGATGGTCCAGTGTTTGAAAGATCTTGGGGATCCAGGTCAATTAAGACTGCTTGTTCTCCTACAGAATCACCTTTCTCCTCAGCTTCTTTCAGCCTTCCCTAATTCAACAATAGGGGTCTGCTTCTTCTATCCATTGGTTTGGTGCAAATAACTGCATCTGACTCTTTCAGCTGCTTGCTGGGTCTTTCAGAAAGCAGTCATGATTGATCCCTTTTGGTGAGCATTCCATAGCCTCAATAATAATGTCAGATGTCCCCTTGAGCTGGATCCCATTTTGGGTATGTCACTGGACTTTCCTTTCCTCAGGCTCCTCTCCATTTCCATTCCTGTAAGTCTTTCAGACAGAAAAAAGTATGGATGTCCTGTCTTCCTGCTGTAGGTGGGCTCTATAAGTTCCCTCTCCCTACTGTTGGGCATTTCATCAAAACCCATACAGAATACACAAGATATAGTCCACAGAATTCAAAAACCTCAACAAGCTGCAGTGCCTAAGTGAGGATGCCTCAGTCCCACTTGGGAGTGAGAAGAAAGCAATCACAAGTGAGGAGGGAGGGAGGAACTTGGGAGGGAAAGTAGACAGGTTGTTGGGGTAGTTGGGGGGGGTGGATAGAGGGGAACCTGGTCTGGTATTGAGTGAAGGAAAAGGACTGAAGTCCTGAAGGCCAGTAGAAAGAATGTAAACAGGCAACCTCAGAAAATAAGAGGTTGGGAGTACTGCCCCAGAATGCACCAGGAACCTGGGAAGTAAGAGACTACCAGACTCATAGGCAATGTATCTGGTTTTATGTTGAGTTCCTTGATCTACTTGAACATGAGCTTTGTGCAAGACAACAAATATGGGTATATTTTAATTTTTCTACATACCAATTGGCAGTAAGACAAGCATCATTTATTGAATATGCTTTCTTTTTTTTCATTGTATACTTTTGGGTGCTTTGACAAAGATCAAGTGTCCATAAATGTGTAGTTTTATTTCTGGGTCTTAAATTCTATTCCATTCATTAACCTGTCTGTTTCTGAACAAATACCGTGCTGTTTTTATCACTATTGCTTTGAAGTATACCTTGAAGTCAGGGATGGTGACTCTCCTAGATGTTATTTTATTGTTAAAAGTTTTTTATGTTTTTTTTTTTTTTCTATCCTGGGTTTTTTGTTTTTCTTTCTGAGAATTTCTCTTTCCATATCATTGAAGAATTGAGTTGTGATTTTGACGGATTGCCTCTGTAGCTTGCCTTTGTTTAATCCTACCAACTGTGAGCATGGGAGAGCTCTCCATTTTCTGAAATCTTCTTTGATTTCTTTCTTGAGAGTCTTGAAGTTCTTGTCATATAGATCTTTCACTTTTTTGGTTAGAGTTACCCCAAGGTATTTTATATTATTGTGACTATTATGAAGGGTGTTGTTTCCCTATTTTCCTTCTTATCCCACTCATCATTTGGATAAAGGTAGGCTACTGATTGAGTTAATTTTATATCCAAACACTTTGATAAAGCTGGTACAATTTTTGGGGTCGTTTATGTGTACTAACATATCATCTGCAAATAGTGATACCTTGAATTCTTCTTTGTCAATGTGTATCCCCTTGATTTCCTTTTGCTATCTTATTGCTTTAACTGGAATTTCAAGTACTATACTGAGTACATAAGGGGAGAGTGGGCATCACTCCACTGTGTTTTAATCCCAAGTGTTATATGTTTTTATCTCAAGTGTTCTGTTGATGGACATTTGGGGTGGCTATATAGAGCTCTTGTGACCAACTCTGTAACAAATCCAGGATTTCAGATATGTCTTGGCCAAGTGATTTCATTTCCTTTGGATATATACCAGTATGTGGGATAAATGGATCATATAGGGGATATGCCTGGGTTATGAAGAACTTCATCATGTTCTTCTTGTTGGATTTACTAATTTATTTTCTCATTCTGTTGCATAATAGTAAGAAATGAAGAGCACACAGGGACTAAGTCCACACAACAAAACTCAAAGCAAATACCACCTCCATTGAGTTAATTCTTCATCAGGGTTCCAACCTCATAATGATTCTGTAACCTCCACAGCAGCACTCAAAAGGAGAAAATGTTCAAATACAGGAGGAGAGCTTACACTCTTGTGGCTATGGCACAAGAACTTTAGGAATTTTTGAGACTATAACATGTTCATGACTCTACCTCTGCAGTTAAAAGAGGAAAATATTTGCAGAAACACTAAGATTTCACTGTGTTCCTAAAGAGAGGTTAAGGTTGACTGTTTCCCAATGAGCCCTTCCATTTGACTTCTTCATCACTAAACAGAAAAGTATCCAAAAGTCAGTATCCAAAAGTCAAACTACTAAAATGATATCTCTGGGGCATGATATGGCCCATACCCTCATGAACTCACTGCAGGTATCTTGTGCAGTTACTGGCACAAGAATCAAAAAGGTTCATTGGTTATTTCAACAGGCTCCACTAAATGGACTCAGTGAATAGTTAATAAAAGCAAAGGTAACCTGAAGGGAGCAGAGAATATATTTTGAAATCTGAAGGAGAAGGATAGAGGAGAAGAAATTTATGGGGGAAATTGTGGAGGGATATATATATATATATATATATATATATATATATATAATGATCATAGTGCATTGTTTACATTTATGAACTTATCCAATAATAAATCAAAGATACCCTATCTTTTTAAAAATGGAGAAACCTATCTTAGCACTAACTAAAATCCATCTCTGCTTCCTGAATATAACCAGCTTCTTCAGGTTCCTACTGTCCCTGTTTGTACACCATGATGGACTGTACCTTCAAACTATGAGCCAAAATAAGTCTGCCCTTCCATTTAAAAAAAAAAAAAAAAACCAACCCTGAAAATATCTTCTTTGCCTCCATAGATAAGTAACTACAAAGAATGAATGTGTAACACTAGAAATGGATAAAATCATAGTAGTAATGTTACTATAGGCTGAAGAACAAACATTAAAATATTAAGACAAAGAAACACTGAAAATCCTGCTTCTCTTTAGCTAAGCATTTTTGCCCATTTAGAGACCGAACAGTCTTCCTAAACATGAAACCATTTCGAAAGTTCTGTAGTTCTCACCATGAGGGTTTGGAATACCATGTGGGAGGACTGTTGGAATAACCCATTCGAATATTAACCCCTGACAGGGACACATTGAAACCTTAATTTTTGATAATAATACCTTAGGTGCTGACCATACAAAAGGTAGTGAGGAGTGTATTGAGAACCATCTCTTCTGATTGAAACTCTACCCTTATGAAGGAGGTATAGAGATTAAGTAGATAAACACATTGTCATTAGAAGTTGAGAATGATGTATAAAAGTCATATAGTAGGACCATGGTAGATCAAAGAGAATGTCATTATCTCACTGAAAACAAAGAGATAGATAGATACATAGATAGATAGATAGATAGATACATACATACATACATACATACATACATAAATAGATGATAGGTAGATAAGTGGTAGAGTGATAGAGTGATTAGATTTTCAGGAAAATATCTAAGGTTGACCTCTGACATCTATACACTTTCACACATAGTAATGCACACCAGCGCATAGCAAATGCTCCTGTACAATCAATAACCAACCACTAGTGTGTGTGCACTTGTGTGTGCATGTGTGTGCACACCTGTGTAGACACACACAAATACACACATTCATAGGCATCACTAGCAGAGGTGGGGGGCATTGAGGGTGGGGATTAGTGTTGGATTGTAACTTGCTGCCAGAAAGAAAAAATAAATCAGATCATAGAAAAATTTGTGTACTTTCAGGGTTGGGATGGAAGCTCACAAAGTAACATTAGACCCGGATCCTCATCTCCAGTCCTCTCTCCTTACCTGCCGTTTTCTAGGAGGGGATCTTGTACAATGATCCTTATCTTTCCATTTTTTAGTATGCCTCATGAATTATTTTATGTGTCATATTGTAGCTATGCTCAATTCTGTCTCTGCTTCTTGAAGGAGCTCAAAAACTCATACTGAGTTGGGCAGACAAACACACCCATGCAGAAATTTTTAAAACCCACCAAAGAAAGAGTTCCTATAAGCAAATTCTAATCAAGATACTACAGAACCATAGGGGGGGGGGGGAAGGCACAAAAGACAGGAATTTCCCTCATGCTGTGTACTTTGGGTACCAGCCATGTGCCATGTAGTTGAGCTTTGTCCCTACCACTGTACACTATTTCATCAATTGACTGTCCCATGGTTGATTTATTCACACTGATATCAATGAAAATTTTAGGAGTTTTCAATTTTAGAAAACTAGTGAAATAAAACACACTTTTCTTTCAGAGTATATGTGCCTATTTATACTGCATTTATATTAGGAACAGAAATACTTGAGTATGAATATATATATATATATATATATATATATATATATATATTTTTTTTTTTTTTTAAAAAAGCATTTAAATGCTTCTAGAGGAACTTTGTATGTTGCATACATATACATTTCTATAGAGAATATCATTTCTAAAAATATATCACTCCTTTAAGAGGTCCAGTTCTTATACAGCCCTGCTGACACATATTGGATATAATCACTTCCTTGTAACAGACTTTTTCTCCTGAAGCCTTTGTCTTCTACAGTCTAGTGCTTCCCAAGTGACAGCTGGGTCCTTCACCTGTGGTCTGCATTGATTTCTTTTTTCATTCCAGTCTCTGAATTCAGTCAGGTGCAAAGACTGATGATTCTACCTCCACACATCTTCCTAATGTGTCAGCTTCCCTCTCTTCAGAGACAGCTTTCCTCTCCTTGTTGCCAGCTTTGCTCTCCCAGTGCTACCTTCTTATCTAAGCGAATGCTATGTTCTATTTTTCTCAATGACTTTTGATCTCATCATTCTCTTCTTTTTCTTCTTCCAATGAATCCTTCATTCTACAGACAATTAGAATTTTCAAAAAGAATCCTTTTTTTTTTCTTTCTTTCACTTTCAAGAAAGGGTTTCTTTCTTACTTGCTCTGTAGACAAGTCTGGCCTCAAACTCAGAGAGATCCAATTGCCTCTGCCAACAGAATGCTGGGATTAAAGGTGTATTACCACTGCCAGATCTAATATTGCATTCTTTCACACCCTTTTTAAAATCTTTTCCAGGGCCTGGAGGATGGCTGAGTGCCTCACTTGCCATGAAAGTGCTGGAACCTGATTTAGAAACCTCAGAAACTATGCAAATCCAAATCTAGGTTCAGTCATGCACTGCTGAAATCTAAATGTGTCAACAGTGAGGTGGCAGCTGGAGATGGGAGACTCTCCAGAGGCCCACAGGCCAGCAAGCTGCCAAATACAACAGAGAACAAGAGAGCTAGCCTGTCTCAAACAAGATGGCAGGTAATAACCAATACCTAAGAATAAACATTGGGATTAATTTCACCTCCTAATGACTGTGATTATGAATAGAGCTGTCACATGATAAGTACAAGATCTCATTCAAAGGAATATCCAAAATAGGAAAATCTAGAAGCAGAAGGAAGATGGGGAATACTTAATTGTCTTGAGGCTTTCATGCAAGTTACTAAGGTAAACTAGTTCCAGAAAAGAAAGTTCTGGAACATAATGAAAAGGCAATTGTACAGTATTGTGATTGAATGCTACTGGACTATAAACGATAAACAGTTTGTATGCTGTGGACACTTCTCTATAATTCAGCACAACACAACACAAGGTATAATCACCTTGTGAACACCTGGGACTATTTTCAGTGAGGATTCAGTTTGGCTTATAATTGTGTCAGTATTAACTTGAATAGTGGGACGATGTACCAACTGTGGGTGGTGTCATTCCCTGCAAAGGAGATTCTGCATCATATAAGTAGAGAAACCAATGTGAGCACCAGTATGTGTAGATTGATTCATCCCTTACTCTGCTCTCAACTGAAATATGATGCAGCCAATTGCATGAAGTTACTGTGCTAATAACATTGCAGTGATTGACTATAACAACTTTGGCTGGTGAATGAAACAAATCTTTCTCATTTATGTCACTTTTGTCAGGGTATTTTATCAAAGCAGGAAGAAAAAAGAAAGACAAAGTTGCATAATTCTGTAAATATTAAAATTACCAAACAGTAACTTTAACATTTTAATTTTTCTGAGGAACCCATATATTAATAAAGCTATTTGTGAAAAAGAAAATTACTACATGTAATTTCTATTTTATTTCCACTAAGTTCTAAAGTATCCATCCTGGATACTCTTGATATATATTCTTCTTATACATATTCTATTATATATTCTCTATATATTCTTATTGGACCCATCCTCCTTATCTATCTATCTATCTATCTATCTATCTATCATATATGTATGTATATATGTATGTATGTATGCATGTTTATATGTCTGTATAGATGTATGTATTGTTTTAAATGAGACAATGTCTGTCATGGGGACGGAAACACACCAGTTCAGTTAAGGAGCTAGAGAAAGTACCCAAGGAGCTGAAGGGGTTTTCAACCCTATAGGTTAAAGAATAACATGAACTAACTAGTTCCCCCTGTGCTCATGTCTCTAGCTGCATATATGGAAGAAGATGGCCTAGTTGGCCATCATTGGGAGGAGAGACCCCTTGGTCATACAGACTTTATATGCCCCAGTACAGGGGAATGCCAGGGCCATTATGTGGGAGGGGATGGGTAGGGGAGCAGGGTGGGGATGGGGGAGGGTATGGGAAAATTTCTGGATAACACTTGAAATGTAAATGAAGAAAATATCTAATAAAGAGAAAAAAAAAGGTTCTAATCACCCAATATAAGCAACAAACAGATTATCTTAAGAAGATAAACAAAGTTCAGCTTAGTGAATCGAGTTTGTTAGTCTGTTTTATTCTAAAATACTTTTGTAACTTTTTGCACATTTTAAATAAAAATACTCATAATATCAAAATACAAAAAAAAGAAAAGAAAAAGAGGCAGGGAAGTAAGCTCCAAGGACCCCCTTGTCTTTAACTCCCCAGCACTGGGATCTTAAATGCACACAACCATACCCAGTTTATCTTCCTGATTCTGGAGATTGAAGTTAGGTCCTTATGCTTGCCTAGCAAGTCCCAAGTTACTTTTACCAGGGCAGAGAGAGAGAATCTATTGAGGAACTTCTCCCTTGTTTCACCATGAAAAAGCACTAGTGCTGACTTCAAATGTATCAACACCCCAACACACTTGACCTTCTTTTCTCCACAAAATTGGATGATTTCTCAGCTCCTTACACTTCTCATATACAGCCTGAAATCCTTCAAGCAGTGGTCAAATGCCTATGTCTGACAGCTGTTTACCTCATCAGTCAAACAGGTGACAGAGACAGGTCTTTCATCTAGGAGAACTTAGAATACAAGGACTTCTCAGTGACTCTAACATTCTTCCAAAACCTTGTCTACCTCAACTTAATGGAGGACTCTAAAGGAGACTATCTTAGAGACAGTAAAGTGTTCATAATTCTGCTAGGTCATCTGTGAGCACTCAGCTTCCTGTCTCCATTATGGTTTTGCGTGTATTTATTTGTTTGTGTGTTCATGTGTGTGGATACATTTGCAACTATTTGACCACATGTATGGAAGTCCTTTGACCATATACATAGATGTGCAAGGCAAACCTTGGGTCTCCATGCTCAGACTCCAGCTATCTTAATTTTGTTTCTTTTATGGTGGGGATTACAAACTTGTACCACCATTGGTGCCTTTTCTCATAGTAAATGAACTGAAGTGTCTCTGCTGCCCATACAAGCATTTGCTGTATGGAATGAAGCCCTCACCCAAACCTTCCTGGACCATCTCAGAGACAAATCTTGAGCTGCTCTTACTGCCTAAAGACTGACATTGATATACAGTGGGTCCCCCAGGCATGCTACCATGAGTCTTGTCTATTTTTGTGTCATTCCTCAGAAACTCACAATTCGTCTTTGTGTAGACATGCCCCCTGTCAAATAAATTTAGCCCCTCAGTGTATTCTTTTCCTCACCAGAGGGTATCATCATCATCATCATCATCATCATCATCATCATCATCATCCTTTGTCCTATTTTTACAAGCCCAGGCAGATAAGCTTTCTTGTTAGGTTGTGCATTTTTGTTGTTTTGGGGAAACACCATCCCCACATGGGTTAATGTCCCTTCTGTCAGAGCCAGGCTTTATCCTCTCCTTTAGTCTTGATTTTCAGGTCCATCACATTTCATGCCTAATTATTTATAAAACATTTAGACAGTTAATGAAAAGACAAGAGCCATTTTATCACAAAATGTGGTTTCCTTATTATATTTTTTCTAAGAACTTTGTTTTAAGGGTAATTAATGTATGGTATTTGTCACAGGAATTGCTAAGCAAATTGTGCCAGATCTGGTGGCTTACAGAAATATAAATGCATTTTATCCTATTTCTAAGATCAGAGTTCTAAAGGTAGGGTGTCATCAAGCCAAAGGCCCTCCCAAGTCTCCAGATGGAGTTGCATTTTCTTTCTACAGTTCCAGGCAATGCTTAACATTTCTTGGCTTGTGGCTACACACTCAAATGTGTGTGCATTTTTATATTGCTATCTCCATTTTCGTCCCTGTGTTTTCTCTAATGGGAGACAGCCTTCTAAGGAAGGCTGTCCTAGGTGATATAGCATAACCATGTCTCTGGGCCTTCCCCGGCTTGTTAGTACTGAGTATCTTTTTAGGACTCACCCTTTTTGCTGACTGTGAAGAGGTCCACTCAGGAACTTTGGAAAATTCCAACAGACCCTTCTCCTCCTGGAAGGGAAAGGTCATGGAGCACTTAGGGACCCCTCCCCTCCAGAAGGGAGAGGCTTAATTACATTCCTCAGACCAGGTCAGGGGATGGGGGCGGAAAACCAACCATTGGCCATGTGTGGGTGGGGGAGGCCCAGAGCACATAGACACATTGCAGACCATTGACCACCTACAGACAATGGAAGTTCTTACCACCTCATTCCCTAAAGATCAATCAGTTTAAAAATCACACTGATCTGTTAATCACATTGTTCCTAATGGCTGGTGCTCTGAAAACTATCTAAAAACTCAACCAAAGGGCTGCTCATGGTCATTCTCTCTCTCCTTCATGTGCAGTGCGACCCCAGCCTGCTGGAACAATAAAATTCCTCTTGCTTTTGTGTCAATCCCCAGCTCTGCTTTGCTCACTCAGGGGTCCTCTGGTAAGATAAGTCTTGCCCAGATTCTAACAACTATAGAATAGGTGAGATGGGAAGTTCCAGACAGATTAACTCCATTATCTTCCTGAAGAATCTTGCTAATTACCATCACCTAGTCATAGCTGTGGCTGTGTTTCCCATGCTTACAATGTAATAACCAATTATATCCATAGCCAAATCTATTCTAAACACATTGTTGTGCTCTAAGATAAGCCTTGTATGGAACAACATATAATTAGTGAAGTATATCTTATTAAATCATTTAAGATCTTTAGAAAAAGATGGGATGCTGTTCTGTAATCACATTGTGCCCAATGGCTGGTGCTTTTGTGACTCTGTGTACTAGCAGGCATTTTTATGTGCTAATTACCTTGCATCTTGAAGACCTGATCCATACATTTGTGCACAGACACTATCTTACTTGTTTTGTAAGTTCCTAAGAATAATCTACGACAGCCCTACTTTTTGGATTTCCATGCATATGACACACACACACACACACACACACACACACACACACACACACATACACACACGAGAGGGATGGTGAAGGAGGGGGAAAATCATATCACCTGCTTAAAACACCCACCAGAAAGTGACTGAAGAAGCAACCAGCTGAATCCTCCATGGAGCAACTCAAGCAGTGCCCAGTGTCCTTGGATTATGCTTTCAAGTAAAAGAACAAATAGAACAGTTAGAGATGACATCATCTAATCTGACATCCAGCAAAAACCAATCAAGGATGTTAGAGACAGTTGTCTGGAGTTCTGACTGAGCTCTCTCTCCATGGCTGAACTTTCTGCTCCTTTCAGCACTACAGGCACATTTATAGCAGAGGATAAACAGTAGCTGAGTCTTTAGATCCTGGGGGTCATTTACCTCCTGGTGATGCTCAAGGACACAATGTTTTTACTCTAAGAATTTAGCCTCCTGTTCTCAACTACAAGGTATTTTGATTCTTGTGTAAGCCCCACTTCCATCCTGTCACAGAATTAGGAGGTCCACCCCATGCCAAGACAAAAGGCCTTTGAGGACACTTTGAAATAGACATTCTGAGGTCTGGGAGGAACAACCTGGATTCCAGAGCTGGCTTCTCAGTGAGCTTAAACATGTGACAACTCACTACAGTGTATCTTACATAAACTGTCTGAACCAGAAATCTCTCTGCTTTTATTTAAAGTGGAGGAAGTACACACAGGTTTGGAGAAATGACGGGTCTCAACTCCACTGTACCCAGGATAGCTGCTTCTGCCTTTGACCTTTGGCCTTTGACCTATTTATGCACCTTTTTAAACTGTGCTTCCTTGGACGGTGTTGCTGCTCTTAGAAAGAACTGTGGCCTGCCTCTGAACCTCTCTGACAGGAGAACAACACTGTGTTATTGTCTCAGCCACACTGGCAAGGACTCTCAGGATTCTCTGAAACTGCTGCTTTGATTTCCTCTCAATGCCAGGGACTGCAAAGCACAGCTCCATGAAGCTAATTAATTATGGAAACTGGGTTGTAGTTCTTGAAAATTAGCGTTTACAGAAATTGCTTAGAGCAACATTTGTATGGTTGGGCAGGGTATATTTGCACACAGAGTATGCATTCTTCCATATCCTATCAGTTGAACAACCTTCCTTCTGAAGAAAGAAATCAACATAAGAGTTGAAATCCTTCAGGGCCAGTGCTGGCCCAGCCAAGTCTACCATACAAGTATATTCATGGTCCCTCATTTGAAGTAATAGATGAATATTCTTGACCTTCAGTTAATGCTGCCATTATGTTCTTCCCAAAGGAAGTGATTAGCTATTATTATCTTTTGGGAAAATGTCTTAGAGAAATTTTTGCTACTAGAATGAGTAGCTAAGCTGTAATGGTAGGTTTTCTATACAAACCCCTAAAAATGTTCTTAGCTTAAACTAACAATATTCCAAAATAGTCATCATACCTTAACATCAAGGCATATTAACTGATGTGTTGTATAGTTAATGTTAATTTTGCACTTGCCACAGTAACCTGGGACATGAATCCCAGGTTATGCTTTTGGGGGATTATCGAGAGTGTATGAATTGAGGTGGTAATACTGTCCAATGCAGGTGTCATCATTACTTTACTGGGAATTTGGATTGTATACACAGAGAAAGGGGACTGAGAGCTAGCTAGCATTGATCTCTTTGCCTAGTCAAGGTCATAATAATTGTCAGATGCTTCAACTGCATGCTCCTTGATCTTCCTATCATGAATTACTGAACTTCAAATAGAAAACCTAGAAAAAAGAAAAGAAAAGAAAAGTAAAGAAGAGAAGAGAAGAAAGAAAAGAAAAGAAAAGAAAAGAAAAGAAAAGAAGAGAAAAGAAAAGAAAATCCACTCCAGTTGTTGGAGGACCCACATGAAGTCCAAGCTGCACATGTCCTACATGTACTTGGTTGCTCTGTGGTTGGTGGTTCAGTCTCTGGGAGCCCCTGAGGATCCAGGTGAGTTGAGTCTGCTGGTCTTCTTGTGGAGTACCTATGCCCTCTGGTTTCCTCAATCCATCTACCAACTCTTCCACAAGACTTCCTAGGAGAAGAAGGCAGCTGTGTTCACAATGTAAAGTAAATTAATTAATTAATTAGTTAGCAGTGAAGAAAGGAAAATTCTTTCTCCCTGAAGATGCCATGTTGGAGTATTTTATCACAGCAACAGAAACATATCTAAGAGAAGAAACTAAGGGAAGATGAAAAGAAGCCACTCTTCAGTTATACGTACATTATTTTTACTTCTTATTTAGATTCATTTCTCTTTTTATTTGTTTTATTTTTTTCCTTAGATTTAGATAGAGAGCTCAACCTTTCACTTGCCACATCTGGTCTAGGAATGACTCAGGTGATACTGAAGACACTTTCCGTGTAAATGGCCTCAGGAAACATTACACAGGGCCTTCTTTTCTCCATATTAAAGCAGAGGAGGAGGAGTTCATGACACTCGTGTTTTTCTTACTTTTATGACTAAGAGAACATGTAACAAACAGCAGGTATTCAAGCGTGTATAACACTGTAGTGAGTACAAACTGTGTCTGTTGGGTTCAGTAATAAGAAAACTGGAACTGGGTCTTACTAGGGATTGTTTTTGTGTGTGTTTAGCTGCTATACTTTAAAGCAATTTTACCTGTTGATATGAATAATATAATTCTGGGTCCTTTGATCTGTAGGAGATCTGCATATATCTCAGAATGCTTAGGCTAGAGTATTACAGAACTTGGAAAGTGTGACACTTTCTATTGGTTATTTCTTCGTGAGGAAAATCATTATTTCATGGAATATGAAAGAAAAAGATATTAAGGAAAGTGTATATACCTAAAGATGACTCTGAACTTCTTACCCTTTCTTCTATATCCTGATAGATTATACATTTGTGGCACCACACTGAACTTATGCTGCTCTGTTGGGGCTCAAACCCAGGACTTCTGCCATAGTAGGCAAGCATTCTATCAACTAAGCTATATCCCTAGTGTGACACTGTTTTGGCAGTATTTTCTCAAATGGTAATTTTATGCTGCTCCAGTGAAATTTTTCAGTGGATAAAGATGCTTGTTACCAACCTTGACAATCCAGTTTTATCCTAGTGGACACACATGGGAGAAAAGACTCCTGAGAGTTGTGTTCTGACCTCTACATATGCACCACAGCACATGTGTGATTATGCACATGCATACATCCATAGAGAACAGGCACACACATAAAGGTAATACAATAAAAAAAAAAAATAAAGACTCATGTTGTTAAGTTAGGAAAGGCTGAAAGAAGCTGAAGAGAAGGGCGATTCTGTAGGAGGACCAGTGGTCTTGGTTAATCTGGACCCTGAGATCTTTGCAACATTGGACCAGCAAACAAACAGCATACACCAGCTGATATGAGGCCCCTAACACACATACAGTAGAGGATTTCCAGGTCTGTGTTCATTCAGAGATGAAGCACCTAACCCTCAAGAGACTGGAGGCCCCAGGGAGTTTAGAGATCAGGTGGGGTGGAAGTTGCGGGCATCCATGTGGAGGTGGGTGGGGTGGGAGGAGGTGTGGGATGTGGAACAGTCAGAAGGTGGATGGGGAGGGAAGGGAAATGGGATATGGAGTGTGAAAGATGAATTACAAATAAAATTAAATTAAAACAAAACAAAAGATAATTTTATGCCTTTGGTTTAATTTAACTTTTCAACAATATTAATTAAATGCATAACCAGAGTCTTAAAAGGTTTGTCTTCTTTATCTATCTCCCTTTATCTATCTCCTACCAAACACTCAGTTAAAATATTAAGGGTTTCTTCTTAACTTTTTACTTTAATTTCCAACAACATATTCAGTTCCTCAGGGTGTATGATATGCTGTTCCCTTTCTGGTTTTCTTTTTTTTTTCCCCACACATTTCAGAGTCCAGAAAGCAATTTCATGCAGTCAATTCTCTCCTTCCCTCTATACTTGTGATTTAATATGGAATATAAATCACTAAATAAATGTGTGTGTGTCTGTGTGTGTGTGTGTGTGTGTGTGTGTGTGTGAGTGTGCATGTAATCACATGCATATAAGGCCAGAAGAGGGCATCAGAGCCCCTGAAGTTATAGGTGGCTGTGATCATCATGTAATGGAAACAGCACTTGAGTCTTCAACAAAAAGCAGTAACTGTTCATGATTGAACCATTTCTAATCTCTTTCCTCACACAGCATTATACACAAAAAATATTATACTGGTTGTGGAATTTAACAATATTTACTAGGTGAAAAGGATGTATTTGTAAAATAAGACTATTTAAACTTAGATTGTTTGAAATCGTCTTTGTCCTTGATAACGGACATAGTTCAAGGAGAGTGGGTAAAGATACCTATTGCCCAGTTTCATTGTTATAGAATATGAGGGATTACTACTTTTTTTGTAGAAAGGAAAAGTCAGACCTTGGAATGCTAAAAGAGTAAAGGAACATGATATACTTAATAATAGATAGAAAATTGAATTTTGCAATAAAAGCAGAAAAATAGTATGTTAGATGAAATTTTTAGGCTCTTAAGAAAGCTTACTTATCCAGTGTTACACAATGCTGAGGATAGATAATGAAATGGAATGGTTTGTTTTGGGTAGCAAGATATCAAGCCCATTTTCCTATTTGATAATATAACTTTTCAAGAGAACAAATATTCCTACTTATCATAGAGGAAGACATCTTGATTCTCACAATATAAACTTCTGATAAACAGGATAACTATGCAGCTTACTTTGAACTTTATTGTCTATAATAAGTGGTTTAATATTGGCTAAACTTGGTGGATTATTTTTCTCTGTCAGTTCAAGGATTAAAAGAAAGGAAAAGTGCTTATATTAGAAGAGAGTTTATTTTCAATGTTGCAGACTCTTCAAGTACATGAAGACATATGGCCAGAGATGAGTGTGGTTCTTTCTAAAGTTTTTGTCTTTATTTTCCTATAGAGTTCCTCAGTTGGTTTTCTTCTCCACTCCCCTCCCTGTTTTTGTACAGATATCAATGTGACCATTGTATAATGGCTATTGGATCTCTGTTATCATCAACGGGCAAAGAAATCTTTGTAATAGGACCCCTTCATAGGGTCCTCTGAATTGTTGACCAGATGGTTTGGGAATGGGCTTCATTGTGACATAACAAGTACAAACTCTTGGCATTAGAGGCAAAGTAGGCGAAATTACAGAGAAATAAAAACCTAGTGATGGAGGTAAAACCACAAAGAAATGAAAACTCACCACCTATTATCAGGGACAAAAGCCATAAAGAAACTCAAACTGGAGCTATTTCATACTCTTCCTTTTTCCATCATAGGAGTCCAAGGCCTCAGTTTAAGTATATGATAGATTTGACAGCCAATTTTGTTCTGAATACAACCCTTTAGAGGGCTGGATTGGTAGCTGAAGATGTGATCACTGTATCTACATGATGAAAAAATAGAAGGGACTCCTGAAATGTCCCTCGGACCTCTGTGCTCGAATGTGTGCTCACAGGCAAGGAGAGAGAGAGAGAGAGAGAGAGAGAGAGAGAGAGAGAGAGAGAGAGAGAGAGAGAGAGAGAAGGTAGGAGGGAGGGAGAGGAAAAGAAGAGGTGGGGGGAGACATATGTAATAAAAATTCAAAACAAAGCCTGTAGATTACTTCAATAAATATCTTTCAAAAAGGAGAAAGAGGTTTGATTTCACTTTTTGTATACATACTTTTCTTTTCAAAATAAAACTGCAAAGATGAAAAATAGTCTTAGTAAAATTAAATGATTGACCTCATATAGCAGTCTCTGTACATTTAAACTGTCAAGCACATGTTGCCTGGTGAGGGAAAGGACATAAGAAAGCACTGCATGGCTGCAGGGAATGGTATGGAGATCTTAGTGATGAGATTTTGGTTAAAGAAAAGTATATTAAACATATGTTAAAGAAGCATTTGATTAACTGTCGATGTTGCTTTCTGTTTTAATGGGTTTGAATGTGTTTTGAGGTGTGTGTGTGTGTGTGTGTGTGCGCGCGCGCGCGCGCTCGTGTGTGCATGTGTTTTCTTTCTGAGTTTAGTCTTCTTCAGAAGTAAACATGAATAATGTGTGTATGTACGGTTTTGGGACTTTTCCTGAAGAGGTGCCACAATTGTGTGTGAGTGCACATGCACACAGGCTCACAGGCACACCTACTCCTGACAGAAGGGGAACCTCCACAGACCAAACTATAAATTGTACAGAAGCCCCAATTGCTGAACCAATGAGTCTTTTTGTTGGGTTTCGAACCAGAGCATGCCTAAGGGGTTATCTATAAGAGCAGAGTCAACTCAAAAGCAGCTGAATCACCAGAAAGCCTATCTCATCCTGCATGTTGACTCAAAACTCTGCAAGGAGGAATACAACCCAATACAATGCATAGATTGTAGGTGCCTGGATAAGTTCAGGACTCTCTTTTGGATAGTTCAATAGCCCAAAGTCTCTGTTCCTCATGCAGATGTTCACTGGGTCTGGGTCTTAGATTTAGTATTGCTTCAAAGAGACACTATGACTTTCTCTTATAAAGGAAAATATTTAATTTGAGCTGGCTTACAGTTCAGAGATTTGGTCCATTATCACCTTAGTGGAGAGTATGGCTGCATGCAGGGGCACATGATGCTAGAGAAGGAGAGTTCTACATCTGAATGGTCATGCAGCAAGAAGACAGAGTGACACTGGGCCTAATGTGAGCATGTAGAAACCCAAAGCCCACTCAATGACACACTTCTTCCAATAAGCCACACCTACTTCAACAAGACCATACCTCCTAATAGAACCAGTCCCAGTGAGCCTCTAGGGGCCATTTTTTATTCAAATCTCTACAATCTGTATCCCAGAAAAGGAGTCCTCTTGAATCTTGTAACTTTCATTTCCCAGATGTGTATGTTTACTTACTTCCTGAGGCTCATTAATTTCCCCCCTTTTTCTGAAGGCAATGTTTTAACTGGGAGAAAATTGGCTACATAACAGCAAGCCCCTTGAATATAAAGGGGTCTTATTCCTCCATCCAAACTACCCTTTCAAATTGGCACAAAATAGCCCTTGGTTTGAAAACCTGTCTTTCAGTAATGTGAAATCTAAAAGATCCAAGAATTGCCTTTTGACATTGAATTTAGGTTAATATCACGCTTTTTCTTTTTTTGACCTTATCAATAAAGGTTCAGTTTTATTATGGTGTAGAGGTGCAGAACTGTAAGTCAAAAACCTGGAAGCAGCTCCACGTCAGTGTGAGAATCTGTCTCACAGAAACAAAGCGTATCA